>JAIPUX010001232.1:77439755-77462001 GCA_020142125.1 Phrynosoma platyrhinos | reverse complement strand
CCAACTCTATGATTCTATGATTCTATGATTCTATGATTCTATGTGATCCAGACTAATCATATTTATAACTTGCAAGTAACCATAATTTGTTGGATGTCAAACCTTGCTGCGTGTAGCATGTGTCACCGTGAGGTATGTTTGCTGCAATATTTTGTTACAAAGAATCAGCCATCTAAGAAACCTTTGCTGCAAAATGAAGGTTTGTGATTAATGTATATTTTCAGCATGTTTGTTATGATGCAACAAACCTTGAAAATATTCACTTCAAATACAAGCAAATGACTGCATTTGGACTATTGTATATTGACAGTAATCTAAAATATTAATAAGGCTTTTGTCCTTGCACCATCTTTTTACTCTTCTTTTTGAGTGAGCTGTCAAACAAAGAAATGTAAAGTAATTATGGTTTCAACTGGATTAGGAAACCATGGTTATCATCTATGGAACAAGTCAGATAATTAAACTATGGTTTGAAGCTGATTTCCTATTCTATCTTATGCTGAGACTCATCACCATGGTTTTCTGGATGGGACAGAATGAGAAATTACAGTCCATGGAAGACTTCTTGGTTAGCTTGATGGTTTATGTGAAGAGAGGAGGAAGGGGTTGCACACTCAGGCATTTATGGTTCAAGGGCAGTGAATCCACTCTGGGGTTTAGTCCAAATATTAAGGAGCCATCCAATGTGTTTAACCTTATCCCCAAAATAGGTTGAGGATAGTATCTTTAAAGGTCAGATTAAAACCCAAAGCAGATTCATCACCCCCTTTGGCATGAAAGCTACAAACCGCCACTGGCATGTTCATATCTCAGTTTATTAAGACAAGCACACAGCCCACAATTAAATTAGTCTTCCATAACTAGTCCTCAGAAGTTTTGGATTACAGTCCCATTATCTATAACAATTGTCTGTGCTAACATAGGCTGATGGGAGGTGCAGTATTGGGAGCATTAATGATAAAATATTAATCTTGATTCACACATTTTTATTTTAGGCTGCATCTGCACTGCAGAATTAATTCAATTTGACACCATTTCAGCTGTCATGGATCAGTGCTATGGAATTCTAGTGCTCTAGTGCCACAACAAACCACAATTCCCAGAACTCCATAGCACTGAGCCATGACAAGTAAAGTGATGTCCAACTGGATTATTTCTGCAGTGCAGATGCAGCCTCGGTGTACTTTTTAAAGATTTTTATACATATGTCACTGATATCTGAAGGACTTACTGTTCTTACTTACTGTTTGAGCCTTCCTGTGCTCTAACATCTTCAGGATATACCCTTCTCCCAGTCCCACCATTTTCAGAGACGTGTCTGATGGGAACACAGACCAGGGCATTCTTGGTGGCTGCTCCCAAGCCTTGGAACTTTCTCCCAAATGAGGCTAGGATGGCTTTTTCTTTCCTTTCATAGACAACTTAAAAAATTCCTATTCTTAGAGCCTTTTTGGAATTGACTGCAAGGGCTTTTGATCATGTGTCATTTTACTGACTTTCTGTCTCTTGTGGATTAGACTTGAAAGAGTTTTAATTCTATAGGTAGCTTAATGGCATTTCAGCAATAACTTTTTGTATGAGTAAGCTGAATAATAATAATAATAATAATAATAATAATAATAATAATAATAATAATAATAATAAATGCTTGCCAGTGGGATAGGGTACAGTCATTTGCTTTTTCTAATTTGTAGAGTCTGTTCTTTTTGTAACATGATTTTTCTCATTAGGTTTTTTTTTCTTTTACAACCTACATATAAGGAACTTTCCTTTCTAATTTTATCTCAGAACCAGCAGTTCCTACATTGTAAAGATACAGCTGACATACTGGAAGCAGATGTGTTATTTCCCTTTGATCTTAATTTTACAGATTGCTCTCTGTTTCCAAAGAACAACAGCTGCATAGCTCATATATCACTTAATCTCATTCCCCATAAAATCACAACAAAGAAGCTAAAGTCACCCTGTTTAAGTGCTACCATAGAGAGAGAAATCTATCGACATTTATTAAAGTGACATTGAAACTCATTTTAAAGCAGAATATGTCAGTCATTTGTAAATGAAATGAAAATATTCCATTGACTTGAATTTAATGTTTTAATGCCATCATACCACTCTGAACATACCTGGTCATTCTAAATTCAGAAACTAAACAGGCTCTGGTCTTGTTAGTATTAAGGAAATATGAGGTATTTCCAAATAGGGCTAGGAATGAATCCTTCCTGGAATTCTGGAGCTGCAACAGTTACCACTGACAATACTGGGTTAGATGGGCCAATGCCTCACTCAGTATAAGGAACCTTCCTATGTTCTTATGCCATCTTTATCAGTACCAAATTAGCATCAGTTGAAGTAGAATTACACCCCATGATTCCTCATCTTTTCACATGACGTTGTCATTCATCCATTGCTGATCTGTTGTTACCATTATTATCTGCAATTTCGCATTAACCAAGAGAAACCTGTCAATGTGAAATTGCACAATGATAATGGTATAACAACAGATCAGCAATGGATGAGTGACAACATCATGTGAAAAGGAGAGGAATCATAGTGCCTTGTGCAGTAATCTCTCACATCCCAACCAAAGCAAACTGAACTATTTGGATTTATGTCAGCATGAAAAAAACAAGACACAGTATTTTCAACGGGTCTAATCTAGTTAATACTAAAACGGAATTTAGAGCCTTTGCAGACTGCCAGAAATAGTGCACATTAAATTGAGGCACTGCCCTGGCTCAGTGCTAGGGAATCATGGGAACTGTACTTTATTGTGGCACCAGAGCTCTCTGACAGAGAAGGCTCAATGTCTCAGAAAAAAATACAGTTCTCATGATTCCCTAGCACTGAGCCAGGGCAGTGCCTCAATTTAACGTGCACTATTTCTGGCAGTCTGCAAAGGCCATTAGCCTTTGACAATTAAACCAGAATAAGATCCTGGTTTACTATCCTGGTAATTGACATTCATCTTAACAATAGAAAGCGCAGATATATGATTAAGCAGAAGAATGTGGCTATATTTGTCCACTGCTTCATAGTTTATAAAACCTAGGGTAGAGTTTCAAATTAAGTAATAATAGTGGCTACACCCTGAAAAGGATAGTTTGGATCTGGAAAGGGTACAGTAAGGGAAATCAGAATGAATGAGGGTCTGGGACAATTCCTCAACAAGACAAGGTTTCACTGCTTGGGATTGTTTGACTTATAAAAAGGATAAAGTTACAGGAGATATGAAAGACATATGTAAAATTGTGCACAGTGTGGAGAAAGTATCTGAGGCATGTTGTAAACATATGCTGTTATAATGAATGACAATTCACATCTGCTTTTCATGTTTTCCTTCTCATGAGAAGGGATCCTTCTGAATCACCATTGAAATACTCTAAATCAAGAAACTGAATTAGGGATACTGGAATAACTTTTTTCAGATAGATAAGAACAGATGTACACATACTCTCAAACTGCCTTGGTTTGACAGGAATAGTCCTGATTAATCCTCTGTCCCTTTTTTAAAAACTGCTTTTAAAATGTTCCAGTTTCATTCTGTTACTCCCACCTGCCATAATTCAATTGATAAAAACTGAGTTCAGTGTGCAAAAGTAGTTTGCAATCAGGTAACTCGGTGAGAAGAAGAGGAAAGGGATGAGTCTTGCCCTTTATAGTAGACAAGACAAAAGTAAAGGGCTGCAGTCTCTCCTTGCTTGTGTATTAATAACTTCTGCAGTCTTGACCACACTCTGATGTTGCTTGGCCATATGTGGCCTTGTTTTCATTGGTATAATGTTGGAGAGCACATGTATATGCTGATAGTAAAAGCCCAACAGCTTATTTTGCCAGCTTATTTTGCCCTTAGGGGAAAATGAAACAGCAGCTAAATAGCCCTTATTCTGCACTTAAAGTTATTTGAACTATTATATTTATTTATTTATTTCTATCCAGCCTCTCTCTCAACATATGTTGAAAACATATGTTGTAAACATATGCTTACAACCATTGAAAACATAGTACGTTTAAAAAATTGATAAATACAAAAGTTAAAAGACAAGTCACAATTTTGTTTTAAGAGCACAAGTTAAAAAAAAATTCCCCAAAAAATTAAAACATAATTAAATACTAACATGGCATTCCCCCATTAAAATTACATGTGCTGCAACAAGACGGGAATGCCTAAATGGAAAGTTCTTTACTTGGTGATGGAACGATAACAGGGATGGGGCTAACTGAACCTCCTGTGGAAAGAAGTTCTACGACTTGGGAGCAGCCACCAAAAAAGCTCTTTCCCATGTCTTCACCAAACATGCCTGTGATGGTGGTGGGTCCAAGAGAAAGCCCCCCCCCCTTCATATTTTAAAACTTCAGGAGGCTCATAACATGTTTAAACATATTTTCATTGTGCCTGGCTACTCTTCCCGATCTTTCATTTAATTATGCCTATAAAAATTACATATGGTTAGCATTTTAATTTTTTTTCTGGCTTGGACAGATGGACCTGGCCAGCTAAGCAACCTCATACTCAGTTTACCTGAGCTTAACAATTACAGTATAAGACCAGACCAGAGTGCAGCTGAATCAAGTCAAATTACTTTAAAGCTAATTAAAAAAATACAAAGATCTGTTAAGGAGTCTAAACATTATGTCCACACATAGTTTTTTTTTTTTTTAAGATAAGTTCTTTTGGTCCTGTAGAGTCAATAAGTAGTACAGCAAATAACTTAAGCTTGGATTCACATTTGCCTACCTACAGAGGTTGTTGGACTATAGTTCCTGATAGTCCTGTCCACTACAGAAAGGGGGGCTGCAGATGGAGGCACAGAGCCAGCCCGAGAAGCATCAGATTGGGGCTGTGGCTACCCCACGCCACAGTCCCGATCCTCCCTTTTGCTGCCCTGAAAAGAGCGGCACAATATTGCTCCTTTCAAGGACGTCAAAAAGGCGGCTCTTTCTCGCCCCTTCTGTCAAATGGGGTCAGGACGCTGCCAGTGTGGGGTTGGGGCGGACAGCATGCGGCTGCCCCACCCCATCTCTGTCTCCAGGCTGGCTCTTTGGGCCAGTCTGCAGAGGCCCTTAGTAATGAGAGATGATGGGCACTTCAGTTCCCCATCACCCTAAATCCCAAACTCATCAGTCCAAATCCCATCATCCCCATCCCAAACTGTCAAAAGCCCAAAGGTCAAGGGCGAGCAGTGTAAAAATTGTTGGACTGTAATTCTGTTCATCCCTGAACCATGGCTATGTTGGCCAGTGCTGATGTGATTTGGGGCCTCACAACATTAGGAAGACCAGGACTGGCCCACCCCTGATGTAGAATATCAGGGGGTATTGTTCTTCCACACATATATCACCAAATGTAATTTATCTGCATGAAAGGGCAGCAGACACACCGTGCAAGCCGAGCATACTTAATGATCCAAGAGTCAATCTTGTGCTTCAGTTCACGTAGAGCCAATATGCTGACTAGGACAGTGTATGAGTCAGTCTTTAGTTCAGTGTTAAAGCTGAAACCCATGACTGAGGGCAAGCACATAGATTCAAGTGGGGACATACTGATTTATAGAAACACTTAGGGCAGAACTGCACGTTCTAAGGAACAAAAGCTCTTTTTACATAGTTTCCTTCTTGTGTAGTCCCTGAATACTTGGAGAGGGGGAGTGAGATTCTTTCTGGCCTTGGGCCCAGAGTTCGGTAAGTCTGGAGCAATGCCTGAAAGCAGGAACCTACATGCATACTCCTATATGTGCCTCATCTCTCCACAAAGTCAGAAACAAGTTTCCCCATTGCATGGAGTACCTTGGTAGTAAAGACAGCTGTATGTGTGTATGTTGTCCTTTTCTAATGTTGTGCAAACACAGGGATATCTGGGATTGGAGCCAACAGACATAGATGCTCCATGAGTCTCATTGCTGTTCCCCCTCCATGTATGTAATTTGTCCCTGATGATAACTTTTAAAAGGGCTCTTGCAACTGATTTGTATATCTAATCCACTAAGTATTGTTTTTGCTGTGGGTCCTTCTGTCTCCCATCACATCATTTACCACTGCTTGCAGATAGAACAATAATTTGGGAGCAGATATTCAGAATGGGTCTACTGTTTGCAGCTTTCTTGCATTTCTAATAACATGTAGGTCTTTCCTAATTTCCTCCTTGGTTTTAATTCTTATTAAGCCACGTCTCCACTTTTCAGTCTGGTGGCCACATTTAGAGAGAAGTCATCTCCCCCTGCCTCCCCCATGCATGGGATTTCCTAAGACAGATCTCATCCCATAATTAATATTGTGAATGCAGATGTTGTACTTACATTTTTCTGAAGGAAGGCTAGCAAACTGAACATTGTTTCCTTTTTTGTTAAGTGAAGCCTATCAGCATGTGATTGGGAGGGCTTATTTTCAAATGTGCAACAGTTTTATGAAAAATGTATATTATTTAGTCAGTAGAATGAAGTTGTTCCAGTCTGTTGCACAGCAATGTAATCAGAACACAGATGTCAAGAAATCTGGAATAATTAGTGGAGAAGAATGAGAGGAAATGTTTTCCTGTACATGATTTAAATGCTTCTATTTCAGCTAGAGTTTTCTAGCTTTTAAAAAAAAGAGTAAGATTTGAGAATCATCCTTGGATTTTACAGAATAGAAAGGCATTTAATATATTTCTTTGTCCCTGCTGCCCTATGCCAATCATTTTCTACTTATAATGTTGCTGCTTCTCCTTTAACTCAGTGATAGATAGATAGATAGATAGATAGATAGATAGATAGATCTTTCCTTCTTTCTTTGGGCTAGACTCAGTGTTCAGGTTGTAGGCCAAAAAATGATTGTTTATTTGGTGTTCCAATTGTGTAAACCCATGAAAACAAGGAAAGACAGGTCATCTTGATAAAGCTGTCCTTCACTTGTGGAAGTATAGCTAAGATAGGCAGAACATCACAGGAGGATAATATTACAATAGCACAGAGTGTTAGTATCATTGTGGTATCTGGCAGTCCCTTTCTTGTCTTCCAGCCAAATGAAAAATCCCCAAAGAAAAGTGGAATGTAAGAGAGTGAAACAGAGATGGGAAAAGTTTAGAAAAATAGGATTCTATTACAAATACTGAAAATGCCAATACTTTTTAAAAAGGATTTCAGCTACTTCAACAAAGAGTTCTTTTAAATTTCACAGCTGAGTATGTCTCCCTTCTGTTTTCTATGAAATGGGCTTAGAAAATCTCTTGTTCACGGTTTAGCAAAAATTAGAACAATGCTGGTCCGGTGCTCCCCAGTAGACTTTTATTAAACCATAAGAAGATTTTGCTCATTGCAATAAAAAATAATGCACACTGTGTTTTCATTATATGGCACAGTGCCAACTCCTTTACTTTTTAATTCATGGACTGACATTTAGGAATTGAAAGTTGAAAAGCAGAAGAGGAAGCAACTAACAGGAAGGTTTTGATGATAATCCTAATAATTGATCAGGTTGGACAGGAAATATTGTCGACTAATCCCTTTTTTATTATCTGGTCTTTCCAATATAGAATAAGAACTATATAATTTTGTTTTGGTTATTGTGGGGGGCACATTGTAGTCATAATACTATAGGGAAAGTTGGTGGAGCTTTGACTCGTGTGACTCAAAATTGCATAGTTTGCTATATCACTTTCCCTTCAGAAAAAAGCACAACCTTAAAAGGGTAACAATGTGCTGTTTGAGCAGAGATGCTTGAGAAAATAATCATAGGAAAATTTAAGACCGGTTTTTCAGCGGGGGGAAAAAAGATGGAAATAACTGAAAGACTATATACCAGAGATTAATAAAACTGCTTTTATTTTTATTTTTATTTGTATACTGGTTTAGAAATAAGTATGGATTAGAGCTGACAAAGAAGGAAATTGTTCACCATAGTAACAGAAATCCAAAACTATTAGGAAATATGTATCATTGGTATTAGGTTGACTGGGCACAAACAGGTTGTGTAGTTTGAGTAATGGTCTATGACTCTGGAGACCAGGGTCCAAATCTCTTCTCAGTCATGGAAACCCACTGGGTGACCTGGGTAACTCACACTCTTTCAACTTCAGAGGAATGCAAAGGGAAACCCACTCTAAATAAATCTTATCAAAAAGATCCCATGATATGGTCATCAAAAATCAGAAATGACTGGAAGGCACACAACAAGAACAAAAAATCAGGCTGAATACTGGGGCAAAAGACCCCTGCATTTGCAATAGCTAACATGGCTACCTATAAAGCCTTATGTGGCTCAGGTTTAGACAATCTGGCAAACTATTTTCTCCTGTATGAACTTGTCTGGGCATTATGATCTTCAGGAGAAGCTGTCCTCTATATCCTCTAACACTTCACAGATCAAAACTGGGACACATATGGTCAAACAGCAGTAGAGAGATGATGCCAATTCTAGCAGAAGCAGCAGGATCCCTAGGATATACATCATTGGCTGACCATGGCTTCTGGATGGGACAGAAAATTTTCTTGAATAGAATCCAGTTTCTGGATGTTTCAACACAATGTAGAGTTTTGGCAGGGGTCAGAACAGAATGGGGAAAAAACTGTTTGGAACATATTGTAAATGTTCTGCTCACCTCTGTCAGTCTGTATTATCCAAGCTGCAGCTATGTATAACAGTTTTTGGGACAGCACTACCTGTAGTAAGTCTTATGCATGTGCAGCTCCCATTCCTTCTTCTGACACATACAGTCAGCCCTCCGTTTTTGTGAGGGATTCATTCCAGACCCCCGCCCCCTGCGAAAATAGATTCACAAATATTCAAGCCCCATAGGCTTGAATGGGCCAGGTCCATGTGGGTGCACCCCATTGATTTAAACAGAGGTCACCCCTCCATGAATATGCAAACCACGGACTTCAAGTCCGTGAGAACGGAGGGTCAACTTTACATGAAAGTGACTGTAAGCTACCCCTTCTGCTTAAAATTAAGTACAGTTGAGCATTCCACCCTATATTATGGCTAATCCTATCCATGATTAGTAAAAACAACCCAGCATCTTAAACTATGATTTGAAGTTGGCTTATTGCTATTAACTGTAGCCAGGATTAACCACCATTAGTAATATTTGGATGATGCAACAAATGGGAGTTTATGTAACGCTTAAACAATTTTTTTCCAAATTGCTTTTTGTCACGTCAGACAAGGATAGTGATGGAATTGGCAAGGCTCAACACTGTTTACTCTCATTATTTTAAACTGTCTTGGGGTGGATCTACACTGTATAAATAATGCAGTTTGACATCACTTTAAGTGCTGTCGCTCCATCCTATGGAATGTGGGACTTGTAGTTTTACAGGGTATTTAGCCTTTTTGGTCAAAGAATGCTGGTGCCTCAGAAAACTACAAATCCCAGGATTCTGTTGGATGGAGACATGACAGTTAAAGTGATGTCAAACTGCATTATTTCTATAGTGTAGAAGCACCCTTAGTATGCACTCCATTGAGATCACATGCATCTCTCAGAAAAGAACATTGGCCACACAAAATGTACCATAATTTAATAAACAAACTAATCAAAACATAAAGAAATTTACTGTAATATCTTATTATTTATTGTAAATTTTGTGATTTATCAAATGCATTGCTATTGTAATAACCAACTGGCCTTGTAATGATAATCTTATTTTAAATAAGATTTTTAAATATAAATGAACAGATCCTTTGGGCCATCATCAACTCTGTACATTTTTAAATGAACAATGAGCAGTTTTTTGTCTTGCTCCTTTAGTCCTAAAGCTAATTGATTTTTAAAAGATCAACATTAAGCAAAGATGACTTAAAGTAAATGGAGGTCAAACCAATATAGTGGTAATCAGTGATCTCTTTACACAACTCCTAGGCCCTTAAGAGGGAGTTTAGAACATTTATCTGCTAAGTTGATAATGAGAGAAAGGGATAGCATGAGTATTTAGCAAATTATTGCAATGTGATTAAATATGCGGCATGTTATTACATTTTGCCTGCATGCAGACAAGCCATTATATGATGTTCATTTTGTTGTAACATGACTGTTACATAGCAGTTAATAAATACAGCAGAAATCAGAAACTGGTGTCCTTGAATGAATACAGATATATCAGGAGTGGATGGAGCCCATGATTTTAATACTAAGCGATTCTTTTTCTCTGAAGACTTTCTCATATAAGGGAAAATACCTTCAGATTAAATAAAGAATGAAGAAGGAGCTTTTTCAGCTCTTTTGTCCCTGAGCTTCTGCTTAACTTTATCTTCCCTATCACACAGAGAGAAATTGGGACAATTGCACAATTAACATTAAAACACAATTAAAATGAGATTAACACAAGAGCCATTATCCTGTGAATAACCAGGGAATAACCAGGCAATAAACAGCAAAAATTCATTCACTGGTGCAAGGGATGGGGCTTCTGAAGGTATGACTTCTGGGGTGGGGCCAAAAGGGCACTCCCCCCACCTCGCTGCTCCAGCACTTAGCATGGCATTGCAGCAGCGAGGTGGACTCCATGCTTGGCTGTCTCACCAGCACCCCCCCCCCCGGCCTTCTGAGTCCCGTGTGGTTATGGTTGTGTGGGACTTGGAAGGCAGCCTCCTCCCTGGGTGTACTGTCCCACTATGTGACACATTCCTCTGGGGTGTCACCCAGTGCAGTCCGTACCACTGCACTCCCTAGTGATGCCACTGCTAAATGGAGCTTTGAAAGCTTGCAACATGTATTTTGTGCATTTTGGTTCGTCCACTAAAGGTATCATTGTTATGTGGATTTTGGATGTTAGTGTACTTTGCTACATGGCCAACACAGCTACCCCTGGTTATAGTTTGTGTCTCAAGGTTTTCAGAAGAGGTAGTCAGAGGTACAATTTAGGGCCTAAGCAGACTGCCAGAAATAGTGCACATTAAATTGAGGCACTGCCCTGGCTCAGTGCTAGGGAATCATGGGAACTGTAATTTATTGTGACACCAGAGCTCTCTGACAGAGAAGGCTCAATGTCCCAGAAAAAAATACATTTCCCATGATTCCCTAGCACTGAGCCAGGGCAGTGCCTCAATTTAATATGCACTATTTCTGGCAGTCTGCTTAGGCCTTTAGTTACAGGCAATTCCTTTCTATAGCCAAGATGCTATTTTCGTGGCACCTCTGTGGCCAGTCAGTGGCCAACTGTATCTCAGTGATGGAGCTGCAGACAGGTATCATCAACTGCTATTGCATGGTATTGTACAAGGAGTTATTGAATACTTCTTGTGTAACATCTGGAAAAAATACTTAACTGTATATACTCATGTAAAAGTCTAGAAATTTTAATCAAAAAATTACCCAAAAAACTGAATCGACTTAATCACGGGTAAATGTAAGTACTGTACTTTGACTCTTATCAAAAAAGGAGCCATGCCCTGGTGAAAGACAAGAGCTTAATCTCTTCTCAGAGCACCTAAAAGAAGTATCAGCCCCCTCTACTATCTCATCCATCCAGTTATGCCTGTCAAAAATTTGAAAGATCTTCAGCATTGTTTTCCTTTGCTTCATCCTTTACATCCTTTGTTATATGCTGCTAAGTTTTACCCTCGACTTATCCATAGGTGACATCAAAATTTTGGCCCCCAAACCTGCCCTTGACTTATGCAGGAAGTCAACTTATAGTTGAATATATATGGTACTCTGATGCAACCCCTAGCATAAATCACAAAAAAGTTTTCAGAGTATGTATTTTGAATCAATTTATTTTTATGATTTAATTATTTTAATTAATTAATTAATTAATTAATTTCTACCCCACCGTTCTCTGCAAAGGGACCCAAGGTGGCTCACAAATAAAATAAAATTATAATTCTGTACCTTCTCTCAATTTTATTATTGGTTGCCTTGCCCACTATTTTAGTAGAAATGCAATCTATACATCCAAACAAATACATACACATACACCATGAACTCAGTCAGTGTGGTATAGGGGTTTGAGTGTTGGACTAGGAGGATTCTGGGAGACCAAGAGTTCAAATTCCCTCTCAACCAAAGAAATCCACAGGGCAAGTCACACTCCCTCTGCCTCAAAAGAGGCAATGACAAACCCCCCTCTGAACAAATTTTATCAAAAAACCCCAAAACAAAACAAACCATAATACGACAACAACAAACAATGTGAACCTCTACCTCTTCAGACATAACTACTGAGGTGCATTGGCATGAGTTAGTTGCATGCCATTTCCTATTAGTATCTGAAAAAAGAAGTCCTTTCACATGTACTTTAAAGCATACACACATGCTCGCTCGCTCGCTCTCACACACATATTGTTAGCTGTTCAGTGGAAAAGTGTCAGAATACTGACAAACAATACAAGCTTCTGAAAAAAGTGAAAGGTTATCATAGCTTGGTGGAGAAAATGTTGAGAACAAGACAGAAAGAAAGGTGATGATGCACAGGTGAGAAAGCCAGGGGCTAAGATATTGTGAGATCTGAGACCGAATAGGAATGCAGTTACAGAGTGGAAATTTGACATAAGCAAGAATAAAAAAGGAAGACATAGAGTTGATAGCAAGAGGAGCCAAAGCAACCTCATCAAAGGACTGGTGTTTTGTAAATAGTAAAAAAAGTTACAGCAAGCAGTCTATGAAGGCTGTGGTACAAAAAGCTACAGAAAGTTCAGGTGAGCTAAAAATCTTCACATGGAGGCCCCATGGAGCCTTTTTAAATTGACAGTTTTTTTCCCAGAGCAGTTTGCATGAACATAATAGCATACATTGTTAAGACACCCGAATAATGGGAATCAGTAGAAGATATGGCATATCAACACAGCTGTCTGGGTTTTTGTTTTTTTTAATAAAGCAGCTATTAGAACATACAAATGGAAGTTGTTAACCAGATGCTTACCTTCTGTTCAGAGAAGCTGTCTTCTTGGATATATCTTTCACTCTTCCCCTGCTTTTTAGCATTACATGTGCATCAAACATGCCCATTCCTCCTTGGGCTCTTTTGGCAACCAGTTGTTACTTCCTTGTGGTATGCTGTTTTGCCAACATTAAGATCAAAACTTGGGGAGTTAGTGTGCTATATCTTTATAGGATGAACTGTGTCTGCATTACAGCAGGCAGAAAGGGCCTTTGCAGACTGCCAGAAATAGTGCACTTTAAATTGAGGCACTGCCCTGGCTCAGTGCTAGGGAATCATGGGAACTGTAATTTATTGTGGCACCAGAGCTCTCTGACAGAGAAGGCTCAATGTCTCAGAAAAAAATACAATTCCCATGATTTCCTAGCACTGAGCCAGGGCAGTGCCTCAATTTAAAGTGCACTATTTCTGGCAGTCTGCAAAGGCCCAAAGCAGAGAACATAAAGAGGTAGAAGAATAGGGTGCTGAACTTCACATGGTCACCACTATTGAGGATATAATTGGAGGGTGAAATCCAGTTTTATCTGTCTTCTAAATGATGCAGCATCTATAAGCAGATCAGACCCTCCATTCCCTGAAGCCTCCCTCCCTAATGCCTCTCTATCTGTTCTGTGAGTTTGGATGACCCTCCTTAAGAAGATGGGGGGCAAATACAGAGGAGAGAGGAGGAATGAGAATTTGTCTAGGTAAGCATGATATTTTATTGGATGTTTTGTTTTATTTTATCATTGTTACTGGAGAAGACTTTATCTTCTGAGAGAAATGTATGAACTAAGGCATTCAGAACATGCTAAGACAGATGACAAAATCTTGTGTGCTTTGTAGGTGAATGCATCCCGGCAAGAAACAAAGCTGATGGAGGAATGTGACCTGCTTATTGAAATAATCCAGCAAAGACGTCAGATTATTGGGACCAAAATCAAGGAAGGGAAGGTAAGACTTTTACCTTGGAAGTCTTCATATACATAAACCATTCTTGCCAGATGGTTTATGCACCATAAAATATCTGACTTTTTGCTCTAATGGCCTATAAAACGCACCACAAGTCCTTGAAACCTCCTTGAAAGATGTTGCATTTAAAAAAAGGGAAGTACTGTGTGCTATCACTATTCATTAAGAAAACATTCAGTCTATAGTATTGTTATAGCATGCTATTATTATTTTTCTAATCATGTGGTATTTTTTAAAAAATAATCAAACAGATGATATTTGCAAGGGGGTAGCAGATTGCATTTTCAATTTACCAAAACTTCCTATAACAATATTCTATTACAAAGGTTTTTGTGTGAACTAAGATCTAAAGGAATTTGCCCATGGCTGTATCGTAAGAATTGCTAACTTGAATACAATAATCTGCATGAATATTTTATTCTATAGATACTCCAATAATGTATTAAATATACCATGTATACAAGGTAGCTTTCTAAATATGGACCTTTAAAGCAGGGGGGAGAGGAGAGAAGAAAAGTCATGGAAAGATGTTGAAAGAGCTTGAGGAAAGAAGTCAAAAACTGCAACATGTTAAGGGGTGCCATGAAACATTTTAATTCTGTATTGTGAAAAGGGTTTCAGGTTAAATACAATTTCTTAATAATTATAGTACAGCTGTTTCTGATGTCATCCTGTTGTGTGAAGTAAATCTCAAATACTCATTCAAGCTTTAAATTGGTTACCTAGCTAACTGTGAAATCAGTTTGACCATGATTTTTGTTTCTTTTAGTGCAAGCCATTCAATCTTTAACTGCTAAAGTAGCTTGAAGAAGTCAAACATAAACTCTCCCTGTGTGGGAAAAGCTTTGACAAGAAATAAAGTCAAGGGCAGGTTAAATGGTTCACTTAGCTGTCAAGATATTCATATTAACCTAAAATAAAAAGGCCCTGTAGGCAGGGGTTGACTTGAATATGTTTGAAGACTACATTTTCTCAAGTTGTTGCTTGACAGGCCCTAAACATCTTCGGACTATTAACAAAATACAGTTCATACTGGGAACTCATATGACAACTGCCTGTATAATCTCCTAGGTTACATGGTTTCACTGGGAACTTATTCTTTCACCAAAGTTCATGGCAATATTTTCATTGAGTCAAAAAGACTTTCTCCCTTTTGCAGTAAGGGGAGTAGGAAATCCTTTTTTTTTTTTTATTTGACATGTTATTCTTTCCAGTGCTTTATAACCCTGAACTATGAAGACAATGCATTAGCAAATATGAGACAGTCCTTGATCACAGACAGCCAGTAATTTTGCCAAAGAAGCCTAGTGTGTCATACATTTTTTCCCTGCAAAATAAGCACATGTTCCACCAACTTCATGGTTAAGCACTGCTATTCTGCAGCAACTCTTAGTTTTATCCCATCATGGGTTCCTTTTCTCAGACTAAAGGGTGACCTAAGGCCTTGCTCTGATAAAATGTGTGTGTGTGGCCTAAAACAAATGGGCCAAAAGGAGCAGCTTCCAGCCACTTCAGGAGCATGGTGTGCAGATGACGCACATCCCCAAAGCAGCCAAAAGTTGCTTTGAAGCCAACAAAGGTGGCCTGAAGCTATGGAGAAAAGGAGTGGCAACAAACTGTTCCTGCCAGCAACTTGTTTGGGACTGCAGCAGTAGCCCACTTTGAGAGCAGGCTGTGGAGTCCTGGGCCAATCGTGACAGGAGTAGCCAAAGGCCGCTCCTAGCTGCCCTTATGCTTCACCCCTGTATCTTAAAGTTACCCGTCAACCTATGGTGACCTGACATAGAATTGAGCAAGAAATAGTCAGAGTGGTTTTGCCAGTTGTTTGTTGGCTCTCTTCTATGTCATGCTGATGTGCAGTAACAAAAACAAAAACCTAGGCCCAACAGAGATGTCAACTTTCAGCACTGTCTGAGGTAACTGTCCCCAACAGTAGCTATTAACAGCAGAGTGTGGAAGCACCAGCTCAGTTTTGCAGTATTTGGCAATATTGTACTGACCAACCTTGAATGATTCACAGACACAGGTGGATTTTTCCAAAGTCCTTGGAGGATCTTTTATCTCTTGTTGCAATATATACAAGGTATTTACAAACCCTCCTTCAACTCTCACCAATGTTCACTGTCTGCTATACAACAATCCACTTTCCTTAACAACCCACACTCTTCAACCCACACATGCCCTGAGTCTCAGAGCACTTATATACAGTGGAGATAGCTCAGGGCATTACTTATCATTGCCAGCCATACAAACTATTTTATAACATCTTAAAGGAACATTGTTTCCAACTTTGCTTCCTGTGAAGTATAGCCTACAGCACCTGGGATTCATTATACTAGGCAGTAAGAGTGATCTCTTTATGACACAAAAAGATGCTCACTGCATCACTGGTGGCACAGTGGTTAAATTCTGTACTACAGCCACTCACTCACAAACTACAAGATTGTGAGTTCAATTCCAGCCAGGGGCTCAGGCTCGACTCAAGCTTGCATCCTTTCAAGATCGCTAAAATGAATACCCAGCTTGGGGATGATTAGCTTAAGTTGTAAACCACTTAGGGAGTGCTTAAGTGCACTGATAAGCAATATAGAAATGTACTTACTATTGCTATAATTAAGGCTAGAATCCTTCTAGTGCTGGAGAACTAAAACATTCTCATTGATTTTCTCTTTGCACTCCAGTCCAGTACACATTTATGTGTAAGTAAGCCCCGTATGGCCCAATTTGGATTTATTTCTCAGTAGACTATATAAAGGTGCACTGGTAACTGCTTATTTAAAAATGTGTATTAGCTTAGAACAAGAAATCTCAGCTGCTGATTAGTCCCAGGTATGAAACAACTCTCTCTTTAGTAGCAGTAGTAGTAGTAGTAGTAGTAGTAGCAGCAGCAGCAGTAGAAAAGAATAATATTTTGGATTGTAGTGAGGAACAACAATAAATTAGACCTATAACACCATTTAATGGAAATAAATAAATATAAGGAAGAATAAATGGTTGTGTCTCATGGTCTTCATATCTCACATATTTAGAATACCTTATTTTCCTGCGTATAAGACTACTTTTTTACCTGCAAAATCTGTGGCTGAAGTGGGGGGTCGTCTTATACGCCGGATATAAGGATAATGAGGATAGAGGTGCTAAAACTCTATATTTTGACTGGGAAAATTGGGGGGTCGTCTTATACGTGGGTCGTCTTATACGCCGGAAAATACGGTACTTTATAATTCTAGAAAACTAAACTTGGACTAGTTTGGTATTAACTATTGATTTAGATCAGAAGTTTTCACTTTCTTAATTTTATTTAAATAACCACTTTTAAACTTCAAACTTCCCAAAGCAGTTCAAAAGAAATATACTAACTGCTGACTGTTATAGCCTTGAGGTCAGGAACTGCAGTTCATATTGTACTTAAATATCTGCTAGCAGAGCCATGATATGCGTATTTATTGCTTAATAAATGCCAGCACTGCACACTGTTATTTTTCCTGTAAATTCCAAACTTGCTGCCAATCTACTTGTTGATTTCCTGCATTTTAAAAAAAGTATGTAATCAGAGCTTAATGTCTTTCTTAGGCACATAGTTGTTAGACTTCCTTCCCTTTCCATTTCTGTTATGCAATAATGTTGGTGTTCATGACACTTTGTTGAGGGCAGTTTTCTCTGGTCTGGGACTTGAAGAGGGGACATCTTAATATTCTCTCTAAATAATGAGATTTTAAACCCTAGCCTTTTAATCTGAGAATATCTCCCATTACAGTTCAGTGAGAATTGAGAAGTGGCTGCTCTGGATATGCACTATACTGCACACATTTATCAATATAGTACAGATGTACATAATGTGGATTTCTATGTAACTGAATTCACTCCAGCAGAAAGCTGGAAAAATTGGAGTCTCTGAGGGTAAACATTTATTTTATCATCAGTCAATGTGAATTACTCATTTTAATCAGGTTTTGTTCTGAGGTTGCTTTTCCTGTAAACAAGCCCATTTTTTTTTAGCAAAATGTAACACACCTTGTAAGCTGCTTTGAAGACAGCAGTTTGGGGAAACACTAGTCTTTCATTCACTGAGAAGTAGAGACTGATGGGAAGTGATGTTTCCACTATTGGAATATCTACCAGCTGTGCTTATTTTGGATCTCTCCAGTGTGGAGAATAAAGCTTTCACTTGGAACAATATAACCTCAGACTGAAACAGGTGTAAACGGGAATCTTGCTTCTCAGTTAAGCTGCTCACATTAGCACCTTGTTTGCACTATAGCAGTGAAGTACAAATATAAAAGCATGTTTTTTAGTTCATGGATTGAAAAGTTTTCTTATGCTTCTGTTCTTCTCCCTCTTCCATTGCACACTTCCAGGTAGTGAGACTGAGAAAATTGGCCCAGCAGATAGCTAATTGCAAACAGTGCATTGAGCGCTCCACCTCTTTGATCTCACAAGCTGAGCAATCTCTGAAGGAAAATGATCATGCACGTTTCTTGCAGTCTGCTAAGAACATAACTGAAAGGTAATGCCATCAGATCAGAAGATCTGGGCTGTTTAATCAACCATTCTGTTTCTGATTAGATTAGCATAATGGATCTAGAGACCATTAATCAACCATCCTCCTATTGGCCAAAAAAAGGTTAAATTTTTGGCATGTTGCTCCCAAATCCCTCTACTAGTATAACCGTGCTGGCTGAAGGGCTGTGGGAATTGTTTATATAGTTGGCCATTGTTAGGGTGTGACAAATTGGTACCTTAAATAGCACCTAAAAATCTAAGGTTAATGGGTTGGCAAAGACACTATAGATTTCCATTTCGGTTCTTTAGAAACTATAAGCATGTGTGTTAGCAAAAATAAGATTCTTCAGTTGGAGAAAGAAATATTAACATGCTTTTGAACAGTACCTATGGTATTTTCCAACATTAATGTAAACCAAAACAACTTGCAAATTCATTAAAATACATCACTTATGTCAAGCATTTAGTGTAATAAACAAAAGGCCTTTGCAGACTGCCAGAAATAGTGCACATTAAATTGAGGCACTGCCCTGGCTCAGTGCTAGGGAGTCATGGGAATTGTATTTTTTTCTGAGACATTGAGCCTTCTCTGTCAGAGAGCTCTGGTGCCACAATAAATTACAGTTCCCATGATTCCCTAGCACTGAGCCAGGGCAGTGCCTCAATTTAATGTGCACTATTTCTGGCAGTCTGCAAAGGCCCAAAGTCTGCTCTAACTATCTCTGGGTTTCAAACCTGATGGTTCTATTTCAGTTGTAGAATTATACCTTCTGCTTTGGGAAAGTCAGCCATGGAAGCAATTTTTGTCTACTAGGTATCATGAATGACAGGGAAGTACAATTGATTGAAAGTGTGTACCTACTTCTAAATTGATAATCTTAAGATATTCCCAAATGTATTACAGGAAGCTTTTTTCTCTGTCCCTGAGTGAATGTGAATCCTTTCCTGAATCTTCTCAAAACCCAAGAATCCACTTATAATTCTGACATTTACTTGTCATGTCTTTGAAAGGTTGAAAGTTGTGTTTCTTCATGCTTTTTTGCAAAGCTGTTGCTGGCCTAAAAATAAATAAAAACTGTAAAATAAAGAAAGAAGGGTCCTCCCCCCTTCCCCATGCTTTTAGTTAATGTTACCTAATGGATTCAGCTTCACCCAACAGATTGGATAGTTAAAATGGTATGACTGTTATCAGCTGGAGAAGTGCTCTATGCCTTTCAGAAACAGATGTGTGAAGCAACACCTGGAAATGTATACTAGTTAGCAGAGCAGTGTTAAAGAAAAATGCAGAAAAGCCATCTGTCAAGATCTTTCTGCCAGAAATAAAAATAATGTTACTTCCTTTTTCTTGAATGGTATTTGGGAGACTGGAGAAACACAACTCTGAGGGTTTTCACATTTCTAATTTATATTTAATGTTGAATTAAATAATTCTATTTATGGAAGAATAAATAATTCATTTAATGAGATAAAAAAAATTGTGTTGACCACACATAGACAAAGACACAAACACATACATACACACTCAAACATTGGTCACATCATTAGCCCTAGCCTTCAAGGCTAGCCTACCATTGTGCAAAGTGAGACAGCTGCCTCATGTGTCAGGTGCTGATATATTTTACAAAAGAAGTATATTGTTACACAATTGCCCCTACACCCGTAAAGTTAAATTGCTACTTGCAGTCAGTGCTGGCTGGATGCTTCCGTGATAGCGGGGCAATGAATCCACTCTGGGTTTCAGAATGATCTTTAAAAGAGCTATCCAAACTGCTGATGCATCCCTTAAAAAGAAAGGTTCAGGAGCTTGAGTGTACTTTTGGACAACTGTGCTAATATTAATTTTAAATGACATTAAAGCAACATCAAGGAGTAGATTTTAGGTAGTAAAACAGCAGCAAATTCTTGGTCGCTTAGGTCTAAATCCAGTTCAGCTAGAGCAGACCAACTGAAAAAAATGATGAATTGTAAGTCAACATCTATGCAAATCATGTTGATTAGTGGATCTGTTCTAGTTGAGACTAATGGCTGGAATCCTGTTGGTTGGTCCCAACTAGAGTAGACCCATTCAATTAATTGTTGAATGTTAAGTCAAAACACAAGTAAATCCCATTGATTCAATTGGTCTGGTTTAGCTAAAAATATGTAAATTCCAAAAAGGAAACATTGATTTTGGCATTTTATATAAGGAACACCATTTTACCATGCCATTGTATTTAATGGAACTTGAGCAAAAATCCACGGATTTTGGTATCCATAGGGGTTTCTGAAACCAAACCCTAGCAGATACCAAGGGCCCACTGTAACACTAGGGTAAGTGGACAATAATATCATCCTGTATTAGACAACTTCCTGTGTTCCATCAGACTGAGAGCTGAAGTGCTGATATTTACACATGTGAAACTAGCATAATTTTAAAAAATTGATGTATTGCATGTTTGTCACATTCAGACTAATTCCTAGGATTCACTCCAAACTTATGTCTTCTTTCTTATGTTGCAGAGTTGCCATGGCAACTGCATCTTCTCAAGTTCTAATTCCAGAAATTAATCTCAATGACACTTTTGATACCTTTGCACTGGATTTTACCAGAGAGAAGAAACTATTGGAATGTCTTGATTATCTCACAGGTAAGATACTAGATCCCTCCCTGAGTACGACAGTGTCAGTTTGGTCATCTTGGCTCCTAGGGAGGTTTCCGGTTTGATATGCTCTAGAACTCACTTGTTTGTCCTTTTGGCTGCCCAAGGGATCCTCAGCATTCTTCTCCAGCACCACATTTCAAATGAATTGATTTTATTCCTATCATCTTTCTTAACTGTCCAGCTCTCACATCCATACATGGTTGTTGTTGTTGTTGTTATTATTATTATTTCATCCCACCCCTCTGCATAACGCAACCGGGGTGGCTTACAATATTAAAATATACATTTCATATCCCACAATCCCACCCCCCTTAAAATGCTATTAAACAATGATAATTTAAAACACACTTAATATGCTAATACAAATAAACGGTAACTGCACCAGAATCGGAGCAAATTGGGCTGTCTTTTAATGACTGGGATATCTATTCAGGAAAGGCCTCCTGGAAGAGATCCATCTTAACAGCCTTTTTAAAGCTATTCAAGATGGTAATATGACAGATCTCATGGGCAGGCCATTCCAGAATCTGGGAGCAGCTGCTGAAAAGGTCCTCTGGGTGGTTGCAGACAGCCTAGTTTTTATAGGCTGCAGCAGATTCCTCCCAGAGGACCTAAGTGTGCAGGGTGGATTATATGGAAGAGACGGTCCCAAAGATAGGTTGGAACCAAGCCATTTATGGCTTTAAAGGTGATAACCAACACCTTTTACTGGACTTGGAAACTAATGGGCAGCCAGTGAAGTGATCTTAAGATCAGTGTTATATGGTCTCTTCTCGATGTTCCTGAGACCAGCCTGGCTACTATATTCTGTACTAGTTGAAGTTTCCAGACCAAGTACAAGGGTAGCCCCATGTAGAGCGCATTACAGAAATCAAGACAAGAGGTTACTAGCACATGCACCACAGTTTCAAGATCTCTAACTTCCAGGAAAGAGTGCAGCTGGTTTATCAGCCGAAGCTGATAGCAGACACCACCCTAAACAGTTCTGCAATACATGCAGAGGAGAAGGATTTCTGTGCTGCATGTATTGCCTCTCTATAGGAACAAAGAACAAAGAAATTTCCTATGACGAGTCTTGTCAGACAAGAGTCAAGTTTTCCACCAGATGCACTCTAGTCATTGTCCAACCCACTTCATCTTCCTAAGCTCTTCAGTATACCATGGTTTATGATTTGAAGCCAGTTGGTAAGAACACTTGGGAGCCGTTGTGTTGATAGCCTTGGCGAGATCGGTGTTCCAGGTTTTAACCAAAGCTTCGACAGAATCACCAGCATTACCAACCATTAAACCAGG
>JAIPUX010001232.1:77411343-77439655 GCA_020142125.1 Phrynosoma platyrhinos | reverse complement strand
GGCTTTCTGGAATCCAATTGGTTCCATTAGCCTTTGAGGGTGGACCATACTAATGGGTCCACCACCCCCGGAGGTGCAGATTGTGGCTTTTAGTTCAACCTTGACCAGGAAATGATCCGTCCATGACAATGCAGAGGTTTTGATAACCTCCGCCCATGGATATTCCTGTTCCGTACTGAAGACCGCATCGAGAGCATGACCCACACAATGAGTGGGCCCGACGACCATTTGGGTTAGGCCCATGTTTATCGTGGATTCCAAGAACTCCCGAGCCGCACCTGTTAGATTTGACAAACTGGTCTCAAGTGGAATGTTGAAGTCGTCACAGACTAAAAGCAACTCTGAGACCAATTGTATCAGCTCTGTTAGGGAGTCTGTTAGACAACAGGGTGGACGGTATACTAACAGAATTCCCAAACTATCCTTAGTCCTCAGGCTTAGGTACATACGCTCAAAGTGGACTGTGTTCCGGTGAGGTTGTTCTTGTGAACCAGAGCCACTCTGCCCCCCACCCACTTCCCCTTACCTGCTCATTAACAGAGTTCCCAGCTGGGAGGGCCTAGCGTCCAAGTTATAGTGCTATCCTCTCCCAGCCAGGTCAGTATCCTTATCTAAGAGGAGGTCATAAATAATATGGGTCTTATTTTTGACCAACCTGGCATTGCAAAGGAGTAAGGTAAGGTTCTGTGGAATGATGGGTACACTCTCCTGTCCATTCCGGGAAACAGAGTGAACTGAAGGTGGGATAACTTTCAAACATTGATCCCGCCTTCTTTTGTAACAACCCTTCACTCTGTTCCCACCATACCTTCCTTTCCCCTGCACAACTTCAATTTCCGCTCCCAGATTACTCCCGGCCACACATGCCTGTCCCTTATTTACAAGGCCTTCCAAATCCCCTCAAATTATTGCTGTCCTCCAGGTAATTACTATCCTCCAGGTAAAGTGAGGCCAGCAGCAGCCAGCAGGCAAGTGGTAGTGAACTCTTCCGGGAGTGTGGGGGGTGGCAGTTCTTGTTTCTCCTCTCTGCTAGCTTCCCTCAGTCCCAAGCAGCACCCAGCTTATATTCTCTTTCCCAGGGACCAGGTGTTCCTACCTGCCTGTGTAGCCAGGAATTTGCTGAGTGCCTGGGCCTGTTTCTAACAGGGAGCAGGTCACAGAGTCCTCCAGGTAAGATGAGGCCAGCAGAAACAGCAGCAGCAGAGACCACAGCAGCAGCCAGAAGACAGGTGGTAGTGAACCTCTTCCTGGAGTGTGGGGGTAGCAGTTCTTCTTTACCCTCTCTGCTGGTAATAGGGAATGCAATGGCTTGTTAGATTCTAACTTTTGTGTTGAGTTGTATATCTTTGCATTTTAGAATCTTTTCTAGTTCTTTCATAGCCACCCTCTCCATACCTAGGGGGACTGCAGACGGACAGCTCTGGGCTGCTCCGGGAAGCAGCGGATTGGGGCTGCGGCAACCCCACATCATGGCCCTGATCCTCTCTTTTGCCACCCCAAAAAGAGCGGCAAAATGCCACTCCTTTTAGGGATGGAAAAAGGCCACCCTAAGAGCCGGTGCATGGCTCTTAAGCACCCTTTTTGGCACAGCGTGTCAGAACGCTGTGCCGGAAGGGCGTCCTGATGCCATGTGCCATGCGTAACAGCACACGGTGTCAGGATGGCATCACTGTCAGATTGGGGCAGCCGGCGTGCGACTGCCCCACCCCAAGTCTGCCTCCTTGGACCAGTCTGCAGAGGCACCTAGTCTTTTTCTGATTTCCTGACTGCAGTCACCATTTCTATCAATGTTTGATCCCGGGTATGGGAATTCTTTCACCATTTCTATTTCTTCTATTTCTTGGTGGTCACTATTTTTCTTTTCTTTATGTTCAACATTAAGCCTGCCTTAGTACTTTCTTCTTTGATCTTCCTTAGTAGGTGTGCCAGGTCAGCGAGGTTTTCTGTTAGTACTATGGTGTCATCTGCATATCTTAGATTGTTGATATTCCTTCCACCTATTTGACACTCTGTGTCAAAGCCTGCTTTTCATATAATATGTTCTGCATAAAAGTTGCATAGATAGGGTGAAAGGATGCAGCCTTGTCTGGCCCCTTTGCCAATTGGGAACCATTCTGTTTTTCTGTGTTCTGTTCTGACAGTAGCCTTTTCTCCTGAGTACAGATCTATCCATCCTGAGTACAGATCTATAGATCAGGACTATCAGATGTGTTGACATCCCCATGTCTTTAAGGGTATTCCATAGCCTTTCATGATCTATGCAGTCAAAGGCTTTGCTATAGTTTATAAAGCACATACTAATTTTCTTTTGCAATTCCCTGGTGCGCTCCATTAGCCATCGTATGTTTGCAATGTGGTCCCTCATGCCTGTTCCTTTCATCAGTCCCACTTTGGGATTTCTCTCTCCATGTATGGTTGGAGTCTATGTTGCAGAATTTTGAGCAGAATTTTGCTTAAATAGGAGATCACTGCTATGGTTCTATAGCTGCTGCAGTGTCTTATGTCTCCCTTTATGTGGATGAGGATATATATTGATTGCTTCCAATATGTTGCCCATTTTTTGTTTTCCTTATCTGTTGACATATGTTGGTTAATGCTAGAGTTGACTCTGTCAGTGTGGATTGCAGCAGTTTAATTGAAATATCATCTGTTCCTGGTGATTTGTTTTTTGCTACTTCTCTTATTGCAGTTTCCACATTACTCTTTAGAATTTGAGGTTTGTGTTTATATGGCTCTACGTTCCATGTGTCCTTCATTTTGTCATATCTTTTGTAAATTCTTCTGTGTATTGCATCCAATGTCTTTTTATTCCTTCCTGGTCTTGAATTATGTTATTTTTATTGTCATAGATCATCCCAGTCCTTGGTTTGAATTTTCCTTTGATTTCCTGGAGCTTGTAAATAGATCTCTTGTTCTTCCCTTTTTGTTGTTGTCTTCTATTTCTCTGCATTGGTTGTCGTAGTAGTTTTCTTCCTCCTTCCACACAAGCTGTTGTACTGTTGCAGTCATAATTCTTAGTTTGTTCCTATCTCCCTTTTGTTTTTCTTCTCTTCTTTTCTTTATTGCTTGTAATGGTTTTTCTGTCATCCATGTTTTTTTCTGTTTCTGTTTGTTTATTGAAAGTGTCTATTTGCATTTTTCTTTTATTATGTCCCTGACTTCAGACCATAGTTCCTCTGGTTCTTGGGGCCTTTACAGACTGCCAGAAATAAATTAAGGCCATTTTAACTGTTCTGGCTGAGTGCTAGGGAATCGTGGGAATTGTATTTTTTTTCTGGGACACTGAGCCTTCTCTGCCAGAGAGCTCTGGTGCCACAATAAACTACAATTCCCATGATTCCTTAGCACTGAGCCAGGACAGTTAAAGTGGCCTCAATTTGTACTATTCCTGGCAGTCTGTAAAGGCCCTTGGTCTATTATGTTTAGAACTGCAAAGCTGTTTCTTATGTTGTCAATAAATTCTGTTGAGATATTTAGATCATATTTCGGTATAATCACTGGTTTTGTTTTCTTCTTGAGTCTTACTCTTATTTTTTATATGAGTAGTTTGTGATCTGTGCCACAGATGGAGCCTGGTCTAGTCTTGGACACCAGTATAGAGTTTCACCATCTTTTGCTTCCAGTTATATAGTCTATTTGATTTTTGTGTTGTCCATCTGGTGATGTGTATAGCCTTTTTTCTGGTTGTATGAAGAATGTTTGCAATGAATAGATTATTGGTTTATTATCCCAAGGAAATTTTTATTGTATTGAAAGTATAAAAATGCCCCATGTCAAGAGCACCATGTCTGACTATTGTAGTTTGTGGGTAGACAAAACCCAAAATGCCCAGAAAACAGTTGCCAGTGCTCCTTGTTTGCAAATGTAGTAGATTTTTTCCCTTTTAAAAAAAATATGCTTAAACTCAGGTGCATTGTTTACAATTCTTCACTTGACAGTGTCTCAAAATGCCAAACTTTAAAGTCAGTTGATAGGAAGAAAATCAATTTATTTGTGATGTGGTGCTGGAGAAGAGTGTTGGAGAACTTCGGACACATCATGAGAAGGAGGACTCATTGGAAAAGATAATAATACTGGGAAAAGTGGAGGGAAGTAGGAAGAGAGGAAGGCCACATGCCAGATGGATGGACTCTATTAAGGAGGTCACAGGTATGGGTTTGCAGGAATTAAGCAGAGCAGTGGAAGACAGAGGGACTTGGAAATGTCTCATCCATAGAGTTGCCATGAGTCGAGACTGACTCAAGGACAGTTAACAATAAAAGTGTGTGAAATCTGTAGCAAAATTATTTGAGAATAACATGTTGTCTGCCTGGATAAAAGGTGGAGTAGAACAGAACACTAGGTAGCAACATTTTATAGGTAACTTGCTATTGGAGAACTTGTTCAGTGTGTGGAATGTAACCCTTTCTGCAGACTAGATCTTTCCCCCTTATCCTAGTATTGACTTAGAACATAGTGGTTCTCCCTGCAAAGTGTTGATCTGGTAATTGAAGTGATCATTTAACCCATTCCAACTGGGTAAGTTACAATGTCAGTACTGCTTCTTTGTACTGAAGGAGTTGGCCCCTATATGGTACATAAAGTGGTAGTCACATATAACAGCAACATTGGCATGGAGAGGGAAGATTGCTATTTTTTTGAATCCAGTTGTAGTAGGATTGTAAATATTTGCAAAAATTTCCTTGCCAAGAAATGATGTCTTGACACATCTTAAGAATTTTTGTGCATTTTCTATTTTTTTTTAAAAAAAATAAGATTTTCTACAAAACCATTGTTCAGGCAATAGATTGCATTTTGTACAGGTTTTTTTTCCCAGAAGTGTTTGCACAAAATACAATAAGAATATTTTGCATAAAATTCATTTTTGAACAAATGAAATTGTAACAAAAAGGTTCCCAAATGCAAAAAAAACCCATTCAAAAATATACAGAAACTCTTGTCATCTCACCTAACACTGAGAAAGCCTCCAATATTTTTCATTCTCATGTAAAAGAATGCCCTGGTGGTGCAGTGGTTAAATGCCTATACTGCAGCCAGTCACTCATAAACCACAAGGTTGCGAGTTCAATACTACCAGGGCTCAGGCTAGACTCTCAGGCCTGCATCCTTCCGAGGTTGCTAAAATGAGTACCCAACTGTTGGGGGGCAATGAACTTACAGTTGTAAACTGCTTAGGCACTCCATAGCGTAGTATGAAGCGGTATATAAATGAAGCTGGGGAGAAAAAATGAGCAAAAATTTACATTCTTATTTTGTAATTACTTTTAATGAAGGCTTACCTCATTTTTTCTTAAAACTAATCAACATTTTTTTAAAAAAGAAATCTAGGAAATTAGGGTATCACTCCTTCTTATAACATTTAGTAAATACCTTGCATGTTGTCACTGTACTCTCACTTATTCAAATATGCGCTAGCTGCAGAAGGTTAGGATTAAACATGATTCTTCTAGCAGAAATGTTCATCTACCAGCTTTGAACAGCTGATCTCAGAGATCTGCCACTAGAACTGGCTGCATAGTGGGGGCTGAAGGAGTGCAGGAAGGGAAGATTTTGCTCATTCTCGAGGAAGCGATACGATCCAGCAGAAGTACACTACTGGATATTGCTTAGTATAGCTTCTTTACTCCCAATTTCAATGAAAGGTATGGCAGTGGTGCAGAGTTGAGACTTCATAGAATCATAGATTTGGAAGAGACCACAAGGGCCATCCAGTCCAACCCCTACCATGCAGGAACTCACAATAAAATGACCAAACAGATAACCTTCCAGCCTATGTTTAAAGACCTCCAACGAAAGAGACTCCATCACTCTTTGAGGGCTTGTGTTCCACTGTTGAGAAGCTCTCAATGTCAAGAAGTTGCTTCTCATGTTTAGGTGGAATCTATTTTCCTGTAGCTTGCATCCATTATTCCGTGTCCTATTGTCTGGAGCAGCAGAAAACAAGCTTGCTACAGGAATATGACACCCCTTCAAATACTTAAATAGGGCTATCATATCACGTCTTAAGCATCTCTTCTCCAAGCTAAATGTACTCAGCTCCCTAAGACACTCCTCATAAGGCATGGTTTTTATTTTGATTTAATTTTATTTATTTGTTAGTGGGTCTGTCTTTCCCTCCCTAAATGTCCCAGAAAAACCCTTTATCTGAGGAGCCGAGCAGAAAGGGCAAAAAGATTGCTCCCCATTTGCATGGAACTGTGGTGACCAGACACCATGGTTCCAAGGCTGGCCGTCACTACGGTCTCCAATGGACCACCAGCAATGAGTGCTTTTTGTGCTGCTTTTTGGCTGCATTTGGGCTGCATTAGGCAGCCACAGTGCTGCCATAGCCCGATCCAAGGGCGTGCATCATATGAATGCCATGTCCCTGGCTCACCCCAAAGCAGGCACTTTTGGCCCAGCTGTTTGGGGCATGAGTCATCCAAAGATGGAAAATAGTAGGCACCACCTGGTAGGTACCATGAAGATTGCCATCATTGTTGGTTTTAAAAATGACTTTTGGTTCAGGGAAGTCTATAGAAAGCAGGTAGATGCAATAAATGGATGAGCTGAATGTAATAGAACCATGTAACAAATGTTAACAGTTGCTTTTAATTTTTTACAGCTCCAAATCCTCCAACAATTAGAGAAGAGCTTTGTACTGCTTCATATGACACAATCACAGTTCACTGGACTTCAGATGATGAATTCAGTGTGGTCTCCTATGAGCTGCAGTATACCATCTTCACTGGACAAGCTAATGTAGTTAGTAAGTATTAATGATTTTACAACTGTGTTTTATTGTGATGTTAAATCAACAAATCAAAAGCAAGTAAAACTATTGCATTTTACAATCTAATGCCATGATAACAAGCTACCTAATGTGGTACCTAAGATATATTTGTTGGATCTCAGAAGATTTTTTTCTTGGTCTTTCTGCTTTGTCTGGTATAATGTGTTGTCCTTTAAAAGTAACACATTAGTAACATGTTATTAGAATAATTTTTATTTATTTTTATTATTTACAAAAATACTCCAAAGGCCAAATGTCCCTTAATCAGTAGCATCACTGGGATGTGCGGGGGTTACAGACCACACTGAGTGACATCCCAGAAGGGGGTTGACAACCAGTCAGCCCCCCCCCCCCGCACCACCCCCCACGGTCTGTCTGCCTGCCGTATGTGCCTTTCTCCATGTGTGCATGCCTCCTGGTCCCCCACCCATACATGCCTCTCTCCATGTATGCAAGTGTTTCTTTCTGTGCATGCATGTGCCTCCCTATCTGCATGCATGCACACCGCTCCTTCACCCCCGTGCATGAGAGGGAGTGTGTGCTGTCCCCGGAAACCCTGGCCCAAGAAGTCCTGCCTGGAAGTCCTGCCTTCCACATCGGGTGATACCCAGTGTGGGAACACTACTGCCTTAATATCACCCCCAAAACAACATTTTACAAGCAACTAGTGGACATTTCTTGTAATAATAATAATACCACCATTGATTGTACTATTTCACAAAAATATCATTACCCTTTCTCCAATACTGTACTATAAGAAATATTATTTCTCATGTGTGGCTCCCAATCTAATTTAGTTACTTCCAAGCTAACAGGTACTGTCAAGAGTTACATAGGATTATCATTGTAAGGTCATTTATTTCTCACAGAAGGGATTTCCAGTGTGCACTCAGATCACAGAGCAAGGCTGCAATTTTTCCAAAGTTGGTAAAAAATTGAAATGTAACAATAGTTGTTATATGACACTTTAAAACACTAACAAACTGTGAAAAAGCTTATCATGGGGCATGTTATGAATAGGTTGGGATTTTTATACATCTTGTGTGTGTGTGTGTGTGTGTGTGTGTGTGTGTGTGTGTGTATTGTTTACATACACATACAAATACATAAACATACAGGGAAAGGAAGAACAGGAAAAATCTGTTAGACAGTGAGCTACAGACACAGCAGTAATGCATGAGACAGGTGTGTCACATTACAATGAATATTGTAATGTGAAAAAGAAATCAACCAAAGGTAAGATAAGACAAAAGAGAAGTTGTGGTGGATCATGAAGGGTTTTCAATGTAGGGAGCTGCAGTTTCAGTGGCAATTTTAACTGCTCGGCAGTAAGCCATATCTGCTTCGAAACCCATTTTACATTGCAGCTTCATAAATCTGGTTTCAAGTCTTTACATTCCTTGATTTAAGCATGCAGACAGTTTCACTAACTAAATGCTGACATGCTTAGCAAAACGCTAGCATCAGTTTCAAAATTTTAAGAACTTCTCTGTAGCATTTTTAAAGCATTTCAACACGTCATTTATCACTAATACATTGAGAACTGTGACATACTTCTGCCACAGTATTAATACCACATCAAAGGAATGTAGCAATAGAAATAAATCAAATTAGCTTATTCAGTTTGACTTTGTTTCCATAATTACAGTCTCTGCACATGCAGTTGTTTGTTTTATCATGGATCACATTTAACTTGCTAGTCCTTAAACATTACCATTATGCATCAATCAAAAACCATTATGTCAGTGATGAAGTGATGCAGTCTTTATTAGCTTAAATTATTTATTACTTTTCCACCATGCTCTTTAGTGATGACAGAGCATTACTTAATGTTGAAGGTGAAAACTATTCTTCCTTCTTCTCTTGATTTGCATATATAATTTTGACATTGTGTAACTTTTCTTAATCAATTTACTTGTCATGAAATGGAGAAGATGCCTGTGCTGTACTGTGAGGATAGTTTGATAATACAGTACACCTGCTATTCATTATATTAATTATGATCTGGGTTTATATTTGCATGTTTTCTTTTGTTTTGCCGTTTGCTTGTGTGTAGATATGCTATCTTAAATAGTTTTATAATATTTTATTTTATATATCATATTCAGCATTTTAAATTAAAAGATTATAGAAAAGTTTGAGAGCCAGCATGGTACAGTAGTTTGATTGTTGAACTCAACATTGAGGCCAGGGTTCAAATCCCTGCTTTGTCCATGGAAACCCTCAGAGTGACCTAGGGCATGTCACTCAGCCTCAAGAGAAGGCAAAAGAAAACCCTCTCTGAACAAATTGTACCAAGATAACCCCAAATTAGGGTCACCATAAGTCAGAAATAAGTCAGAAATGACTTGAAGGCACACAACAACAAATTCATATTATAAATAAATCAGTTTACAGATATTTTGGTTAAATATAAGGCTTACAAACACACTTACCTCAGAATAAGTTCCACCGGATACTAGGAGACTTAGTTCAGAGTTGTTATGTGTAGTGTTGTTTTCTGTGTATAAGAATATAAAAATTGAACAATTTAATCTTATTTTGGACATTTTCCCATTCTGTTTCTGTCTACCTTGGCCTTGTCTCATTCTGTTTGCTACCAGGAAAAATTAAGTAGAAAAGAGCAATGAAAGGTTCATGACTGATACATAGAAATAAAACCCTAAATCCAATTGCCAGCCCAGTTTAGAGCTGACCTGTCAAATCAATTGCTAAATGCAAAGTCAATTTCTTTAAATACCATTTATTCAGTGGGTCTACTCTATCAAACTAGAAGATGGATTAAGTCCAATGTCTTAAATTTATATTTATTCACTAATTCAGTGGGTTGGTATCCAACCTTTCTTCCAAAAACAGGACTCAAGATGGCACACAGCAAAAACCAACAAAAACATAATTAAAATACAGCTAATACATTATATTAAAGACATAGGCTGGTATCCTGTTCAGTATTTGGGAATTCAGGTGTAGTGGTTTGAGTATAGGACTAGAACTTGGTGTTTGATTCCCCTCTCAGCCATGGAAACTAGCCGGCTGACCTTGGGTGAGTCACACACTTTCAACCCCAGAAACCCCCATGATAGGGTCACCAAATGTCAGAAACAACTTGAAGGCACACAACAACAACAAAGATAGGCTAACAATTTTGGGGATTAAAATTTACAATAGTCAAAAGTGCGCCCAAAAAACTACTATATATGCCTGGAACCTCTGCCAACAACAATTTTCCCGTGTTTCACACCTCACAACAATAGTGCTATGATTCCAATTTTAACAACTGTGCTTCCAGCTATGACTTGTAGTTTAAGGAGGGACACTTAGAATTCTCAGTCAGAGAGCTCTAGTGGTTCATGGAAATATAAATCTATAGGTTTTATAGGGTGCTTCTACACCTGTTAAAGCAGAATCTGGCTGATAAGGTTTAAGACATTGCGTCAGCAGAGGGATGGGATATAAATTGTTGTTGTTGTTGTTGTTGTTGTTAGGACATGAGTTACTGCGGCCCAATCAGATCATCTCAAGGAGTTGAAGCAGTTGGCTCACTAGCTTTAGCTGTGCAAATGAATTCCAGGCCACCTCCATAATTGGGGCATTCAGGAGAACATCCAGAAAAGTTTTTCTCCCTTTTTTCCATGATCTGCCTTTTGAATTACAGGAACACCTCTTTATTACCTGAATTAAGCATCTGAAGGCCTGGAAGGGTGCGGAGGGAGGAGGAGGATCAGGCACGCACCTGTTCCTCTTCTTCCCCCCCCCCCCCCCCCCCCTCCCCCGGGCCTTCACCTGTCTGGAGAGGCAGCTGAAGGCCCGGGAGGGCAGGGGGAAGAATTCCCACCCACCCCCCAAGGATTCTATATATACATGTAATCCACATTATATTGTATTGATTTTTAATGTTGTAAGCCACCCTGATTGCTCATCAGAGGGATGGGATATAAATTATTATTATTATTATTATTATTATTATTATTATTATTATTATTATTATTATTATTATTATTATTATTGGTGGTGGTGGTGGAAGTTCCACCCCCGGCACCGGGTAACATCCAGTGCGGGAAGGCCTTTTAGTTTGGGCACTTGGGCACTAAAAGGTTTGCCATCACTGATATGGCCTAAATCCAAAGTAACATTAGCAAAGGGAAAAAATGGGCTAGCCAAATTCCATGGTTTTTCCAATAATACAAGCAGTAACACATTTGTTGTTATGTTTCCTAAGCATGCTACCACTTGTTACTGCTATTTGCACAACTGGTGGTGGAACTAGAAACTGTGTTCAATTTCCCCTGTGTGTTTAATCCAGAACTACATCTTCACAAGCACAACATCATTGGCACTAGCAGAATGAATATTGTCCTGTGTTTGGTAATTTTTAATGATTCCTATTTGCAAGGGAAAGCCTGTTTTAGCTCATGGTATTGGCAAAAGCATTTATATGGTCCAGAAAATAACTCTTAACATGATTATATCTAGATTATTTAATATTAATTTAGTTATTATTTAAGAGAAAATTAGGCTTTTAAAAAAACTGTTTATAGATTTTCATGTAGTATGGTTTGGTCCTGAGATTGAAAATTCAGTTCTTCATGTACTCTGATTCAGGTACTAATATTGTGTCATTTCTTCATTTGAAAGAAAATTATCTCCATATTTTCACTGTTCTTGAATAGTGGGAAAGCATTAGAGTAACCACTTAGCTGATATTTTTGGTTAAATGGTTTAAAATCTGAGCAACTTGACTAAATATGGTGCTTTGATATGATTTGTGAATCTGAAAACATTTAACATATCTTTCTGAACTGTTTCCCAATGTTCTTAGATAGCGCCTAATTTATATCAGCAATGTGTGAATGTTTAAAAGGTTTAATGCAGGGGGGAGACTGGCAGTAATTTTCTGTAAACACCTGCACTTCATAGTCAATTTGGATACAACCTAAGAATAATATAAAGGAATTACAGCAAGAGAGATGAAGTGAAAAGGGCATGGGAGGGCTATGGGTTTGATCACAAACAAGCAATGATAATAAAACTGTGCTCCATTCACTCTGACCCATTTTCAGACATAGCATTATGCTGACAGAAGGCATACTGTGGGGTAAAGACAGTACATCAGCTGCAAAGTGCTGAAGGGAGGCTTTAGAACAAAGCGTCTGCATTGTGAGAAATACAGCAGAGGATGTTATTCCAGACTGCCTGAAATGAAGCTTTATAATGAGTCAGCACAAAACCATCTTGTCTTAATGGTGTGTAGGGTGGCAAACATTAATTGTATGCCCTGATTTGGGTAAGCACAGTGTGAAATACTCAAAATGCAGCATTGTGGTTGCTTATTTTTATACACAGAAGCATTAATACAAGGGACTGTTCAATTATAATTTAATAATTTCTTATAAAAGACCTAGTTGTTGGCTGAGGTCCACAGAAAAAACTATGTGTGAGTGGGACACACTTCCCCACTTGCACAGTGTCAGGGGGCAAGTTTGCCAATTGCTCTTACCAGCCACATGCTTTCACACCCTTGTCCTTGTAGAATGCTGCTTGTACTGATCTATTTCTGAAATACATCTAAGAAAGCTTGATTTTTCTAACCAGTTTCCTTATTTTTCTATTTTCAAATGCCTTGTGTAACATATGAGAACCAGAGAGAGAAGAGAAATTGGAAAGAGATTTTTTCCAATATGCATGCTTATTAGTTATTGCCAATCTAATTGAAATCCATTAGAATCATTTTTTGAAGAAATTAATTCCATGCCATAAAACTACATCTTTGCAATACTGTTGTCCTATTAGTGTGTGTCCGTATACACACAAGTAGATACAGTGTGTATGAGGGATGTAGTGGCTCAAGTAGTTAAGACGCTGATTCTGTTGATTGCAAGATCGGCAGGTTGGCAGTTCGAGGCCTCGGTGTCGCATGATGGAGTGAGCTCCTGTCACTAGTCCCAGCTTCTGCCAACCTAGCAGTTTGAAAGCATGCAAATGCAAATAGATAAATAGGTACCACTTCGGTGAGAAGGTGAACAGTGTTCTGTGCAGTCATGCTGGCCACATGGCCACAGAGTAGTCTCTGACAACACTGGCTCTTTGGCTTTGTAACAGAGATGAGCACTGCCCCCTATGATCGTGCACGACTTGACAACCTTGTCAATGGGCAATACCTTTACATATATATGGAAGTATTTAATGTTACTTATTCTGAACATGACCAAAATATAATAGTACTGATAGCTAATCTGGAGCAGGAAACTACAAGGTTCTTACTAAATTGAGAGGGTCATCTGGAACATTTGCCAATGAATTAGTGCAAAAGAAGTAGTAGTACACTGTGTAACTGCCACTGTGCATTCATTCCATAGTGACAACATAAATGCATCATGGTTGATACATGACCACACACTCAACCTAGGCTGCTCACTGGAATTTGTCTCATAGAACTGAAAAGTAGAACTGGCTATATGGTTTTTCTTTTCTGTCATTGAAGATCAATTCTCTGAAAAGTTCATATGAAACTGTTCACTCAGTTGGTGAATTGTACATCAACACTTTATTAGACTTTGTTACACAGGGGAAATTGGGAGTTTAAATGGTGATTATCCTGTGAAAATCACACAATCGTGATTACGATTTTCACACACCGCATGATTAAATACTCATTATCCTGGGAATAACCAGGGAATAAACAGAAATAAATCATTCACGAGATTTCCAAATGAATGATTTGTTGCTGTTTATTGCTTGGTTATTCCTAGGATAATGGTGCTTTAATCGCGACATTATGTGAAAACCTTTATCACAAATGCAAGATTTTTCTGGGATAATGATGCTTTAATCATGATATTGTGTGAAAATCTTAATCGTGAATGCGCAATTTTCACAGGATAATCACTGTTTAAACTTCCAATTTTCCCCAAGTGATAAACTCCATTGTTGTAATGTTCACTGATTTAATTGGTCTACCTGTGAGGAGTAACAACAGGATTTAGGCCATAGTCATGTAGTCCGTGGTTTCTGAAGGTTTCAAAGGTTTTTGTGGGTTTTTTAAAATCACCTGAGGATTACCTATTTAAAGATTAGGTATTAAATGGTGAAAAAAAAAATCTCCATTGCAAATATATCCTGAGAAGCAGGTATGCTCTGCAATACATTTGCCCTTAGGCAAGTTGCATGCTCTCAGCCTCAGGAGAGGGCTATGGCAAAACTCCTCAGAACAAATTTTGCCAAGAGACTCCCATGATAGGTTCACCTTAGAATCGCCTTAGAATAAGTTGGAAACAACTTTGAAGGCACAAAACAACAACAGACTTCAAGACAGCATTATTATTACACCATTGAATGCATGGATTCCATTGACCACTGACACTTTCCAAGGACTGGAATCATTTAGGTGATTGTAGACACATCATACACTGTTGCACTTTGGCATGACTGTTCTGTTTTCCTACCTAATAGCACAGGAGGAGGCAACCTTTATGAGCCAGGGGCCGGGTTGCTGTCCCTCAGATAATTGGGGGGCCAAAGAACCAAAAATAAATAAATAAATAAATAAATAAAAATTTAAAAAAATATTTTTTTTAAAAAAAAAGTTAAAAAATATGCATGCACACTCTCTCAGCCCCAGAAAAGCCACGGCAAAACCCCTGTGGAGATTTTGCCAAGAAAACCCCAAGAAAAAGTAATAACAACAATAATCAATATCATTATGACAGGCGGCGGCAATAGCAGGACCAGCCTGGGGCCGGTCCAAAGGCCTTGGGGGCCGCATCCCGCCCCCGGGCCTTAGGTAGCCTACTCCTGTAATAGCAGATTTAAGACATCTTCATTCCAAATTATTTTTCCACATTGAAATTACAACTATGTGTAAAAAAGGGTCATATACCATGTACACACAATGTGTATAGAATATGAATATGATACCCATCAGTTGCAGCCAGAGGTTCTCCAAAAATCTATTTTAATGAACAGTTACTGATTTACCAATTACCAAAGAATTCTACCCAAAATTAACTGCTGTAGTTACTCTAACACAGATCCTTCTCTTCTGCAGAAGTAGGAAAGAACCCAGTACTACATACACAGAACTCTGTCTCTTATGGCCATAAATTAGAAATAAATTGGGATTTGCAACATGGCCTTTAATTATGAACCAGTAATGTACTTGTTTTTTCCAGAAGCAAACATCTGACTTTAATTCCATGGAATTATGCACATGGAAAATGCTATATTTGCTTGACCAGGAAATCTGCATAGCATTTTCGGAAAATGTATCCCTTGAAGTTCTTTTCATATGGTTTTTCCATTGCCATATAGCATTTAGTTTGAGTATTCACTCTTTGATGACTAGACACAGATCATTCTGGAAGAAGAAAAAAAATCTTTGGAAATAGATCAGTGTATACTCTTACTCAAATTGGCCCTTTTAAATGCATGCAAATGTTTAAATTAACTTCATTTTAAAGAGTGTATTGTCTTCTGGGTGGTTTGGAATAAAAATTTCATGCAATAGTTCCTCATTTACCACCTCCATGTTACATTGTATGAGACACTTCAGTTTTAATTAATATATTTAAAAAGTTGAAAAAAGTTTGAAAATGTATTTCACAGACATGCTTTATTTATTATTTTCCAACCATAAATGAGTTTAGAGGAGGAAGCATCATATATCCTAATAAAGGTATTACCCAAGTGTGGATTTTGGCATTTATTCTCATAAATATAATTTTCCAATTTAGCATTTTAAAAGTCTGAAATGCTCAAGAGATAATGTAACCTTCCTGTGACTTTTGCACTATTTGTATATTTCACTGCTAAAACAGTGAATCCAGTAGTAAATATGAAGAGGATTTGCAGTTAGCAATTTTTCCCCATCTGTTTTTTTGAACTTCAGCAGCAACAGATCCTGGAGAAAAGAAAAAATTATGAATGATTACCTCCAGATTGTAAAATGGTAATAATAAGAATAAATGAATTCTTCCTCTTTCCAACTCCAGTATCTCACAAATCCTGCATGATACCTCATTATGGTCCATGCACTGAACCAGTAGTCTCTAATTTACATTCCATTCATTTTCTAGAATATAGCCTTAAAAATCTATTATTGCATTGCATGTGGGAACTTACTGTCCATGCTTTAAAACACTGTTTCCTGAAATCAGAAACCAGAATTGACTGGGAACAGCAGTATTTCACAGCTGTTACTTCTGTTCATGGACCACAAAACAGAAAAGAATCTTAAACATTTTACCTAGTCCAGTGTCACCAGAGTAAGACAAATTCCCTAGACCTCATGTGCCTCCTAGAGATCCTCATCTAGGGAATGGAAATCCCATAATATCCCTCCACAACCTATTCCACTGTGTAGAGAAATTTATGAAGTGCTAATTTTCCCTTATGAGTTTATATTTAAGAGAAATACATTCCCAAGGCAGCCAAGGAAAGTTACTGGGCTGAGTTTCAAAATACATATAAAAACTGTTCTGGCACATCATCATCCGGTGTTCGTGGAAAGTGCAGTATCTAAAAGTGCCTCCAGAGAACCTTTCCCAACTAAGCCCTTTTTAAGAGAAAGGAAATATAGCAGTTGCATTTAAAAGAAAAAGCTGAATATTATTTTCGTTTGAAAATTAATGATTTTCACGGCTGTCCAAGATGAGGCTTCTTCCCATTCCCTACGCAAAAGCCAACTGCAGTGGCCATTGAACAGCACCCTGAAGGCAGCAAGGGGGTGTAGGTAGGCTGCAAACCACCCACTTTCTCCTCCAGTAACTTGTTATTTCCTTTTGGCATCTGCTGCCTGAGACAACCTTGTTTAACATTAGGGCTAACCCTGAGTATTTCTAGCCACAGTGATGAGGATGCAGTGCCTCACAGGACATGCAGGTTGCTCTGTAGAGAGCTGAATGGGTGGCATGGAAAATACCTGCTCCACAAAGATTCTAGGTGGGTTGCAGACATTTAATTGATGATGTGAGAAACAAAGCACTATACCAGGGGTAGGCAACCTTTCCCCTTTAAGGGCCGAGGGACTTCAGCTCCCAGAATCCCAGGAGCTATTGGCTAACATGGGACTATTGGCCAACTTGGCTGAGGCTTCTGGGAGCTGAAGTCCCTCGGCCCTTAAAGGGGAAAGGTTGCCTACCCCTGCACTATACAGTGCTTCCTTTGTAACATTTGAATGGGAAGTTAGTGCATCTTCCTCACAGATTGCATCGAAGGCACACATCTTCCTTTGGAGAAGATACATGACTTCCTTTTCCAGATATTCCCCTTGCTTTAAAAAAAGCGGGGATGGAGGAGATACAAATGACTTATACTTTTATTCAGCTTCAAAAACTGCTTTTACTATGAAAAGGCTGTGACTTTGAAATGTTTTACGTCAGTCTCTACAGAAGAATATCTTTGCAATTCAGACAGTTAACATTCAAATAAGTTTGCCCTGTTGTTGGATATGATTTTTGTCCTTCCATGTTTTTTGGGGGGGGCGGGAGTCCATTTGTTTAGGAAATGTTTGTTGTTTCATAAGGGTACTGAGTCATCAAAGCTTAGCCATCATGGTTCTTTCTGTGAGGAATTTTCATTCCTATGAAAAATTGCAGCCCATTTACTTAGGGAAGTGTTTTACATCTTTTTGACCATCAGACGTGGGGCCCTTTCATGCTACACAACTATGGCAATATGATTTCACTTTAACTGCCATTGCTGCATCATATGGGATCTTGGAGTCTATCGTTTGATGAGACACAAGAGTTCTCTGGCTGAGTTTTCTAAGTATCCCTCCCTAAACAGCAAATCCCATGATTCCATAGTATGGAACATGACAGTGAGTCATAACACTGTAATTGTGTAATGGGAAAGGTCCCTTGATATCAGCATGCAGCAAATTAGAGCAACTGCCAGACTTTACATGTCTAGCAGGCCATTAAGATTCAGACCTTCCCTGCAGCCACATCTATCCATAGGATCACTCTGAGGTAATAGTACCAGTCTATTCTGCTTTGGTGAGACCTCACCTGGAATACTGTGCCCAATTCTGGGAACTACAATTCAAGAAGGATATGACCAAACTGGTGTCCAGAGGAGGGTGAGCAAAATGGTGAAAGGTCTGGAAACCATGCCCTATGAGGAATGCATTAGAGAGGAGATAAAGTTAAGAGGTTTCATGATAGCCATGTTTAAATATTTGAAGGGATGTCATAGTGAGAATAAAGCAAGCTTGTTTTCTACTGCTCCAGAGAATATGACACACACCAATGGGTGCAACCTACAGGAAAAACCTTACCTAAACCTTAGTAAGAACTTCCTGATGGTAAGAACTGATTGACAGTGGAATACACTGCCTCTAAGTGTGACAGAGTTTCTTTCTTTGGAGGTTTTTAAACAGAGGCTGGATGGCTGTTGGGAGTGTTTTGATTATGACTACCTGCATGGCAAAGAGCTAGACTGGATGGCCTTGTGGTCTCTTCCAATTCTGTGTTTCTATGAGCAGTGGATGCAGTTGCTGGTTGGGACATGAGTACCAGCAATGCTGGGCAGAGGTGCAGGACAATGGGCAAGCACCATGGCCAACACCATGCCTGATTTGAGCATTCTGCTGACATTGGGGCCCTCATTTGCTGCTTCTGCTGCCCACACTAGTAACCTTCCTCCATGGCATTTGAAGACCTGTTTCTTCTTTTGTCTCTGGTCTCTAGAACCCCAGAAAACAACTCCCCCATTCTTCACCAGCTCCTCATTTGCTGCTTCTGCTGCCACCAGTAGTAACTTCCCTGCATAGTTCTTCTGGCTATAGGGAAGGAAATGTTACCTTCTGAATCTTGCTGGGCCTTGTATTGGTTTGAATCTAAGGGGGTGGCCACAGATGCAGTATAAAACACTGCCACTTCCTACCAGGTAAGCCCACTCAGGGTGAAAGTGACTGGCAGGACCAATGAATGCAGCCCCTGAGGGATGTAGATGTGACAGCCCCAATGGCCAGGAGCTCAGAATGATCAGCAGCATTGACAACACCACACTGAGGGCTGGAAACAGTTCTGACACCAATTAATGAACAGATGTTCAGTTAGTTCATATTTCATTGTGCAATCCCTGCTTCAAAAAGGTGCTCCTACTCTTTTTTTTAATCTTGTCTAGCTTATTGGTATCACTCTACCAGTTTCAGAGATGGAAAGTTTCTCATTTCATGTCTTAATTACTAAACAGTGAAGTAACCTTAAATTATGAACAGATGGCATTTCTATAATATTTTAATACCTATTTGTGCTGAAATCATTCCTGGGAGGGAAAATTTTCATGGTGTTCATTAATTTTGAAGGATTATTTTGGTGACAGGAAGGGAGCTGTGGGGAAGATTGCATAGTAGAATAATGGGAGATTCACTTGCCTAATGGTCTCAGTTGTGAATGGTTCACTTACATTAAATGACAGTTTAAACAGGCATGTACTACTTAAAATTGACAGCCCTGCAAATGCATTTGCCATTTAAATTCATGTTCTCTTTGTACCTGAGCCATCAGTCAATGGAAAAACTAATGTTTCAGTTTGCGAGGCTCTTGCTGTTTAAAGGAGTGAAGGGATCATTTTATATCGGAATTATTTAAGGACATTTTCAGGTTCACCTAATTGTTCAGATGCATCAGAGAAAATTCCTCCATAAAATAAGTAATGCATTTTGATTTGAAATGCAGGTCTGTGTAATTCAGCCGACAGCTGGATGATTGTTCCAAATATCAAACAAAACCACTACACGGTCCATGGGCTGCAGAGTGGCACCAAGTACATTTTTGTTGTTAAGGCCATTAATCAGGCTGGCAGCCGCAACAGTGAGCCTGGAAAACTGAAGACAAACAGTGAGTAATCTTTTATCCATCCAGCATGCATGCTCTTCATTTCCCCCTTACCTCAATTCCGCCCAGCTTGACACTTAAGTGACACAGTGATGCAGTGTATAGCCTATATTTTAGCACTTTCCACAACTGCATGCCATTTATTTTGTCTAGCAAGAATGTCTACTACAGTCCTTCAGCTTGTTATGGTAACTCATTTAGGCTACAATCCTAAACCATTTTTTATGTGGAAGCAAGTCTAATTGAACCCTGTGTTTGAGTAGACATGTTTAAGATTCCACTCATACACAAATGGTTGAACAGAATCATAGAGTTGGAATGGGTCACATGGGGCATCTAGTCCAATTCTTGTGCCATGCACAACTAGAACACTCCAATCTCTGTCTAAAAACCTCCAAAAAAAGAGAGTCCACCACCCTCTGAGGTAGTCCATTCTATTGTAAAACAGATGTAACTGTCAAGAAATTCATCTTAATGTTTATGTGGAATCTCTTTTCATGTAATTTGTATCCATTGGTTTATGTTCTAGTATCTGAAGCCATAGACAGGTACTGGAAAGCACATATTAGAATCCATGGGCAAAAGAAGAAACAAGTCTTCACATGCTTATTGGTGGTTGTATTTTATTCTTTAAAATAAAAAATAGAAACTAAAATACAGCTATCAATAAGTACTTGGTGACTTATTTCTTCTTTTGCCTCTAGTCTCTGGAACAACAGAAAACAACTCCACCCTCTACATGACATTTTTTCAGATATCTAAAGATGGCATCATATCACCTAACAGTCTTCTCTTCTCCAAATGAAACATACGGATAGGTGACATTGAATATATTGAAGGAAATTGTTGTTCTTTTTGTACCTTTTCTCAGTTTTATGTATTTTACTGTATTTATCAAGAATTTATATCCCACTTTTCATTTTTTACATATACCTAAGATTTTTTTTTTAAAAAAAAATTATAATGACCACAGAACAAAACAACCAGAAAAAAAATATAATTACGGCTAAAATTACTGTCTGGAATCCTCTTTGAACTATGTTGCTAAACAACCATAGTAACTACATAGTGGATCTTGACCAACACCCCACCTCTATCCTCATGTACTGGTCAGCAGGCCACTGCAGTTGGTAAGAATCTGTTCCCTGTCATTCAGGAAGCAGCTGACTAACACTTCCATCCTCCCATGCAAGTGATGTCTCCTGTGATTGGCAGATACAAGGTCCCTGTCCCACTCCACCTTCCTTGCAGCAGAGATCATTCACATTGGGGGGGGGGGGGATCAGTAAGCCACTTCCTAAAGAACAAGGGTATAGAACGCATGCCCCCATTGATCTGAATGACTGCTGATTGGTAAGTGCTTATTGGGGAACTTTCATAGTCTCTATGTGTCCCTTAAATGAAGAGCTACATAGGTATTGTGAATATGAAGTAGTTATGAATGCATAACACTTGATCATACATTCATAACTACCCAGTAGCATTCTGGCCTCTGTTGGAGAACCAGCATTTAGCTGCTTGCTAAGCTACTGGGAGTTTCAGTTTACCTCATCTGGAGGGCCGCATGATTTCCATCCCAGCTATAAATGTGTGTAATTCAGACATCAAAAGAGACCCAAATAGGCTCTTAAAGGAACAGGTCATTCTTGTGACATGAAAAACATATTTCCTTGTGCATATAAGCTAGTTTCAAACAAAATACAGGAGCAGCATATGGATAATGGGTGTAACCACTAGGGTAGGAAACAGATTTACTAGCCATTCCAAGTAGTGTTACTAGAAGTAAATGGATGACTATTTTCTCCACTCTTATGGGAACAAAATCTAGTGTTATTCTTGGTAAGAATTGTGTAGTCAGAATAAAATGCCTTTATCCTGCCTACTAAATAGGCATCATGGTCCAGTGCTCATTTTAAATTTTTGAAACTCTTTGTATCTTGTTTACAATCAAGGCCAACCATTCAAACTTGATGCTAAGTCTGCCCACAGAAAGTTGAAAATATCTCATGACAACCTGACAGTGGAGCGTGATGAAACCTCTTCTAAAAAAAGCCACACACCTGAACGTTTCACCAGTCAAGGGAGTTATGGAGTAGCTGGCAATGTGTTTATTGACAGTGGACGTCATTACTGGGAAGTGGTTATCAGTGGAAGTACATGGTAGGTGGGTTAAACCATACATCCACACAGTTTCCTTTCATTTTGTCTCAAATAAAAGCATTTGAATTGCTTGGATTTCCTAAAGGGTGAACAAATAACTAATATAGAGTGATAGAAATCTATCTCTAATGATCTGATTCTGTTATATACATCACTAAAGAAAATGACAATGATTCTAATATTTAGTGCCTTAAAGACTGATTACACAAAAATAACAGCATGATAACAGTCTCTTCTGATAGGCTCAGATTTAAATAAGGCAAGTCCCACAAGAATAAAGCTCAGACTGGCATACTCTCTAACACAAATCTGAATGAACATTTTGGCAATCTACCTTTAGTCTCTTACTTGTTATTTTTAATCAGTTCTTCTTGTCCCCTTCCAGAACTAGAAAATGAATATGTCTCTGATATACACTGCACCCACCTCTTATGTTTGGAAGCCTGAGAGCATTTCAGAGGTGTGATAACACACTTATGGAAAGATTCTTCTTATAGTACTTTTGAGACTAACTGAGCAAAAGAGGTTGTAGCATAAGCTTTCATAGACTGCATCTGAGGAAGTAGACCAAGTCTACAAAAACTTAAACTACAATATCATTTACTCAGTCTCAAAGGTGCTACAGGATTTCTTTGCAGTCCATTACAGTCTAACACAGCTGTGTCTGAGTTCTTCTGTAGAGGTTTCTTTATAGTTTCTGGTTTGCCATGGAGTTTCCAGGAAATTCTGTGGCAAACTGTGGCTGCTTAAATGCCCTCTGTACTCCTCACCTGCTGCACCATTGTTTCTATTAAGAAGCTCCCAAGCTCCACATCAGATGCAGAAACAGGGCATCTGGCCATATGCAGCCAGACCCCTCATTTTCACATCAGTAGGAGTGATGGCAAGGTAAGGAGCATGTGCAAGTAGCAGGTCCTTGGGCATCATGGGGATGGGCATTTAAACACCCACCCATTGCCGCACTGACCTGGGGATCAACCTGGGTGAGCACCCTGGCAAGAATAGCCCAGGATCAACCCATGCCACCCTGGCCCATCTGCTCAGCTCCTAAATCTCCTGCTCTCAGTTATGGGGATCTTTTTACTCTACTTTATGATTCCTAGGCATTTAATAATATTGTACATTTTTTGCATTATTATAGCAGACTGCGGTGCAGTGGAAACGGGTTGTTCTCATTTCAGCAGTGGGGCAGTGAGGCTGTTCTGTTTACTCTAAACTATAAAGTTGCTTTCTGAGCCTACTTGAGGGATAAGATTCAACCCTTTAGAATAATCCTTTCACATTCAAACTAAAACTCAGAGTGGAGTTGCCACACCACTGGCATTAAAACCATCATTGCTGGTGTGGGACTTTCAAGAACTGTTCACCACCTGCTCTCTTCTACACTGCCCTACTTTCTCTTTAAGAAATGGAGGGACCTTCCTTAAAATGAGAGGGCTGTTTGTCATTGTTGGGAAAAGGGGGTAGCAGAGAGTACTCATTCATTCTTGATAGATTTGTGAGTCAAGGCAAGGTGGTGGTTGGCTAGCTATAGTCTGAGGGGAAAAGAATGAGCAGTTATCAGCAAAGCAGATATTCTCAGGTCAAAGTTCCAAGCAATTGTCTCAACATGTACAATTCAGATCTTGTTTATTTTTAGTATCCCAGCTTCATACCATGGAACTATTACAATGCAGAATATTTGAAGCAATAAGATTTGTACAACCTCATTCTTGTAATATAAAAATAATTAATTAAAGACCCGTTGACTTTTTGGTTACCTCTGAGAATATGAAATGTGTAAACAAAAAGAGACATGGACACAGTGGACTAAAACATAGAAAACTAGATGATATGAAGTGTGTCTTTTTTTCAAAGTGCTTTTTGTTTTACAGGTATGCCATTGGTATTTCATACAAATCAGCACCCAAACATGAATGGATTGGAAAGAATTCTGCTTCTTGGGTTCTTTGTCGTTGTAATAATACGTGGGTTGTGAGGCACAACAGCAAAGAAATTCCAATTGAGCCTGCACCCCATCTTCGACGTGTTGGTATTTTGTTGGATTATGACAATGGTTCCTTGGCCTTTTATGATGCTTTGAACTCTCTACACCTTTACACTTTTGACATTACATTTGCACAGCCTGTGTGTCCAACCTTCACTGTCTGGAATAAGTGTTTGACAATAATAACAGGCCTTCCCATTCCAGACCATTTAGATTCCATTGAGCAGATGCCATGATTGTTGCTGGACGTAAAAAGATGTTGAATGTCCAGTATAACTCCCACTGAATTGTGACTGGAAGAAGCATGGACATGAGTACATTTCAAATAAAAGTGTCCCTAATGCTCTTAGCCAGAACTCAGAATGGGATGCTCTCTTCTGTCTTTGATGTTTGTTTTGTATTAAAGGCAAGATGTGGCTTTAATAATGTCTCAAAATGCTTTTGTATTTAGTCTCTTTCAGGAAAATTTATAAATTATTTATAAAAAGAAGAAGAAAACCCTGATTTGGATATTTGTATTTGGGCACCTCATAAGAATAACTTGGTTTTGCACATTAAGGGCTCTATCACAAAGTTTTTATTAGCCATTTTCCATATTTTGATTTTGTAATAAGAGAAAGCAAGTTGGAATTATCCGAGAGAAGAATTCAGTACTGATTCTTCAATTTTTGTTCATATGGTGCTTTCGTAAGTGCCATTTTTATTACATGAAATATTCTTTGAACATGAAACACATTAACGTATACATCAAGAAATGTCTGTGTCTCAATCAACTTACAGTCAATATTGCTGTTAGCAATTTTCTTATCTACTGACAATTCACCTTTGTCACTTTTAAGGATATGTACATTTAATTTTTGTTTCAGAAAACCAGCAGCACTAGAAGATAGGTCTAACTGAGTTTTAAGTCAAAGTACCACTGACATCAATTGATGGTTAATTTATAGTGGTATTGATGTGGATTTACATCATTTAAAAGGTACACAAAGCACCCACTTATGCAGTGCTACAGGAAGGCAACGTACAACAGATTTGAAACTTAAATGTGAGCATTTTGTTATATTATGTTATAGTGTATCAATAAAAATAGCACAGGTATCTGTTTTATAATCAGTGCCTGGAAAGAGTTTGCACTCCATTGTATCATTGTGTTGAAAATTTGAAAGAATCGGGAGACCATACAAAACTTGTGAAAATATCTTGTTCCTGTGATCCTCCAGTGATGTTCAAGCCTGGGTTTTGTTTTTTTAGTGAACATAATGGAAACAAGAACATGCATTTGTGTGATCTTTGGCCCACCTGCACCAAAGAACCAAATCCTTTTACATGCTGAATACATCATGACTATTCCAATAATTGTTTGCAAAATTATAAACTAGAGACATTTTTATATAATAATTGAAACACAGAATATGAATTCAACAGTCATGTAAGCAAACAATAACCACTAACTTCTTGAGAACATATCTCTGTGTGTATGTGCCTTCAAGTCACCTTCAACTTATGGTGACCCCATGGTATTTTCTTAAGCAAGGAAGATTCAGAGGTGTTTTTGCCAGATCCCTTCTATGAACTATAGCCTACAGTGCCTGGTATTCATTTTTGTGTCCCATCCATGTGCTAACCAGGGCTGACCATGCTTAGCTTCCAATATCAGACAGGATCTGGAGCCTTTAGAGCATTTGTGTATAAAAGACATGTCTACCATTAATTTATACTATTTAAACAAGCATATTTCCAAATCAAAGATCAAGCAGCTTAGTTTGATTAGTTGATCTCAAACTGTATTTTACCTCAGCAGTATCTCAGATTCATTATCCTATACAGCCACTTTAATAAAACTATACAACATAGCATGGTCATTGTTATAGGGGGGTTGCAGACTGCTAGAAATAGTGCAAATTGAGTCCACTTTTAGGGTTAGGGTTAGGGAATCGTGGGAACTGTATTTTATTGTGGCACCAGAGCTCTCTGACAGAGAAGGCTCAATGTCTCAGAAAAAAAAACAATCCTCATGATTCCCTAGCACTAACCCTAGCCCTAAAAGTGGACTTAATTTGCATTATTTCTGGCAATCTGCAACCCCCAATAGGTGGGAGATTGTGATTGTGGTTTACTTTCTTTTTGACTCATAAGAGAGGGACCCCCTAATTTTAATTTGATATTATATCGGCTCATAAGAGCACTGCCTCTGGGTTTTTACTCTGTACACAGCTTCTCAATAGAACCCAAAGATCCCCCATGAAAGATGCATGTTTCTTTCCTGGATTAGTTTGCTGGCTAAGGAGGGTACAAATCCTCAAAAAAATTAAATTGGTTTCTTCTTAGCCACTGCTATCAGAAATTATTAAATTAGAAAGATTTCTTTCTTTTCTGCTTTTCTATCCTTTTTCCTTTCCATTCGCAAGATGGAAGCAGTTCTTAATCACTGACATACTCACTTTCCCATATACTGTCTTTTTCCTTAAATCAGAACAACACACCCCTCCCTCTATATGGAGTTACCTTTACAATCACAGAAAATGACACTAATGTGGTGCACAAAGAAAAATGTACTATAACAAAGTACAGACTTCTTAAGGACTCTATTATAATTAGATGCACACACAGCTAATATTCTTGTTACTATCTCTTTGGGAGCAGAATTTTCAAAGAGTCTGAACCTTTGAACTAAAAAAGTACAGTGAAATGGCAATAAAGTAATTAACAACCATGAAAAACTAATGTTCCATCATGATTTTTAAAATGTGAAGCAAATAATCAGAACAAGCAGCCTCAAAGAATTGGATAGAAATGTTACCTCTTGGTTTTATTTTCCTAAAGTTGTCAGCTATAGATCTGTTCAGACATTCAACCAAATATGCACAGAGCTAAAGCTGGGAATGGGGACATGGCATGTCAGCCCCAACACCCCAGCATTTGGACTTATGTTAGATCCTTGTGCATTCACCATGGGAGTCTGAAGAGTGCTCTACAACCACATTCAACTGAACCAAAGTACAAAGTTCCTGTCATTGGGATTACGGTCTTATCAGGGTTGCTAATCACTGGAGCTTTGTGATCACAGCCAAGTGAATGTAATGTAAAAAAAACCTCTTCAACCCTCCATAGAATTCCTATATACATCTATATACAATGGACAAGCACCCTGTATGGCAGGGAAGGAATATGGAACACATTGCATGTGCATTTTCAGGGTCGTCAAGTCTTGCTCCAATTTAACATAGCATATTACCACAATTCCCAAGTTATGCTTTCTTTTTGGTGCTTTAAAAGGCACCATAAACACTCCAGCTTGTGCAAGAGAAGGCATTTAACATTTACATATCTGGAGAATGAACCTACCTTTCCTTGCAACATGACATTGACACCATCCCCTTATGGCATAAGTGATACAATACGACAACATGCTTCTTTCCTTCCTGCCAATTTGTCCCCTTGTCATTTCCTTCACTGGTGCTGCTGTGCATTCTTCAGAGAAACTACAATGGTTGAAAAAATAAATAACTTTATTAACTTCCTTTCCCTCTAAAAAGTCATGTTAATAAGAAAAACACCCAGCAACACATACATATACATATTAGCACACCTGATTGATTTAAAAAGTAATATTTTTTAAAAATATGGGAAATGGACAAAATAGTGGGATAGGATGCCAAAAATGAACTTAGAAATTATGTACTTGTTCTTAATTGACAAATAATGCACAGAAAGATTTAAATTGTGGCTACATGCAACCAAATTAAACACCTAACACTAGAACACTTAAAAATACATATTCTCTCTCTCTCTCTCTCTCTCTCTATATATATATATATATATATACTCTATTCAAAGCATGGGTAAGTTTATTTACACCTTTGGAGGCCGGTGTGTGCCTTTGTTTCTTTGTCTTTGTTCGACTGCATCAGAAGATGCCCGTTGGCTGCAGCTAGCCAACCGGGTAGGTGGGGATGAGCTTTCATTAGGCCACCTTTTCTAGGCCCCTCTCCGTATGGAGCAAGCAGTGCTCTCCTTAAAAAAGGCTGCTTGGTTGTTCAGGATGCTGCCGAACAAGACTGTCATCTCCCGGGTCAGCCTCAAGTGACCAAAGTCCTGAACCGCCTGCATGCAGGGTTGGGTCTGCGACTTCCAGTGCATCTTTACACCTGCCGTTTCATCCCTTACCTATCGCTACATGGCTTTTTCAAAGATTGGATTTGTCCTTCGAGCTGTGCAATGGATTTTTCTGGTGAAGCGCAGCATGCACAGAACTGGCCTCACCCTTTAAACCAAAGGTTCATCTGCTATGGCCTTGCAAGCATGGACGGTAGCAATGAGATCCTCGGGTCGTAGGTTTGTTTAGAGTTTCCTTCTCTTAGATGGTTGACCTTACAGGGTTGGACGAGCACCATCTGCCCGGGTTTGGAATTAGAGTTTTCCTTCTCCTAGGATGGTTGCCATAAGGCTAGGGAGCCCATCCTGCTCTTTGACGTTCTTTGTCAGACCCATTCGGTTTGTCAGACCCACAGAAGCAGCTCTGCAGCAGCTAACATCCTGCTTCGCAACAGCTGC
>JAIPUX010001232.1:77388062-77401933 GCA_020142125.1 Phrynosoma platyrhinos | reverse complement strand
TATTTCGCTTTCTTATCGCTTTGTGGCCCACGTGTGATAAGGTCCTATCAGACACACAGGTTAGAACTCTGTATGGCTCAGCAAAGAACAGTAGATCTGCATGTGGGCCTACACTAGGCTACATATCACTCATTCAGACTATTATACAACCACAGAAGACCCTCCACACTCACACAGTGTCATTCTGCATCTCCATAGCCAGATGCAAAATGATCTGCTAAGATCTGCTGGGTTCTTACAGACAACTCATTGGTGATATGTAATAATTTTGCATCTGGCTATGGTGACTTAGCTGGGCACTTCTGATCCCACCACTCACCATGACATTTGGAATGTCTATGTGCAGGAAGTTGAATCCTAGAAAATGGGATTCAAAGGGAGCTTTGAGCACTGCAGAGGTAGGAGGTAGGAAAGGGTTGCTAAACTTTGCAGCATGCAGAAATGGATATAAGGCAAAGCAAATGCAGCTTCATTTACACAAGTGTAAGTGTTTGTATTTGTCCCTAAGAGAATGCCAGCCTCATCTGTGTGAAGTGGAAAGAGCCCACTTTTGCAAGATCTGTGTAGGTGTCTTGCTAGAACACCAAGATCCATCAGTAAGAATCAGAACAGGGGACAGAACAACAACGCAGGCATGCACAGTGGCATCATTGGGGGTGTGAAGGATGCGGAGCACACAAGGTGACACCTTAAGAGCGGTGACACCACGTCCTCAAACATCTGCTGTGGCATTCACCTGTGTCCTATTAAAATGCTGAAGAGATGGGATGAGTGGGATGAGGCTCAGTGGAAAGAGAAAGGAGAGGGCCCAGGTTAATAATAATAATAATAATAATAATAATAATAATTCAAAAATATTTTTTAAAAAAATATTATTATTTAATTTTCTTTAAAAGCATCACATTTTACCAAATTTTCACTTTAAGCACATGAAACTATGTATATGTAAATACATTTAGGCTGTGCATATGATATTGCAATTTAAAAGGAAAGATAGATGAAGGCAGAATACACCTGTCTACAGCTCTGGACAGTGTTGTGAACAATTGTTTCTCCTTATGGAACAATTTGCATTTACTTTGGAAAATGTCAGTTTCACACTTCTGGAGCCCAGCAATGGAATGATGTGCATCTTGCCTGAGAAACCCACATGTCACCAAGACTTTCAGTGTGTTTCAAATAATAAAACATCTACCCAAAACCTTATATACATTAGAAAACTTCACAGTTAAAGATGTATATGGTTCTAAAAGGTATATAAACACCATTTGGGCAACTTGGGAAAGTACATACAAAACATGTTTTATGATTTGTATGCATTTCTCCAAACACTATGTACAGAACTAAGCACCCATTTTTTTTCTTAATATATACACTTTGGGCATGTTTACAACAATAAATATATGTTCAAATACAACCAGGAAAAAATGCATGAAAATACCTGACAACCCACTACAAAAATGTAATGGAACAGAAGGCTTGTGAGATTCTGAGAAACATAACCAAAATTATGGGGAAAGATCTGGAATCCCTGCTTTCAGATTAAGCTTCTTTGTTTTTCTTCCTCCCCCATCCCCATGTTCCTCAGAACAGTTCTGAAATCTAAATCTGGTAAGAATCTGATGAACACATTTAGCTTTTTATCTCAGTAGGATTTATTTCCAAGTAAATATGTATAGGAGCAAGTCTGGCTCAATGAATCAGACAAATCATAAGTGAAACTACAATCCCCCCTGTACAAGCTCCAGTTGACCCCAGATGTTTTTCAAAATAGAGACTTAGACAATGCAAGCATTTCCTAAAAATGTCTGAATAGCCCTTCCGTGAGAAACAGCAGTGCACTTATGATCAAATTTACGGCAGCATGAAAGCACAATAAAGATGTGTTTGCCTGGATATTTCCTGCTGCTCCTATTTTGGAAAGGAATTTGTCCAAAGCAATTAACAGTCTATTGCTTTTGATTGTTCTTTCTGTCTTTTGTCACTGGCACAGATGCTCAATGGAGGCTAACAGTGGAACCAAGCAAACCAAGGCAAAACCTGGAAGCCCGCTTTGCAAAAGTTGCCTAGATATCTCTCTTGCTCAGTGAATAAATATCTCAGGAAGAGCTTTGGTTCACTGCCAGTCATGAACACAGGCAAAGCCATTCTGTGGCTCCAAGGCTTGAATTATTTTCTGGCTGTTAATGGCTCCATATGTATTTTAAAACATTGTAAAAAAGTAAGTCTGGTAGACAGAGCCTTTTTCCCCCTCCTCTTTTTTTTCTGAAAGGAAGAAAACTACTGTTCATTTTTATTATTATTATTCAAATGAATGAATGAAGTGAGACAACACTTGTCAACTAAAAATAACAGAGTTCATTTGATACAGGGATTTAGAAGATAATTCTATAGATTCTTGCTCAGGGTGTCTCCTTTTATGGCAGTTCTCATGCACTAATGAAATATATAATCACCGAAGCAAATTGCTTTTGGAGAAGAGTATTGAATAGGATCCTGAGGTGCTGGCTGCTTGTATCCATTTAAAGATCACACGGCAGTTTCAAGACAACAGTGCAAGAGCAGCCCCCACTGTTCTGGCTGAAGGCCAGGTTTCATAATTGCATCCCAAAGTTTCACAGACAGGTCCTCATATCCTGTATAGAAAGTCCCAGAGGGACGAGGTCATCTTCTCAGCAGGTCTTTTTCACTCCCTTGCCAAGATCCACTAGAGTTTAGCAACAGGGTGGGCTGAGCGTGAAAGAGTGAGACATAATAGGCCCTACTCTAAAATCCTGTGAGTGAACACAGTTCGCCAAAGCTTCAATTTTAGAGTTGGTTCCAGTTTGTGGGAAAGCCCCCTGCTCATTGCCTCATGGACACTTGCCAGTCTTCCAGCCACTATATTCAAAGGGAGGATCTGATGGGAAATACTTTGATGGGAAAGTCCATGTGGCATAGCAGGAAGAACATCAAATTAAGGTGAGCAGGCCCAGGTTCAAAGCCCCACTTAGCAGTGAAGTTTGGGCCAGTCATTAATTTTCAAGCTAACTTACCTCACAGGATTGTTAGGAGGCTAACATTGGAATGGGAGGAATCATGTAACCACCTTGAGCTCCTTGGTGGAAAAGCAGAATAGAAATGGATTCAGTAATTTTTGAACTAGAAATAGAGGAGTAAGTAAGGTTTACAGATCTCAAGACTTGGCCTGAGACTCAGGACCTGTAATTTCTTCTCTAGTTCTCAGGGTGAAAGGGAGAATCTCAGGGTTAGAGTGCTGCTTTGAAAAGTATATTTATATGTGTTTAAATGTGTATATATTACATTTCTTCATTTGTTAGATTTGATGTTTTTTACTTGAATGGCATCCTCTGTGCAACTGTGGTTGATACGTAAGGAATTATGCTTAATGACTTCACCAGGAGCTGTCCCTTATGACATCACCCATGGCTCAGGTCCTGTGATCATGTGATATCATAAGGCAGAGGTGGCTTGTTGCCCATCCATGACACCTAAAATCTGCTACCTGAGAAGCTTCCTCACCCTGCCTAAAGACAGGGCTGGCCCTGGTAGTGAAATCTCCACCAGCACTCTAAAACAATACCTGATACAATTCTATTTGGGGTAATTTTCCAGAAAGCTCTGGAAACATACAGGTTCAGAGCAGCTGAATATAGACTTGAGGAAAGCAAATGGCAGACAGAAGAAGTAGATAGGCAGCTCTGAAGGCATGGTTTGTGCCTCAATGATATTTTAAAATCTCAGTCCCATCTCACTTGCTATGGCCACAAAGTTACAGTACAGCCCTCTGGTCAGCTGTAGGCGTGGCAGGTACTGAACACAACAGAATATAAATCCATGGCTCCCTCTTGTGGGGCAGTGGGTTAGAGAGTAAAGATCCTAGTTTGCTGTTGTGTGCCTTTAAGTTGTTTCTGACTTATGACGATCCTAAGACAAACCTATCATAGGGTTTTCTTAGCAAGTGTCTTCAGAGGGGGTTTGCCATTGCCATCTTCTGAGACTGAGAAAGTGTGACTTGCCCAGGATCACCCAGTGACCAAGCTGGGATTCAAACCCTGGTCTCTCAGTGTTCTAGTCCAATGCTAAAACCATTGCACCATGTTGGCCTTCAAAGATACTGGTCTTCACAACCAAATGGAAGTATATAGAAAACTCAGGAGTCTACCCTCCAGAGTTACTACTTCAGATAGCTTCATCATGAAAAGAGTGACTGACCATTATCACTGATCAACTTTAATTATTCTGTAAAGTTATCAAAGTGTTCTGTTGATGTCTCATCTCAAAAATTAAAAATCATATAAATAAAGGCCTGACTCCTATTGCTAGTTCCAACTTGAGTAGGGTAAACTCATTGAATTAGTGAAATTTGCCCAGGTAGGGTGCTGCTCCTTCTTCTCCAAGTGTGCAGATTTCACTTACACCCACCTACTGCCCATCATTTCAGCGATCTGGAGCAAAGTTGTTCTTTGAAAGAACTTGCATGAGTTTCTTATCAAAGCTTCTACTACCGAACTTATACACCAACACCCAAATCACACATTATTCACTTAGATACAAATGTGTAGCAGTGACCAGGTGAGCATTTACACGGTTACAACTAATGTACCAATTGTGCCTGTTCTTGGAAAACCTCTTTGTAGGCATATTGACCTCATAGGAATGTGACCTGTGACCTCATAGGAACAGACGCATATTGGATTGCAAGAGAGGGGGCAAATGGACTTTAAATTTCCTGTGGTTTGCAGATCTCCCAATAGCCACATGATCAGAAGGAGGAGGGGCCAGCCAGCAAAAGATACCCTCCCCCCACCATTTTAACTAAGGACAGAAACATCAAAATGCAGGCATCTGACTAACATCTCCGAATTTTTTTCTCCCGTTTGGTTTGTAACATCTTGCCTGACGAAGAAGCCAGTGGACCTTCAAAAGCTTGCAACAAGTATATTATGCATTTTGATTGGCCAATACGGGTATCACTTTTGTTTAAGTTATAAATGTGTGTGTGTGTTGTGTGCCTTCAAGTCATTTCCAACTTATGACAACCCTAAGATGAACCTATCATGAAGTTTTCATGGCAAGATTTGTTCAGGGGTTTGACATTGCCATCCTTTGAGGCTGAGAGAGCTCAAGATCGCTCAGTGGGTTTCATGGCCAAGCTGGGAATCGAACCCTGGTCTCCAGAGTCATAGTCCAATGCTCAAACCAGTACACCACACTGGCTCCAGGTTATAAATCCATAACTGCAATACAGGATGACAGCCCAAATAAATATAAATCAAAAACCTTTAAGTACAACTGGGCATTCAAATTTTCCCCTCCCTGTTTTTCCTAGCTCTAGAAGAAACTCTGTTGCAATACTCTGTTTAGAGCCTTTCAGAGAGTTGTATATAGTCCTGTTGAATAAATCTTGTTACAATACCATGGGTGGAACCTGAATGAGTAATCAATGCCCAACACACATAATCCATGGAGTCAAGATTTAACCCAACTCCTAACTTATAAAATTGGTGGTGTCAATTTCTAAAGCCAGAAGGTTTTTCACTCCATCTAGAAATTGCTTCTTATAGCTTCAAGGGTACTCAGTGAGGAAAATACATTCTTCAAGTGCCGAGTGACACTTCTTCTTCTTCTCCTCCTCCTCCTCCTCCTCCTTCTTCTTGTTAGCTGCTTCAGAGTTGACTTCAACTCATGGTGACCCTGTGAATGAGACATCTCTATGACCCTCTATTCTCAACCCCTCCACTCAGATCTTGCAGGTTCAAGTCTGTGACCTCCCTGATTGAATCTATCCAACTGGCCTGAGGTCTTCCACTCTTTCAACTGCCCTCTACTTTCCCCAGCATCAATGTCTTTTCTAATGAGTCATGCCTTCTCATGATGACAACTTCAGTTTAGTCATCTTGGCTTCCAAGATCTCAGACTTGATTTGTTCTAGGACACACTTCTTGTTGTTTTTTGGACATTCATGATATTGTCAACGCTCTTGTGCAGCACCATATCTCAAGTGAGTTAATTTTCTTCCTATCTCTCATGTCTTCATAATCATTTGTTATCACTATTGTACTGAGCCAGGCAACATCATCTGTTTGTAAATATATTAATATAATATATTTCTGACAGATTTAGTCTAGCTAAATGCCATTTTCTTGTGAGAACGCAGCTGGCATTCATCTAGTCAACCTTCCCGAATAAACTAATCACCACTGATAAATACAAGTGCCTCCCACAGATTAAATCAAAGTCTGAAACAGCTGGAAACAAATTCATATGACTACATTATTATATCGTCTTGATGATAAGTGTCTAATACATTTTATAGAGAAGATATGAATTTTCAACTGAAGCCAAGAATAGCCTAGGGTGTGCAATATAATCTTTCCCATCATTCCATAGTATTGACACAATTTGTGGATTAAAAACTATAGCTAGTCTATCTAGTGTAAACCCACTGAATGCCTAGTGGAGTGTTCTGTCTAGGAATTTCTAACTCCTTCATTGAGACTTTTGGTTAAAGTTGACCATAGAGTTCCACTGGAGGACCTAGATATTCCTAAATAGAACATATTAATAAAATCCATGAATAATCAAATCCACAAAAGTCAAAGCCACAAATGTGGAGGGACAAGTTTAGTTATAAAACCATGTTGCTTGCATATTATTATGCCTGAATTAAGGGATTTTAATATTGCTCATACTATTTGCTAGGCAAGCAAAGACAGCAAGCATGGTAGGCTTTAAGAAAGAAAAACAAACCAGGATTTCTTCATTCCTCTTTGAAATCAATTGTGTTAAGGAATTCTCTCTGAGTCATCAACTCTCAACCTGACATATAAGACAATATTTAACAGCAGCTTTCCACCACATTCCTCGACATTTGTCTCATACATATGCTTTGTAAAATGCCCACAGTGCTTATGCCAGAGGGACAGCAAGTAGTTCAGTCACCTATTATTATTTTAATATAAAATGCATATAATTCAGTTGAGCCAAGTATAATAACAGGGTTTATGAAGCTCAGACATTTTTCCTGGCAATGACACACCTACAATTCATGGTTAATAATTCCTTGAACTGGCATTCTTTATTGCTGCATCAGACATGGTGAACTCTTTTGGTATTTATGATCCTGAGGTGTGGCTGTTTTTCTTTCCCTTCCAATTCAAGACTCAGGAGACTGCAGGATTCCGGTCGCAGCTGAAATGAGTGACTGATTCCCTGTGAAAACTGAAGTTCATGAGGTTTGTAGAGTTCAGACAGAATGGGTACACAATACTCCACTTAAAAAAATTGAGGACAAGAGTATATGACCATTGGGTGGGTTGGGGAGGAGAAAGCCATGCAAGTTGTGGTTTTTCAACATATTTTGGCATGCTAAAACATTTTTCACAAGGACTAGAAGTATGCCAAGACTGTAGCTCCCTTGAGCTGAGCTCTCCGCCAAATGAGTTAGGTCGAGAAAAGAGAACATGGCTCAACAAGCCCAAATCTAGTCAAAATTCAAATAAATAAAAATGAGCTGTTATGGATGCTTCATAAAAGTGGTTGTGTGATTTGGCCCTCATCCATTTCATATAATGTGGTGTTTCATGACAGATCCAAGTCCTCATTATTTCAAAGGATCCACTAATGAGTAAGTCAGCACTACTTCATACTGAGACCTTCAAGATAATGAAGGCTAGCACAAATTTTAAGAAATTAAGCAAAGTCTTATATACCAGAATTTCTGTGAATAATGTTGACTTGGAGTTTCACTTTACTTTTATTCTTTGAGAGGTAACTCAGACATTCTTTCAGTCTCAGGGGTGTGACTTATCTTTAACCAGTTCCCACATTGCTAGAATAACTATTATGCAACTGAACTACATTGGCAGGACTGATCATTTGGGCTTTCCTTTTTGGATCTGCATCCCACTATTGTGGAGCAATACTTATAAGCAGGACGAGTGATGCATGGAAGGTGCATGGATCTCCAGCTCTAAACACATTTGGCAGAACATCTCAAAGGCAATTTGAACTGAAACTGAACTATTGATACAGAACAGGGAAGTATAATATATGCTTTTCTCTCATAGACTGTACCTTTTTATTGAGAAAGTGCTGCCTTCACAGAATCATATCTCACCTTGTTAAAATGTCATGCAGAGTAAAATATATTTTGCATTTGGGTTTGCAATCATTAGAATGGAAACCCTAGGAACTTTCCATCCATGCCACAACTCACCTTTCTACTACCTATTGCAATCATGATGAAAGTGCTGCAGATTTGTAATGGGAAAAGTACACAGTGATAGCCTGTCTAGTGCGGCTTTTCTTCTTTATATCCCTGGCACAAAATGCACAAAGAGTGGGACATCATGTCACAGGAGACATATGAATCCTTCAATTCTGCCTTTACATAGTGACATACATTATGATGATGACATCTTATTGTCTCACTGCTTGTTTCCACTCCCATTTATTTGGCTATAGCTGGTGGGAGTTGGAAAAATACACACCGTGATGTGTACATTGGATATTATCTGCCTCTTAGCAAATGGTACATTTTACCAAAATTGTTCTATCATGCAAAATTAAGATCTATCCTATTCACACACACTAAAGAAAGGCAAAAATTGGCCACACATACTTTAAGAGTTATATCAGTGACTAAGGGCCAGTCATTTTATGCAATGTGAGCTCCTAACTTGAAATGAACAGGAAAACCCACACAACCACACAAGTATTTTATATGTAAAATAAGGGGGAGAATACATATAAACACTGAAACATTTTCTGCTTTTGGTGTTTATCTTAAGATTTAATGGTTTAATGGTTTAAAAAAGGAAAATATTTGAAGCAAAATGCTCTCAGAATGCCACAATGCTTGTTCATAGTTCCAGATGTCCACTGACACTCAGTTTTTAGAGGCATTTAGGATATTAAATGTCTTTAATTATCTTAATGGTGGCTGTATTTAAGATGAAGAAGCCCTATCCTTTTCTGAAGGTCTGCTTGATTGTCCATTAAAAACTATGGGAAGATTTCCAGCTTCTTCAGTAAACTCCAGACATGTTGTACAGGAAGATCTTTGGCAGTCCAAACCCAGTTATGAGTATTCAGTACACTGAAAATTAAACATTTATCATTCCAAAAAGTCCCTCATATTTTCCCAATGTGTATGGAATTTTTGTGCACTATTACTCTCTGCTTCAGATAGCTAAATGTCTTCAGCCAGTTCCTCTTCATTAAATAACCTCTTCTTTGAGCTGAATAGGCAGATCTGATAAACAAGAGTCCTGGATATATCATTGGCCCTACTTACCCACAATAATCAGTAGCAAATTGCCAAATAAAGCCACAACTTTCCAGAAATCACCCTAGGACAGGTGGCTAATAAGACCCAATAATTACAGAGAGAGTATGTCTGGGGATATGACAAGGAGACAAAGGATGTTTTCACACACACATTGTCCAAAGCCGGCTGGAGCCATTCCGGAATGGCTCCGGCGGCAGCAACCTTAATTCCTTTTTAAAAAAAGAATTACAACTCCGGGGCTTAAGCTGGAGGGCGTCCGGAGTTGGAGCAAAAAGGGGCAGGGCTTGCTGCGATGTCACGTGAACACGCGCAGCAAGCCCCGGAGTGACGCCGGCTAGTGCCAGGGATGGCGCTGGATGGGGCGGGGCTTGCTGCAACGTCGTCTGAAAAATTTGACAATTTGCCGGAGTGGGGCCGGAGGGAGGCCGGCTAGCGTCCTCCTAAAGCCCCGTGTGAAAACGTCCAAAGACCCACCTATGTTCATTTCCATGTGGTGGAGAAGTTATTTTACAGGTTCACATTCCTTTCTTAGTGTTGTTGTTATTGTTGTGTCTTCCAGTTGTTTCTGAATTATGGTGACCGTAAGGTGAGCCTATCATGGAGTTTTCTTGGCAAGATCTTAAGCAAAGTCTTACCTTTGCCTTTCTCTGGGTTAAGAGAGTGTGACCTGACCAAGGTCAGTACACTGACCTTGGTTTCCATGGCCAAGTGGAGATTGAACTCTGGAGTCATAGTCCAACACTCAAACTACTACACCACATTGGCATAGGAAAACAAACTTTCAAATAGAATCAAAGGGCAATGACCCTTGCTCATACTAAAGGAGTGCTCATAGGTTAGTCTACTACATGGGATTCTTTCTCTAGCATACACACAATTAAAACAATTATTCATAGACCCAACACATGAGTCTTGTTTTACATACTTAGAAAACATCTAACAATAGCCATGTCAATCATATAGCAAATCCAATAACATTAAAAAAAATCCACTGAACAGTGATATCTTTATTGGTCAACTAAAATGCACAATATTCATGTTGCAAGCTTTCAAAGCTCCACTGGCTTCTTCAAGGCAAGGTGTTAAAAACCATAGCAGAGAAAAATGTTGAAAATGTTAGTCATAGGCCTGCATTTTGCTATTTCTGTTCTCAGCTCAGATGTTATGGAGGGATATTACGTGCATTGTAGGCATGCACCTTCTCCTTCTGGCCATGTGGCTGCTGGGAACTTCTCAAAGTCCAGGAAATTTAACATCCATTTGCAACACCAAAAATATACTTCCTTTGCAATCCAATATATCTCCATCCTTGTGAGGCCACAGTCCCCTTTGTTAAGCAGAAAACACTGAATTTCTCAAAAAGCCTTCATGCTTTTGCATCAGGAAAACTTTAAGTGGTGTTGAGTTAAAATGTGCCAGTCCAGTCCCAAATTAATAATTTTTTAAAAAAAGTTTAACCTTTGTTGGAGGTAGAAACTTCAAATAGTAAGGCCCCAATTCACTGGTTCTCTCATTAGGATTCCCCTGTTGCAGCTATAATTTGGTATCTTGATGTTTTCTAAGTATGTAAGTATAGCAAATCCAATAACATAAAACAATCCATCAAACAGTGATACCTTTATTGGCCAACCAAAATGCACAATATACTTGTTGCAAGCTTTTGAAGCTCCACTGGCTATCTGAACTGAGAACAGAAATAGCAAAGTGCAGACCTATGACTAACATCTTCAACTTTTCCTCCTATATGGTTTTTAACACCTTGCCTGATGAAGAAGCCAGTGGAGCTTCAAAAGCTTGCAACATGTATATTGTGCATTTTGGTTGGCCAATAAAGGTATCACTGTTTGGTGGATTTTTTATGTTATTGCATTTATATACATAGACACTGTTCTATCTAAAAGAAATTACTTTCAGAGCTGATCTGATCCACATAAAAATGGGATGCATATATTAGAGACATTTAAAATATTGTGTAACTAACAGTAATAAATAACAGTTATAAATTATCATCTCTTCATTTTGTTTACTATTTTTATTTATTCCTTTTTTTGTTAGATTTAAAAAAATTATCCTGTGAGGCCAGGGTAGCATAGGGGAAAAGGGGAGGGAATGGGAGCATTGCCTGTCAAATAAGAATTCTGTTCCCCAATAAAATTTTCCTTCAGTTCCCAATTTCTGGTGTTGCAATAATAAAACTTCAGTTGAGCATTTAAATGTATAGCATAAGCATTCAAAGCAAATGGGCAGACAAAATTAACATAAAATAAACATAACAAAAATGAGTTCTGTGTGTGAACAATTTTCAGTGTCTCCCTCTCTGCAACGCTAGAAAGTTTGGGACTGAGGCTGCATCTAAACTGCAGAAATAATCCAGTCTGACATCACTTTAATTGCAATGGCTCAGTGCTATGGAATTCTGGGAACTGTAATTTAACTGTATCTTCCACATCCCAGTCCAAAATTCTAACCACTACACCCCACTGGCACTCTGCCTTCAAATAGTTCAAAATAACTTGTACAGGTTACAGTTTAACCTGATGCCTCTTCCAGGGCCAGTGGGAGAAGAACTGTATCTGATCCCTTCCAACCATTCCCATCCTTCTGACCTTCCTGCTGCTAGATGCATCCTCTTTGGGGGACAGTACAGCTCCAGCTGTAGTTATTATTTTCTTTCCTTATTTTCTAGAAACCTTTTTATAAATTATCCCTGTGCTCCAAATGCTGAGTAATCTGCAAACAAAACAATAGAGCTCCTCTTTTAAAAACTTTCATCTTGATCATAAAAAAAAGTGGGAGGTGGGAACTCCATGATCCTTGAAAGGTCTCTTTGTGAAAGAGAAATTTAATAACCTTGCTGTGTGTACACCAGGTGTTCTCTACTAACAAGTACCGGTGATAGAGTGATGTTTCATTTTGACAATGACGTCTCGGAGGTATTCGATTGCACTCAAAACATTGTCCAGATGCCATATCTTCCAGGATTACCAAATATCTGGTCAAACCATATAATTTTATTACACGACAGGGTTAAACATACTGAATGGCACTGCCAGGAAACATTTGGAAACACAGTAACCTTGATGTTCAACGTGGGGAAATTTCAAGGTGTTTAATGGCTTCATAAAATGGCACACTTTTGTCTCACCCTATAACATCAGCAGTAAATTCTTGCATTACTGCTGTTGTAAAATGCGGTAACGGAAACCCCAAGTTGTATTATATGATACCCCTGGGTTAAAAGTTAAGGATAGTTTTTCCTCAGAAATGGCCACAGGAAAAGCCATTGATTGTCAGAACATGCTGAGAAATATCTAGCCAAAGTTTAGCACTTTTAAATCCTGTTGATTCCAATGAAGGATTTAATCCACTACTCACATTTTCCAAACTATAACAAAGAACCATAAGGAATGCATAATGACTCAGGCACATTAGAGTCCTTTAGTAGGGTCCATAGTATTTGAAATTTCTTCCCAAGAAATACAAACAATTGAAATATAAATACTGGAAAACAATAAATAAACAAAACCTATAATCCACTAATCTCTAATATTTCCACCCGATTATTCTGAACATTTTAAGTGGAACAGAGGAGATAATTTGAGAGATTAAAGGAAAAAATGAATAAAAATTAAAATTTAGGCTTAAAAATCTTAATTTTCTCTTTTACGTACATTGACATATTAAGATTTAAGATTGCCATGTTAAATTGTTTGGATAAATGCATAGATCTCATTTGAAATCTAGATATATGCATATAATTTCTCTTACTATAATCTACTATTTGCTTATTTACTTGTTTGAGTTGTACACAACCTTCTCTCCCATCACACAGAACTCAAGATGTTTCACAATAAAACCAAAGGAGTGCATTAAGTTAAAAACAAAAAGGCCCACCCTGATTCATTAAAACTTAAACAATGGAAGAAGTAATTTAAATGCTTTCAATAGGGGAAGGACAACATTTGCTCAAATTAAAAGGCCATTTTACAGCAGCCCAATTTAACTGCTTGAATAACAATATACTTGTCTATTGTTGGGGCAGGGCAGCTTGGGCTACTGGTCTGAAAAACTTTATACTTTTCCCTTCTTCTCACCTACCCTGGGGAATGTGACCCTCTCAGGTTTTGAAAATAACAGGAATGCATGCCACCTAATGAATACTGTGCTATGCATCTGATAATACCAAAGTCCATTGATTCTTTCCCACACTGATGCAACTTCTTAGTTTTGTGATACAGTCCTTTAACCACTCAGTCCTATGCAGGGCTCTTGAGTTCAGTGGTTGTTGGTTGTTGTGTGCCTTCAAGTTGTTTTTGATTTATAATGTTGGTGAATTTGTCATGGGGTTTTCTTGGCAAGTTTCTTCAGGGTAGGTTTGCCATGGCTTTTACCTGAGGCTGAGAGAATGTGACTCGCCCAAGGTCACCCAACAAGTTTCTGTAGCTGAGCCAGGATTTGAACCCTGGTCTTCAGAGTCATAGGGCCTAAGCAGACAGGCAGCCGTGGGCCGCCCTGGGAAGCTGCGGCACGGGACCGAGGCATCCCCATGCCTCGATCCTGTGGTGCAGCTTCGCCA
>JAIPUX010001232.1:77354130-77387962 GCA_020142125.1 Phrynosoma platyrhinos | reverse complement strand
GGAGGGGGTTGGGGCGCCGAACGTGCGGCTGCCCCTCCCCTTCCCTGCTCCGAAGACGGCCTTTTAAGCCTTCTGCTTAGGCCCATAGTCCAGTGCTCAAGTCACTGCACCATGCTGGTTCTTTGAGTTCAGTGGCAGCCACTCCCAAACACATGTATGTAGGATAAAAGCCTTTACCAGTGGTTCTCAAATGGTTGGGTGAGAACCCTGGGGCCCCCAAGAGTTACTCAATGTGGGGCACAAGACTTGAAGGCTATGATCCTTCCTCCTCTTCCCAAATTTTTTTTAAGTGCAAAACTTACACATGTGTTGGATTAAATATTGAATGTATTTAAATAAAACTGTTCTAATTTGAACTATATTATTTCCTTATAAAATGTTAAAATATGAATAAACATGAATGTGTGAATGAACATACACCCACTAAGCACACAAAATATTTTTATTTATATACTATGTTGAGTGGGGAGGTGCAATATCCTTCTGTAGATGTAAAGGGGGATCCCAAGGGTAAAAAGTTTGAGTACCACTGGCCTTAACCACTGAGAAAACTTTTGAATAAACAGGATCAATTGTCACTTGAAAGAAGCCAGGAAGCTAGTACATGTCATAGAAGCAGATAATTAAAATTACAAGGGATCTTGGGTAATAAAACTTCAGTTAACAAACATACACACTTCTTCCTAACTAGAACAATTCTAGAGTAGACACAGGGCATATGAAGAGAAATAGCTACTGTGCCTTTTAACATCAGAAAAGTTTCAATTTTGGAATCTTTAACACATTTCATATAGGAACTGGCAAAACCATCTCTGAATATTCCTTGCCTAAAAAAAACAAAACCCTATGAAATTCATTGGGTCTCCATAAGTCAACAGGCAACCTGAAGGCACATACATACATTATTTCACATAAATAGAATTATAAGAACAATTTTCCTCTTTAAAAATCTAATTTAATTTATTTTTCCTGGAATACAGTTAGCTTATTCTAGCATGTTAGTATAACAAGTATTTTATTATCCACTTACAGCCAAAAGATGGGAGGACAGGAAGAATAATTGTCTGTTTCTTCTAAAGGAATGCTATAAAAAAGTACCTAGACTGATTTTTCTCCATTTCTAAATAAATGTTTTATAGAGACGCTAAGTCTCATTTCAAATCTTCAAAGCTCAGAGCATGAAGAAATAACAGATCAATCATGAATTTGGGTTGAAAACTTCTGAATCTTAGGTCATTAGAAGTATAGTTTCCAATCTTTCATCTTCACTAGCCTTGGCTGAAGATTATACTAAATATAGTGTTAGATAAAACATGCAGTGGGCCCCTCATTTTAAGCTATGCCAAAGTCAAAGCAATGGGGCTAAATTCAGGGCTCTTTCACACTACACAATTACGGCACCATGATTGCAGTTTAATTGTCATGGCTCTACACTGTGAAAATTTGGATTTGATGAGTCGCTAGAGCTGTCTGGCTGAGAATTCTAGACATCCCTTCCTAAACTGTAAATCCTAGGAATCCATAGGAACTTGCCATGGCAGATACAGTGGCATCATACAGCAGTCCTGTTGTATTTGATGGGCTAGCTATCTGTGGATTGCAGCTCCCTGCCCCATATTAGTTAATGGTGGTGTGTGCTCGCAACTGCACCGATGTGGGTGTATGTATGTCGCCACCCATTGACTAATATGCACTTGAGCTCCCACATTTTTCTCCATCTGTGGTGGTGGAGTGGAACTGAATTGCCACAATGGGAAGTGTGTATGTTTTTCCTTAAGTTATTTAAGTTATTTCCATCTTCAGTTTGATCTGTTCTGCCTCAGTTATTTCCATCCTCAAAGGCTGCATTCACACTGTAGAAACAATCCACCTTGAATTGCCATGGCTCAATGCTATGGACTCATGGGAATTGTAGTTTGTTGTAGGTCTCTGAGAGAGAAGATTAAATGTCTCACAAAACTGCAGCTCCCAAAATTCCATAGCACTGAGCCATGACAGTTAAAGCACTGTCAAACTGCATTATATCTGCAGTACAGATGCAGCCAAATTCATCACCATTAAGATTTAGTGAAAGAGGAGGAAGGCTACTTTGTTACTACTTAAGGCATTTTCTCTTTCTCTTTTTAATGCTGTTCACACTTCCATGTTCTTGACAATGTTCTTTGATCTGGGCTTGCATCTTGCATGGTTCCCCTCTCTCTCCTTCCTCCAACTGATATCACTGCAGGGATGGGGGGTAATTTTGTTCATTTTGGTAACATTGTACTGGGCAAAAGATCCAAATCAATATCCTGTTGAGGACTTATGGGCCTTTAATTTTTTTGCCTGCCTTGTTGTGTTTTAACCGTGCAACTGTATTTTGCATTTCCCTAACAAAAATTGCAGCTGTGGAGCTGGAGCAAGACTGCACTGGCAGGTGGTGGTAGGGTATTAAAACTCCTGTACCCCTGCCAGGTTTGCAATCCTGTCCATATAACTTATATTTTAAAAGAAACCATCCATGCTAGTTAAAGCCACATGGCAGATGTGCACATCTGTGCAGTTAAGATGTGCCTGAGACAGTAAGCCCTGTTTCTGGCTGTACTACTTTCAATGAATTATAGAATGCTACTTCAGAAGAAAAAGTAAGTTCTTACACAGAAAATCCACCATGTCTTGGGGGATCATTCAGACGTCATTTTTTTAGCGCAACAATGTGAATAATTCCGAGTTTATTGTTAACACTATTTTTTAAATTTATTGCATATCTCTCAATGTTCTGTCGCTCACATGTGCTTGCCAGTCCTGAACTTCCCACCCAAGAGTGCCGGCAACTCCTGTGAGAAACTCTCTGCAGCTGGATGTCTTAAGGCAGTGGCAGCAGCAGCAATGCTTCATGCTTCTCTCTGGAGCCACCAGCTGCCAAGAGATGGGGGTGATGAGAGAGGGAGGGTCCTCCTCTCCCCTCACTGGAGGGAAAGATGCACCAGGGCATGCAGGGTTTAATATGGGGTCTATTCGCATTGGTTATTCACACTGTCAATGATGCAAATCTTCTAAAAAAAAACTTGGGAAATTATCCAGTACCAATTATTCTGGTTAAGTGGGGATTTTGGCAGCAACCCCCCCCCCCAAAAAAAAAGTTAATTGAGGATATTCGAGATGCATGTGAACAGCAAAGATTCAACCTGGATTATTTTCACCATCTGAATAACCCATTGGAAATGTTTTGACATATGAGAAAACACTCCATCATGGACTTTTTCACCAGTTAAGAAATAAGAAGACGGGAAAGGCAGAGATGAAAGAACTAAACAAGATCTTAAAGAGTAAAAATATACACTGAGCGCCAACATTAGAATTCTCCAAGCCTTCTTTTAAAAAATATTTTTATTATTTCATAAAATAATAAAACATGCATATTCTTCAATTATTACAATAAGGCAATTATATTATATATAATCCCAACATGAATTCTCATTTGAACATTGACTTCCTCAGTTCTTCCAACAATGGGTCTCATCTCACCTCATCATTTCCATGACATTATTTTAATCTATAATACAATAACATACAATTCTTTAATATTGTTTTCATAGAGTTTAATCAAAATCTTATGGTTCCTCCCTTATAATCATTTTATCTTCTAATCAAACTTTTATTCTTCCTGCATTTTTCTCCATCTTAGTTTGCAATATGTTGTAACTGGGGACCATTCCTCCTCTGCTATCTCCATATATTTGTGATTCATTATCCAATCATCAATCCTAGGTATTTCCTGACTCTTCCAGAGTTGTGCCAATATCATTCTAGCCACCATTATCAAGTATAGCATAATGCACCAATATTTTCCTTCAATATGTAATGGAATCTTATTCAACATATGTAGAAGATATTTTTTTGGTCTCTGCTTAAATTTAATATGTAGCATTTGTTCTACCATTGTGTGTATCTGTTTCCAATATGTTTTAGGTTTCTAGCAGCACCACCAAACATGGAACCACAAACTGGTATCTGCATGATGCTTCCAACATCTGTCTGCATCAGTCTTTTAAATCTTTGCTATTTTATATGGCGTTAAATACCACCTCTATTCCATTTTTCAAAACTTTTCACATCAGTTTTGGGATTTAGTGAATTTCTTTGTTTTGTTTCTGGCATACTTCTAACTCTCTGTATCAATCATTTGGCCACAATCCTAAGACCATTTAATCATCACATCTGATATCAATTCATCTTCCTGTTCAAGATTTCTTAGGAATCTATATAATTTAGCCATTCTCTTACTTTCATTGTCAAATAAATTTTTATCTAATTTCAATGTGTCTTTGCCAAATTTTTCTATTTTCTGATCCATTTTAAATCTTTCTTTTAATTGTGTATATAAAAACCAATGCATTTTAGGGTCTAATTGAGTTAATTCTTCAATAGGTTTCAATTCATATCCATTAGGTTCTGGTTTATGTAGAATATATCTATAAGTTAGCGACATATCAAGTGATTTCCATCAACCAATGGATGCTTCTTGTGGTGAAACCCAGAGGGGAATTTTCCTATAGATTTTTTTTCCTGATTTTTTCTCCATATGTGTAGCTGAGATCTCTTTATGATGTGATGCCAAAATTCACATTTGCCACTGCTTTGCCATACTAAACATACACATGCCATCCGAACCTGTTATTAAAGCCTTCTAAATTCAATAGTTTGTTATTTTTAAGTATAATCCATTCCACAATCCAATTTAACACATTGACTTGATAATACAGTTTCAGATCTGGCAGTCCATCTTCACCTTCTTTCTTATAATGCGTCATTGTTTTTCGTTTTACTCATGGCTTTTTATTATTCCATACAAAAAAATTGTATCCTTTTGCCATTCTTTTAGGGGCTTGTCACTGTTCAAAATTGGTACGGTTTGAAATAAAATGTTAGTCTTTGGTAAAACCAACATTTTGATGGTTTTGATTCATCCAAATAATGATAATTGTAGTTTACACCATGTATTTAGCTCTTTTTTTATTTCCTTCCATTTGGTTTTATAATTATCAGAGATCCATATTTTTATTTATCCTCCAAATTCTTAAGTACTTAACTTTATTTTTTTTATCTGACATTTAGTTATGTTTTCAATAATTTGTTCTTCTTTTTTAGTAAGTTTTTTGTTAACAATGCCATCTTATTTCTGTTAATGTTAAAGCCAGGGACTTTTCCAAAGTCATCTATAATATTAAACAACTTTTCTATTTGATTAGTTGGTTCTTCTAAAATTATGACCAAATCATCAGCAAAGACTTTCAATTTGTATTTGTATCCCTTGATTTTTGTACCACAGATATCTTTTTCCTTCCTTATTTTATTAGCCAGGATTTCCAGAAGCAGTGAGGATAAAGGGCAACCCTGCCAGGTTCCTTATGTATCTTAAATATTTTTATTTGTTCCCATTAACAATTGTTTGGGCATTTTGGTCTTCATAAATTTTTCTAATCCAAGTTACAAAGTTATTTCCAACTCCCATTCTAGGCAATATTTCAAATATACAGTTCCAATTAAAATTGTCAAATGCCTTTTCCACATCCGTGAAGATTAAGGCTAGTGTTTTTGTTGTTGTTTCTCCCATATTGTTTCCAATATGTCCAGTACAAACCTAATATTCTCCTTCAACTGTCTTGTTGGTAAAAAGCCCATTTGATCTTTGTCAATGTACAACTTCAAAACTTGTTTAAATCTTTCTGCCAAGGCAATTGCAAGGATTTTGTAGTCTGTATTTAAAAGCAAGATAGGTATATAATTTGTCATATCTCTAATAGCCTTTCCTCCTTTTGGAATTACTACTGTGCCCACATTCTTCCATGAATCTGATACTCCATTGGTCTTTATGTCATTGAACATTCTTTGCAATGGAATCTTGATTTCATCTTGGAATTTATTATACAGCATGCCCACGTCATACGTGGGCTCTCCAAACATAGATTCAAGGTCAGGCAGATGGCAAGCCCTGGTAATGTGAATGGGGCACACACTTATTAAAACAAATGGGATGTGATGTCCTGCATTATTTGCCATACACAGGGTAGGTGGGTCCAGAATGGATCCCCCACATATAGGAAGGGCCTACTGTAATACCATGTGGTAAGATTATCCATACCTGGCACTTTCAATTTCTTTGTTTCAGTCTGAAAACCCTCAATGTCCTTTGTAATTCTATCAGTTTTTTTGCCAAAGGTATTCAATTCTTCTTTAGCTTCTTTCCTTGAAACCTTTAGCTTTTCTTTCATTTCCAAACACACCTCTTCCTTTAATTTTTTTAATTCCTCAAGAAAAATCATAGTGGGGTCCCATGATTTTAAAAAGGCATCTGGTGAGCCTCTTCTTTCTGCAGATGATGGTAACTGATTCTTTTTATAGTACAAGCCATTTTGGTCTCCAGTAATTTCCCCTTAAATATCTGTTCACTATTAATCATTTTTCTCCAACCTTTATAGTCTTTTATTCCTACACTTAAGTATATATCTAAAGATTCCACCAATTAAATATCCTTGTACAATAACTGTCATTCTCTTCATTGATTATCCCAATATTTGATTATTTATATTAATAATTAGGTATATATGATGTTTTATGTTAACTTATATTCCTCTTAAGTAACTAATCAGTTAAGATAACACAGTTTTTTTCCAGTCCCCAAGTTGATTATCTCCAACCCCTAAATTAATTGAGTAATTTCTCTTAATTAATTCCTTCAATACAATTAATCAATCCAAGATGCACAAACAATTGACCTAACCCTTAGAACAAATTATAGTCAAATCTATACAGTGATGAATGTATGTCTTCAAAATTAATAAAGGTTCATCTACATATACTATATCAATTCCATTTATCTTTAAATTAAGTGATTATCAAACAATTATCAGTAATTTTCAGTTAATTCCTAGATAAGAAGGGCAGTGTTTTCTTATTTCATTAACTTGATTATGGGCCTTTACAGACTGCCAGAAATAATCCAGCTTGAGTCCACTTTAACTGTTCTGGCTGAGTGTTAAGGAATCATGGGAACTGTAGTTTATTGTGGCACCAGAGCTCTCTGACAGAGAAAGCTCAATGCCTCAGAAAAAACTAACCCCCTTTGCAGACAGTGCAAAGCGCTATCTTCAATCCCAGAAAGGGGAGGGGCAGCTGGACGCTGGGCGCCCCAACCCCTTCCTGAGGACGTCATTGGAGCTGGACACACTCAGCTGGAAGAGGTGCAAAAGAGCCACATGGTGGCTCTTTGGGCGCCCCTTTCGTGGTTTGTGGAAAGAACGCTATTTTAGCACTCCTTTCCCAGGCGGTGAAAGGGAGGATTGGGGCTGAGGCATGGGGTAGGCATGGTCAATCTTCCGTCTGACACATCACCATCACAGTACCTTTCTTCAAATGTTCTTTAGCTGGGTCTTAGCCTCATCACCTTATAATTTCATCCCTTGTCCTCTTTCTGTCAAGTTCTCTCTCAATTCCTTTCTCTTTCTCTCTCTTTCTCCATCTTTTCCCTTCTCTCCACTCTACTTTTCCCATGTTAGCTATGTCTGTCATCTCATCCTCTGTCCTCCTTCCATCGTTTTCTTTATCTCCACTTTTATTTTCCTCTGTGTTAACTATGTCTGCCATCTTGTCCCCAGCCCTCCTTCTGTTGCTTTCTTTCTCTGCACTCCACTTCCTCCAATGTTAGCTATGTCTGCCATCCCATCCCCCATCAACCTTCTGTCATATTCTTTCTCTTTTTCTGGGTAATTGTTATTTCTTAATATTTTTTCCCAAATCTCTGTCTCCATCTCCATCACTTTTTTCCTCTCTAAATCCATGGTCCCTCTTGTTCTCATCACGTCCCACTGTTACTGCCTTCAGTTCATCACTCTGCCATTTTCCTCTACATAGAATTATCTCTCCAAACGTTCACTGTCTTTTCACTTCACTTCCAAGTTCTTTCCCACCACCTATTCTTTGTCCTTTCTTGCTTGTTTCAACCTGCTCACACCTCTTGTAACTTCCACCAACCCTTCCACACTTTTGCTAACTTTCTCCAGTCCCCTCTTTTTTAAAACCTCAGTTTTAAAAGTAGTCAACTTCTCCGATCCAAATTAATCCCCTTTCCTCTCCACTGGAGGTTGCCCTCTTAGCCAAGAGCATGACAAGAATGGGGAGCATCTTAAATTTTGCAGGTCTTTCTCTTACTCTGTCACCAATTAATTCAAGTCCAAAGAAATATAGAAGAAAGCACACCAGTAGAGTTCTAAATAAGTTATACCAGATCTAATCTGTCTAAAGTCTAAAAGAGTAGCAGCAGGCTGGGCTCAGTGCCAAAAGCAGCCACCATTAACAGGCTTGGTTGCTCTGTGGTCCTGTCCCCTCAGCTGGAAAATCACCTTCACCTTGTGTCCTCCTTGATGTAGGACACAAATCTCCTTCCAGACCTGCTCCCCAATTTCTTCACTGAGTTCAGATAGATAAGGATCTTCAGTCCTTATATTCCTGTTGTGGCAGTCCCTGGGATGAGAGTCATACCTAGCGAACTGTCACCCTGCCTTTGCCACCAGAAGTCCTCAGAATTCTCCAAGCCTTTTGTATTTTCCATCACCCTGTACTTTGTACCTCCCATCACCAAAGAGGAGTTACAGAAATTTGATCTAGACAACATGAAAATTGAAATAAGGATTTCCCATACCTTGGCTCAAACATTGATCAGAACAGGGATTGCAGTCAAGAATTGAGAAGAGGACTAGGAGTGGAAAAGGTGGCTATGAAAGAACTAGACAATATATTGAAGTGCAAAGATATAAACTGAACACCAAAATGAGGATCATCCAAGCCATCAAATTCCCATCACCATGTACAGATGTGAGAGCTGGACAGTGAAGAAAACTGATAAAAAGAAAATCAACTTATTTGATATGTGGAGCTTGAAAAAAGTGCTGAGAATACCATGGACAGCCAAAAATACAAACAAATGGATCCTTGAATAGATCAAGCCTGAATTTTCCCTGGCAGCCAAAATGACTAAATTGAGGCTGTCATACTTTGACTATACCATGAGAAGGCATGACTCATTAGAAAAGAGAATAATACTAGGAATGGTAGGTTGAAGTATAAAAAGAGGAAGACCACACACCAGATGGCTAGAATCTATTAGGGAGGTTACGAGCCTTGATCTGCAGGACCTGAGCAGAGCAGTGGAGGATAGGGGAGTTTGGAGATGTCTCATACACAGGGTCACCATGAGTCATGGATGACTCAAGGGCATCTAATAAACAAAACAAACAGCAAGTCCAATACTATAGCCAAAATACAGGATTACCATCTCAATGAGAACTTGGGTTACACAACCAGTTTGGCCAAATCCTGATTGGAATTGGTCAACTTGAGATTGAACTGGTTCAGGTCCAGGTTGGTCCTAACTGGATTGAAGTTGGATCAGTCAGAAGTAATTTGGACAGACTGTGGCTGCATCTGCATTTGAGGAATAATCCAGTTTGACACCACTTTAATTGCCAAGCAGTTTTGTGAGACAATGCAATTTTGTGAGGCATTTAGCCTTCTCTGTCAGAGAGCTCTGGTGCCATAAAAAACTACAAATCCCAGGATTCCATTTAGTTTGTAGTGCCAAAGTGGATTATTTCTGCAGTGCGGATGCAACCTGAATGGTCCAGACATCAAAGCACAGTAAAAGAAAGCCAGATAAGACATCTCAAAAATATTGTAAAACAGCACCATAGATAGGCAGAAAGTGCTGGATTTTACTTGACATTACTATTTTCAATTTGGGCTAAGAATTATACTCTTCAGTCAAAATGCTTGGGTTGGTGGTTAAGAATATAGGCTGGGATCCTGTTGGGCTGTTAAAAATGCACAATCTAGAGTTACACACATGTGACTTTTTCATATTCATGAGACCTATATAGCTCATATACTTTTTCATATTCATGAGACCTATATAGCTCATATAGCTACTGTGATTAATGGGGGGGGGGGGGTCATCCATTGCTGATTGGGAAGCAGCTGACTGTTTCTACCCCGTTGTGAAAGAGTCTTGTTTCTGCCAGTTGCACTGGAAATCACTCACAAGAGAAGGTGGAAACATCAGTCAGCTGCTTCCTAAGAGACAGGGGAACAGATCCCCATTGATCACAGGAACCGTTTACCAGTAAGTGGGGATCAGCAGGATCAGGACAGGATTCACTGCATAGTGCCATATCTACAATGGTAATGCATTCGTAAATTCCCATGTATCTGAGGAAGTAGACTCAAGTCTACAAATGCTCATGCTACCAGCTTCTTTCTTTCACTTAGGCTGAAAACACACTGAAAAAATAATCTAGTTTAAGACCACTTTAACTGCCCTGGCTCAGTAAACTGCTCAGTGCTAGGGAATTATGGAAGCTGTAGTGTTTGTGAGACATTAGGCTGGTGCCAAGATAAACCACAGTTCCCAGGATTCCCTAGCACTGAGCCAGGGGAGTTAAAGTGGTCTCAAACTGGATAATTTGTGCAGTGTGTTTTGGACCTCTGCCTCAAAGGTGCTACCAGATCCCTTTACATACTGCTTCATAAGCAGTGATTTATCTTCCTTATGGGCAAACATGGAACAATCAACCATTGGTTGCAATAAAGATATGTGCACTTCCATGTTTAAGTGATACTGTGATATACATGCAAACCAGGAAAGCCATAAGATAAATAATGGAGGAGACAGATCAAAGAATGATGTAAACGGCAATCTATCCCATTAGACCTTTCACTATGGAAATTTCAGGGTTCAAATCCCTGTCTTAGCCTTGGAACCATGAACAATCTCTGGCAAGTCACCACCAACTAACATTTGTATAAAGCAAAAATGTTAATGACCTACCTTTAAGCCAATAGGGATCCTGCCAGGTTTAGCTCCTAGTATATCCAGAAGGTAAATCAGAAATCAAAATGAAAGATAGTTACTGGCAAGATCAGGAGCTCTTAACTCAAGTTTCATGTCAAGATAAGTGATTGTGCAAACAAAAGGAGGGATAGGCAGCAGTCCCAGCATAATAACCTCAAAATCTTGATCCTGTACACAAGCCATCATAGAGTGTTTCTGAGGATGAATGCCAAAGACTAAGTGAAATCATTGATTTAAATTAAAATTCCATGTGCACTTAATTTATGTAACCATTAAAACATGCTGATTTCAGCTGTTATATACAAAGGCAAAGTTTTTGTACTTATAATGTCTCAAATATGTGACAATGAGAACTACCAATATGGAGTCTATTGGCTTTTCTCTGTCACTCTTATTGTGCAATGCACACTGCAGTGTCCCAGACCATTCTGGGCCTTGTTGTGTCTTCCATATAACTATCTACCTACCCCTCCTTAGGACCTTGGGAGACAGAAAAAGCTGCAAAAAACTTTAAAGAACTGGTGTAATGGTATAGCAAGACATCTGTCTATACTGAAAAATAGAACATGTGCACATGATGGGTCCAATCACAGTTTGGTTCAGAAAGAACATAGAGCTCATTTCTACATGTACAAAAACACTGGAAGTGCTGTTTTTCAGATTTAGATAGGTACTCTTTTAGGGCCAATGAAGACAGCCCCTAAGGGGCAGCTTTGTGCCGCCCCTAGGAGCACCGGATTGATCCTCCTTTTTGCTGCTCCAAAAAGAGCTGGCAAATGCCACTACTTTTTGGGATGGAAAAAAGCCACCCTTAGAGCCACCACCATGACTCTTTTGAACCTCTTTGGTGCAGCGTGTGTGCATACTGCACCAATGGGGCACCATGACACCTTGCACCATGTGGTCTGGTGTGGAGTGTAACAGCAGTGCTGGGGCTGAGTCAGGGTGGCTGGCACGCGGTAACTCCACCACAGGCTGTCCCTTTATGCCGGTCTGCATCGGCCCTTAATACTGCATATGCATATACATACCTACACATATAAATTTGCCTCAGGTTCAACTCAGGTACTATTATCCCCAGTTTCACTTTGCTTCAAGGTCCATGTGAATCATTTATTTAAACTGATTACATGAGAATCAAAGGAATGTAGTGTGGAAGCAGGAGAAGAGGTAGCACTGGAAAAACTGTGGATGGCATTTTGTTTTTTAAAGTCCAAGGTCACAACCTTGATTTTTAGTCATTTTTAAATACATCTTAAATATCATAGTTTCTGAAATATTTTCCTGCAATGTCTGCTGGATATGTGCTCATTTTGTTTAATTTAACATCTGCTTTTAACGCCTTAAACCATATGATATTCTTTGGCCATTTATCATCTTAATGGTTGATCTCGTGGCTTGGCATGTATTAGATTTAAGTTTTATCTGCGTAATCATTTCTCTTTGCCATGTGCAGATCAAGGATTTCACATTCTTTGTTTTACATAATGGCAAACCTCAAGACTCAATACCGGGTCCTATATATCTTTGATTATGTTCAAGTCTTCTTGAAGTGTTGATTATGTCATATGGCTTTCATTTTCCCTTGCGTTCTGATGATATTCAGATCTGCAGTTTCTTTAACCTTTCCTACTGAGGTCAGTATTTGTATCTTTGAGTGTCTAACAGTGTCTCATGCTGGATATTTTATAATTTTTTGACATTAAACACAGACAATTTGAAAGTTTGTTAATTGCCACTGACAGATTCCATTGTATGCTTGGGTCAGATTTCACAGAATAAGTTCAATAACTCCTTCTAGGAATCACAGCAATATTTTTGCCACCCAACTTGTTTTTAACCTAAGATTTACATTATTTTATTTTCTTAAAAAATCAGTATCACTGTCAATTACTAATATAACAAATATTCCTTCAATTGGACCATCAGAAAAGCAAGTCTACTACTGTAGTTCATAATTCTCATTGGTTCAGTTAGGATGAGCTACCACTTTAGTTTTTTTCCTCCAAAAGACTATCCCACTTGAAAATGTTGGGGGGGGGGGAATGAGACAGTAGGACACGCTCCTTCATCTCAGCAGGAACCAGCTTCCATTTGGAGTCCTTCCAGTGACTATAACACTTTGCTTTTAGGTACCTTTATTATGAATAACTTTTAAAGAATTTTACTCTTGGATTCCTCCTACCTTTTTTAAAAAACTATGATATCATGTCTCAGCTTCTAAGCCATTATGCTAAACCAGGGGTAAGCAACCTAAGGCCCGGGGGCCAGATGCGGCCCCCCAAGGCCTTTGGACCAGCCCCAGGTGGGACCTGCTGCCGCTGCCACTGCCGCCCACTGCCCCCTGCCATAATGATATAGATTATTGTTGTTATTACTTATTCTTGGGGTTTTCTTGGCAAAATCTCCACAGGGGTTTTGCCATGGCTTTTCTGAGGCTGAGAAAGTGTGCATGCATATTTTTTGTATTTTTTATTTTTTTATTTTAAATCTTTATTTTTATTTATTTATTTATTTATTTATTTTGGTGCTTCAGCCCCCCAATTTTCTGAGGGACAGCAACCCGGCCCCCAGCTCAAAAAGGTTGCCTATCCCTGTGCTAAACTATAAACTCTTTTGAGTACCTTGAGAAGAAAGCAATATTTAATAAGGGTTGTGCTTCAGAGTTTGATAATTCCTGAACTTTGAACAAAACTGGTCTGATTCAGAGAGATTTGGGAGATGTTCCAATCGTTCTGATGTGGGCTGAATCAAAATCCAAGTCTAAAGCATTATTATTATTATTATTATTATTATTATTATTATTATTATTATTAGTGATTCAGAGGAATCCAGAGACCCAGACAGCATATCTTCAAAGTGGAATCATTTCATCTAAGCAATGAAAAGAAGAATGCAAGGGGAAGAAGAAGTAAGAAAAACCACTACAAATCTCACCCTTGGAATTAGGGCAAATGATTGACAAGTCCACTAATTTGTATTTGTATGAATTTCATTTATCCAACTTTCCCACTGCAGAGTGAAATGTGGAAAATTACCCTTTAGCCATGTGCAACTGTCAGCTATGATTTGATGTGATCAAGATGACCCAAAGGCATATATTTTCAGGCCTTCCAAAGATCTTCAAAGAATCATTAAATAAATAGTTACTTTTTCTGTGTTTTTTTCAGATGGAATGTAAGTAAAATTTATGTATTTTTATTTTTGAGATTAGAATCCATTGATTGTTTTAACATTTATCTCTCCCTTTCTGTAATAAAACTACTCTTAAACAATGAGACTCAGCTTGTTTTAGTAGATAGTATATCTTTGACTGCTTGTTTTTCTACTTTTGAAACCAGCTGCTGACATTAATTACTAGGAAACTTTACCAAATCTTTCCTGTTCTTCCAAATTGGGGGGAGGGGGATTGCCTTAGGTTTTTACCCTTCAAGAAACTGACCACCAATTGGCCAGAGTATTGTATAACCCAATAAATAATGCATAATTGTAAATGCGCTTTCATTGTCTTATCAGAATCTTATTGTTTTTGAATGTCAGGGTAAATTTCATACTAGGATGTGATGACAGGAATTGGAGCTATTTTCAGAACAACTTAAAGGAAGAAAACACACATAGGCATTCTTAAAATGGTTCTTCTACAGAGTTAGAGAAGCCTCAGTTGGTCTTTCAGCAAGTTTGGCCAAAGAGATATTTTGCTGCTTGAGGCAAAGGACAAGATGATGCCTCTACCTTCCACCATTCATTTCCTAGTCAGAAGCCACCTAGATTGGCTGTTGAAGCTTACCTCAACACTAGTGATGGATGGATTATATGAAATGGCAGAGATAGACAAATTGTTCCACCTGTTAAAGAAGGGAGAATATGAAATGTTGAAAATGAATGGGATAACGTAATGAGAGATATAAGTAATACATGGGGAGAATTAACAATAGCAGGATTTTTGGATGGAAGACATTGTATATAAGCTTTGGAAAATATGTAAGGGATGTGCACATGCCTTCATTACACAGGTGATAGAATTAATGTCAAAAGTAAAAGAAGAGATAACACATAATAATAATAATAATAATAATAATAATAATAATAATAATAATAGTAATAATTTTATTTATAGCCCGCCCCTCTGCTCGGCAATCGGGGCGGGGCACAATAATATTTAAAACATAACAAAGTTAAAACATTCCCTCACCCCATAATCCCACCCTCCCATCCCCTTAAAACAGAATTAAACAATAAACTAATTAAAATACAATATTAAATAAATTAAAAACATCCAAATAACATAAGGAATCAGAATAGTGGATTAGGGGCTCATCTCTCAGCTGACAGTTATTCCGGGAAGGCCTGCCGAAAGAGATCCATCTTTATTGCTTTCTTAAAAGCAGCAAGAGTAGTGATAAGACGGATCTCATCCGGCAGGCCATTCCAGAGTCTGGGAGCGGTCGCAGAGAAGGCCCTCTGGGAGGTCTGAGACACCCTAGTTTTTATTGGCTGTAATTCCTCCCAGAGGACCGGAGGGCGCGGGGGGGAACATACGGGGAGAGGCAGTCCCTAAGATAAGATGGACCCAAGCCATGTAGGGCTTTAAAGGTTAACACCAACACCTTGTACTGTGTCCAGAAACTATATCAAATACCCAGAGCTGTTAGGCAGGAAGTAATGTTGAATCAGAGTGAATGTGTTAGATGTGTGAAATCTGGATTTCTACCTGCTTTTAAAATGGATATAATAAAATTCAATAAAAAATAATGTTTTTTAAAAAAAATCACTAGTGATAGGACAGCAGCTTTCACCACTTAGGAGTTCAACAGGGGTTATAATGTTTTAATATTCAAAAATAGACTGGAGAAATGAAGCATGAGCCAAAAGATAACTATATTGTGAAGCTCCTTCAAGACCTCACTATACAACAGGAGTGGGCAACTGTGAAAGGCTAGGGGATTCATTAGCCTCCCCAGGAGACCTTGGAAGGTGGCACTCCCTGAAAAAAACTTTTTTGCCCAGAAACATCCTCTGGGAGCATGAGGGCATTTATGCCAGGCTTGTACATCCACCACACCATTTAAAACTCAGGATAGGTATTTTTTTTAACAAGAAAAAGACCTTGCCTGGACCTAAATTGACCTGGTGTAGATTGTGGGGAAAATGACCCCACAATCCCTAGAATCATTTGAAACATTTTGGACCATATAAAAGAGAGTTATAGTGGTTTGAGTGTTGGACTACATCTCTGGAGGCCAGGGTTCAATTCCCAGCTCAGCTATGAAAGCCACTTCGTGACATTTTGGGCAAGTCACATGTTCTCAGCCTCAGGGGAAGGCAAAGACAACTTCCTTCTGAACAAATCTTGCCAAGAAATCCCCATGATAAGGTCACCTTAGGGTTGCCATAAGTCAGAAACAACTTGAAGGAATACAACAACATACACATACCCACACACACCCTGGGAGAGCACGGGAACAAAACATGGCCCTGGGGTCTGCATGCAATCTGTGGACTGAACTTTGCTCAATCCCGAGGTGTAATAATGCCTACACCTCTGGGCAATACCTACCCACTCTCTTCTATGAGGAAGTCCTAAAATAGCAACTCATCAACATTAGGAGGGTGTCACTACATTGCAAGAGCCATCATTAGAGGGGACATAGAGCAGCAGGACATGTGGCACTCACAGTTCTGTTTTCCAACAGCTCATTGCCACTTCTCATTCCCTACTTCTGGTAGATGACTGGATGCCAGAATTTTAATGTTGCCTTTTTCCTCCCTTGGGTGATACCTCTTTACCTAGTCTTGATAGTTCACATTCCAGTAGCAATGAAAAGTTGTGTTTTAATTTAGGCTTAGCAAGGGAAAGAAAGAAGACTGATTTGGAGAAAGAAAGGGTAGAAAGTGCATATGGGCTTTCCTCTTTGACATGTAGAGTTCTCTAAGAGCTTTCTGCAACAAGAGAAATTGTTATTTTGACTCTGACAGTTCTGGGGAAAGTTGCCAATACTGGAGATTTGGGACAACTGAGTCCAGGTCATAGTACCTTGAAGCCTGAGGTGATCAGGAAAGCTCTTGAGGAATCAGCAACTGATACTAAATGGCTGACAGGAAGACCAGTGGCTGGATGACTACCAATAGATATTTTAATTTTTCTTAAAGTAGGATATATAAAAAAGGCTGGAAGAAAGCTCTTTTATTCACTCAGTGTTGGCCTACATCTGTTCTCAACCTATTTCTTGTTTTTGGTAACATATTTACAAGCTAACACTGAATTATTAGGAATGGCCCAATACCATTTGCTGCCAGGTAGAGCAAAAACTGATGACTCCTCTTGCTATTAGAGCCCAAAATCAGGGCAAATTCTTTGGGCAAATGAAACAGGGGAAAAAGTCTTTCCCTCCTCCCTCTCCACATAGTAAAAATGCAACAATAATAATTTTAAATGACTAAGGTCCTACATCACTGTTGTGCAATGTAATTCTTGATATGTGATATGTTAGTCTGGAAAACCAGCATGCAAAGGGATCTACTAGTACCTTTGAGACTAAGAAAAGAAGTGTCTGGGGAAGCAGGCTCAAGTCTATGAAAGCTCATGCTACCAACTTCTTTTTTTTCAGTGGTACAAGATTCCCTTGATATGTGGAGTTACACATTAATTCTGATATACGTCCCTTGTACTGAATGGCATTGTGCAACTGAATCAAGATGCCACACATGCATCCAAATGCAGTATCAAATGTGTGTACGCCCATGTGCATTCATATGCAGATACACTGTTGTTGTTTTTGTTGTCATTTCTATCCCACCTTTTTCCCAGATCAGGACTCAAAGCAGCTTATAACAATTAAAAAAGAAATTGTTAGACAGTTTTTCAAATAACCATACCTTTTCCTACCAGATATCTAAAGATACCTCTCCTGTTTTCCATCATCTGACGACTTCTACACAGGCTGCAGTAATGAAGAAATCTATGAGGTTTTTATGTTTCAAATTTGAGTTTGTGTCCACATATACTGATAACAAAAGCATTTCTGTACATAACTTTACTTCTTGGTTGGTAATCAATGAAATTTGTTTATTTTGGGGCAATCTAGCTACATGTGTAGAAATGTGCCATTATCATTACAACCACACCAACATTTGGGGGAAACATTTTTAACCATTCTGGCTAGCTTTCATAGACAAATGGTTCCCACCCTCTGACTGTAAACAAAGACAGAAACAAGAGAAGACAACCTCCATCTCATCTGAACCTTTGGTTGGATATTCTGCACTACATTTACACAAAGACAGCACTGGACTTACACATTTGTAAGAGACCAACAGGATGCTACACAGTATCCATCAAACAGCTGCCTTTTCATGATACTTCAAATCAGTCACCACTTAATTTTGTCCCATGATAGAAGCTGGCACAGTGTGTCATTGAAACATAGTGTTTGCAAAAATGAAACTTTAACTCAGCTTTCTGCCCCCATGTACATCTGGCAGTGTGTGTGTTTCTCATTAATACTTATTTGTCCTAAAGAAAGAGGCCAGTCAGTGAAGCGATTTTCCCCTGTCTCTTATTAGATTTAGAAAAGTGGAAATACTTCTTTTTGTTTCTTCATCCTATCTAATTCTTGTTATTTGTAGCAACCATTTCCTAGCAAGCAGTCCACAACAACCTTAAAGTAGTGATTGGGCAACCATTGGGTGGTATATAAATAAATTTTATTATTATTATTATTATTATTATTATTATTATTATTATTATTAATTATTATTATTAAAGACAAAATGATGGACAGGAGGCAGATGCCTTCTCATGTGAAAATCATACATGGAATCAGTTGGCCTTATCCCCAGTCTTCGTACATTGATCATGTTGGAATAAATCATCTGTACTTTTAGATTGTAATGCATGCAATATCTTCAAGACTACAACCACTATACCAAGGCTGAGAAATGGGACAAACAACTACAATTCTATCCCTTCATAATGTGTTGGATTTCTATGTATGATAGCTGTGAGTTTTTTTAAAAAAAAATCTAGAGTCAGTGGCAGCTTTTTGCCCCTAAGTTAGTGGGTCAGTCATCCCACTAGGGATTTTAGTCTAGACTTTAAAAGAGCTGCATACAAAATAGATTCAGTACCTTGAATTATTCCTTTCAAGTTTAAACTAAAATCCAAAGTAGATTTACCACCTCACTGACATTGGAACATCCAGCCACCACTAAGTAGAACCATCATTGATGTGATCTCTTCTTATTCCACTGACTCTTCCCTCTAGTCACAAGAAAGTATGGTGGAAAAAGACAAGTGAATGGAAAAATCAAGAAAGCAGAGAAAGAGATTCACTGAGGGTTTACTCAAGCTTCTCATTGGCCACTGTGAGTGCATCTGCACTGTAGAAATAATGCAGTTTGACACTACTTTAAGTGCTGTAACTCCATCCTATGGGATCATGGGATTTGTAGCTTTACAAGGTCTTTAACTTTTTCTGCCAAAGACTGATGGTGTCCAGGAGCATCGCTAGGAGCGTGTGGGGTTGTGGACCACACTGGGTGACAACTCAAAAGGGGCTGTAAACCTGGTATGGTGGTACACTCAATGGGACTAGCGTAACTGCTCGGTGAGGGAGAAAGGGTGTCATTTCCCTTTCTCACTCACCCAGCATCTGTGCAAGACTCTAAACAGGATGTCTCAGCACTGCCTCCCTCCATCAACAGTCAGGCTGGCCAGCCAGTGGACAGTTGGGGAGGGCAGGTGAGTGATGCAGTAGGAGGGAGGGAGGGTAGGCTGACACCAGCCTCCCCCTGCCACCATCACCCCTCTACACTGAGTGACACTAACCACAGTAATGCCACTGCTGGTGCCTCACAAAATTACAACTCTTTAGGGTGGAGCCATGGCAATTAAAGTGGTGTCAAACTGCACTATTTCTACAGTGTGAAGAGAATGTTGAACTATATGGGCCTTGGGTCTAATATGATTCCTATGTTCTTATGTAAATGGTAAATTGTGTAACAATGTCACAGACTTAGAAGTCTAGGGTGGGTGAAGTTGTGCATTGGTGGTCAGAAGGAAGAAAAAGAGGGAAGGAAGCTTAACAGGCAACAGAAAGAATAAGAAACTTAATGTATTGATGTATTAGCATGCAATAACTAATAAAAGGTCTAGGTTAAATATTTTAGAAGCAATCCTGTATAATGTTTTAGGAACACCCCAGAGTTTATAATGCAAGATGAAGTGGGAGTTTGCCTGAGTCCCTATCATTTAATGCAGTGCACGGGGGGATGGGGGGCAGATAATGCTATTTTTGGTCTGCATTCCTTTCTATATTGGTTAGATCTGCTGGGAGTTGCAATTGAGCAACATCTGGAGGGTCACCCAATTCCCACCCTGGATATTATCTCTTGGCATTTCTGTTATGGAATTGGTCTGGGAATCACAAGCATGGCCTGATTTGCTTCCCTAACAAAGAACAAGTACCACAAATGTCACCAGTCCTTGCAATTTATCAGTCCTTCTCAGAGAGTTCCAACATCCTTGCCAAAGAGGAAATCAAGCAACCTTTCACATTATTCAATTATAGTACTGTGATTTCACTTTTACTGCCATAGCTACATCCTGTGGAATTCCAGGGTTTGTAGTCTGTTGAGACTCTGGAGCTCTCTAGCTGAATATCTGAATGCCCTTCCCTACAATGCAAATCCCAGGATTCCATAGGATAGGATGGAACCATGACTGCCAAAGTGGAATCATAGTGCCAGGATTGGGTAGTGTGAAAAGACCCCAAGAAATATTATTTTAATTAAAATATTAAATTGATTTTTTTCAGGAAATCAATATTCACATGACATTTAGAGATAAAGATGGGGGAATCTAATGTTGGCAACAATCTATCAAAAGAAGAAAAATAGAAGATTCCTTAGGCAAAAGTTTTCTAGACTTGCTGGCAAGTGATAGCACACTGAGTTACAACCATATTTCCAAGCATCCAAGCTGCTTTCAAAAGTTTTCAGCATATGGGGTAGGAGATGGCAGATCATCATGGATCCTAGGCACAACATAAATATGAATTGTTTCCATAATGCACCAGTTGCAACATGAAAATCTTCTCAATTTTCTCAAACACCAGCCTTTAATTAATAGAAACTATTTCCCTCCCTTTTGGAACTGAGTCAAACATACTGCAATGACAGATTTGTAACAGCCAATCAGCCAAAATGACAACACTCTGAGGTCAATCTCTTCCTGAAAAGGAAATTAAACTTGAATTAAGCACTCTTAACTGTGTGGAGTGATTAATTATACTGAAGAAAAGTTACAGGGAAGTTTTTCATTCCCATGAGGATCATTAATCTGCTAAGAATTAGAAAATTCTCTAACCTACTTACAAATCTCTGAAACAACTGGACTTATAGGGTTGCACTAACAGAATGACAACAGACAGGTTTATGTCACTATAAGCTTTGGACTTTGATCTATGATATTTGAAAGATTTTTTTTGCATATAATTAGCTTATTTCCCAATAACAAAGATATAATTAAGTGTCATTACAATTGTAGTTTATTCAGTGGTAACTTCATTCCTTTCTGGATATGAACAGTAACACTTAAAATTATTTTTATAGTCTAGCAGTGTGGCCTTATTAAATGTGGGAGGACTGTCCCACAATTCAAGTGCAAACTTGTGTTGTGATATCTATTTTTTTTACTTTTTTCTTAATTTTTATTGAATATTTTACAAAGATTTACATAATGATTCATTTTTATTTTGATTCCCTTTCCTGCTTCCTCCCTCCCTCCCTCTATCTTAATGGCTATACACAGAGTAAATCCAGTTAGCACCTCATGATCCATTTTCCATAATATGAGTAATAATCCAAATCACATTGGTTATTTCTCTATACACCCCCGCCTTGAGCATTAACTTTCTCAATCAGCATTTTCCATTTATTGGTCCAAGATTCTATCTTTATCAGTCCAATATATTCCTTTCTCTAAGAAAATCAAACAATTGGCTATATAGTTTTCAAAATTGGATTTAATGCACATTGATTTTTTTTCTTCCAATCCAAGCAATAACTCCATGGGCTGCTTTTAGTATTTCCTTTATCACATACACTTCATTCTTATTCAGCCCCAACCTACTTAAATGAAGTGTGATGCTATTTTCTTTACTAAGCTGTATTTCTTTTTCTAAAATCTCATTTATTTCTTTATTAACTATGTTCCAAAATTTCTGAATGGAGGGACAGCACCACCACATATGGATTGCCTCTCAGAGGGGCGGGCTATAAATAAAAATGTATTATTATTATTATTATTATTATTATTATTATTATTATTATTATTATTATATTAATACCATAACCATACCAGCTGAACAACAATTTATAAAGGATAATTGATATGATGTTTCATACCACCAATCCATCAATTTCATTTGTGTTCTTTTATTTATGTATTTTTATTCCTTACTATTTCTTGAATCCATCTTGTAGTCTCATCACTTGTTATTTTGAAAGAAATTAGACCTTTCCACAACCCTGCTTTAAAATGGATTGTGTGGCTTCTAAGTATTAGAAGCCACACAATCCAGACCCCCCCCCCCCATACGCCTGAGATTTCGGGGAGCATTTATACCCTTAATTCTGAGCTGAGGCGAAGAGTTGCTACTGTACATCAAGGGATTCGGATTGCTATGCTTTGAAGTAGACAATTTCCAAAAGAAGGGAGATTAGATGTTGATGTTATCTCATCTTCACCTGGATACATCCTGGCTGGCACTCATAAATATTCTAGGTGTGAATGTCCTGTTTTTCAGCTCCTAAGCCTGGCCTTTTTGATCTGCAAATGGTTATAAATGCAGGTTTAACTCTATTTGGAGTGCCTACGTGGCATGCTCACTTTGAGTTCATGATGATATAGACATCTCTCAGCCTAGGGCTATGACAGGGACCCAAAGGGGTCTTGATATCAAAACCAATCAAAGCCAATAATCATAACAGATGTGTCTTATTTTAAAGTGCCATTGCATATTGTAGAACAGAAGCAGAGAGTGATGAGCCCATGAATACCCTTCCTCATTTGATATCAGAAATGTAATAAAACATAGGCTGAGTGACACTTCTACAACCCCAATTGTGGATGTCATGACTAGAAAGCAGTCCCCACACATATGCTAGCAAGCAGGAGGTGATTGGAGGAAGGCGATTGATTGATCAATTCTGGACTTTCTGGAGGAGGTCAGGAGACTCAAACTTGAGAACAAAGGGCTGCAGATATGATAAACAAGCTTGGGGGATCTTGTGTGCTAATCCTCTCTGCCTGGAAATGCACATCTATTGCTTCCATTCACACCTCAGTGATATTGCCTTGGAAAACTTCTTCAAAGTGTCTCCAACATTTCAAAGTGAATCCAAACCCATTTCAAAGTATTCCAAACCCATTTGGCCTTTTGGATTCTGGCCCCAAGACATATTTTTGGTATAAATACCAGGGTTTTTTGGAAAGTCCTCGACTTAGTTCAGCAAACAGACAGAATCTCTGTCAGTTTGCAAGGCTAGCATTAATATCACTTGTCACCCCTCACCCCTGCTTGCCAAGGGAGCAATTGAGTCCTCATTCCATTCTCAGACCACCAGCAATTGAAGTCAAGATCCATTCAGGTGCAGTATCGCCATTAGTAAAGCCTCATTTCTATTCTAACCTAATACCTTTTATTTCTCTAGTCCTTGTGTGTGTGTGGTTATTTGCTTATGTGCTTGTGTTGATTTCTCCCTTTTAAATAAAACTCATGACCATTGAAAACCTGCCTCTGGAGTTCTGTGTACCTCTGGGGTTGGTATATATTGGGATTGGTCACCTAGACTGAGTTACTCGGTCACTAAATATTTCTACATTTGAGCTGAACACATTTCCCCTAAGTCAGCATATTGCTTTGGACTGTCCTTCCAGGACTGGTCTGCATCCAGGGTAACAGCAGAGAGAAATAGAATAAGAGCATAGGAACTCAAATTTGTCAAACCGCATTATTTCTGCACTGCAGATGCAGCCTGAATCACCCATCAATTATGTTAAATTAAAATCATCCCATGTCTTTTGCATTTCTTTTAGCCCACCAAATCCTCCCCACCTCCACACCATCATGTTTATATTCATCTTCCAACTGAGGCTATACTTTGTGCACTTGATGAATTGGTCTGGAGCCCACAAAGGCTTGTGACAAATGAAACTTGTTAGTTTTTTAAAGTGCCACAACACTTTTTGTGCTTTTTCTCCCAGTAAAACCTAAGGTGGTTACCCCTCTCTGAAAGAGTGTATCTCAGTTTGCCTTGTGGTGGCTTCCTATTGCAGACCCCACTGTTAAAAACTATCTCTTACACTTAAAGTTTTGATATTTCATTTCTCCAATCTCATAGCAGATTTTTTTTTACTCTTTGATGTCAAACCAAGCAGTAAGAAAGCTGAACCAAAATGGATTCCAAAGTTCTGAGAGCTTTCCAAGGTTCAAGCACAATCAATACCTAGAGGGCAGATCTAAATGAGCAGAACTGAGAGCGCCACTTGGCTTTGTAACCACAAAAGTTCATAAGGAGCATTTGGTGTCATTCCAGAGTAATGTAGGTAGGATAAAATTGTGTCACTTAGACAAAAGAGAATTGTTGAGCTGGTGTGATATTAAGCCTAGTGTCTGGGGTTAGATGTGTGGAAAAGCTAGATTCAAATCCCACATTCTCCTGCCAAATTAACTTGTGCAGCTCTTGATCTCTTATCGATCCTACTTCAAAGGGTCATTCAAATGTATTAATAAGCTCTTTGAAGGAAGCACAAAAACATACACATAAATGGAGAGTACAAATGGATATCTGTGAAGAGAGCTATGTTAAGTGTGAAGAAGAAGGTGTGTGCATGAAAACTCTTCTTTGTTGCTTTTTTAGACTATATAATTTCACTTTATAAGCTGCAAGCCATTTTTTCCTACTTTAGGGATGCCAAATGGCATGTTAAGCCATGATTTGATGCAGTTGGGGATGGAAGAAAGGCCTTACCCACAGCATGTAAAAAGAGCAAGAGTGACTACAGATGAGAGAATGCAGTGAGACAAATAATTTAAATTACTATAATTGTTATCATGCTGGAGGGGAAATTAGTTTGAACTCATATTTCATTTTCTCCCAGGGAAGCTGGAAAAAGATTTGCATGAATCCCTGCAAAGTGTGGCTCAGCATGTGAGATATGGGGGGAGAGGGTGGGGGGAAATCACTCACAACAGGAGACAAAACATATTTGAAAAGGCAGCAGGAATTGTTGGTGGTAATGTGACACTGAACATCAGGTCTGTTTCTTAGGAAATATCTCAAGTAGCTGTATCTCCATGCAAAGAACGAATTCCCACAAAGGAAAAGTGTTGCATATTTCTTTAGGTTTTGGGAGTTGGTTGGAGCAAGTGACTTCCATACCCTTTGCATTCCTTTGTTTGTTTCTTTGGGGGGGGGGTATCTCATCTCAAACAATGATCACATTCTACAAAGTCATGAGAGGCTATCTCAACATTTGTAAGCATTTAACTTCTTGTTAATATGGGCAGTATAACATGGGGGTGGGGGAGAGAAACACTTATCTGGATTGGATACTGGCCTTTAGAGAAACTCTTCTTTGGAGAAGACTGAGAGGTGGCATGTTAGATATCTCTAAATATATGAAGGGATGTCATATAGACAGGCAACAACTGCTCCAAAGTAGCATGTTTTATATGTCTCCATGATCTGCTGCTCTATAACATGAACCAATAGATTCAAATTACTATAAAAGAGATTCTACCTAAACATTAGGAAGAACATTTTTACTACAAGAGGTGTTCAACAGCAAAACAGACTGTCTTGGAGGGAGGTGGAATCTTCCTCTTTTAAAGTCTTTAAAGAGAGGTTGGATGGTCATCATTCAGGACTGCTTTATTCCTGGATGGCAGGAGAGTAGAGTAAATGACCCTTGTGTTCCCTTCCAACTCTAAGATTCTATGATTTTATGACATACAACTGAAGAATGTCTTTCCACCCCTCTGCTAACCATTGCTTGTTCATGATCTCACTATGACTTCACTGTGACTTCCTAAGTGTGGGTGAACAAAGAATTCCTCTTCTACTCAAAGTTTAACGAGAGAATGGACTGCACTAGTATAGTGAAAGTGACTAGCGTTTTTGTCGTTTTGTAGTAGCTATCAGTACCAATCAATAGCTTTGACCATGTGGAGATTATTTTTTTTAGACTTCTTTTTCAGACCTCTTTGTGAGCAAGTTCCAATGATCCCAGGGAAACTGCCTTTGAGTCAATGCAGTCTTTTTTACCATATGTCCTTGCATTGATTCTCATAAATGTTCAATTGTCCAGGAGTCCATTCACACTGAAGAAGTAATCTGTTTGCAGAAACTAATCTCAAGATAGTGATGATGATGATATTGATGATGATGTTGATGATGATGATGATTTGCATTTTTATCCTGCCCTTTCCCACAGAATATCTTCAGAAATTTCTGGTGGCATTACTTACTCAACAAAAAAAGACCACAGATATCCAAGCAAAATAGCTGAAATGTTATTTAATTTAACTTCCAATTGCATTTTTGCAATTGGGAATTTCCAGAGATTTCCAGAGAACTTTGTAAGTGTCCATACATTTGCAAGAGTTTCTTGTCCACTCAAAGATTTTCACACTTGTTTAAGTGTTCAATCGGCTGGTGGAATATCCTGAGTTTCTTCCATGGAAATGACAGGGCAACCTATTCTGAGCAGAAGAACTAAGTGCATACTGCCGGGCACTAATGCCATAAGGAATCATATTTCTGGTCTGCATGTATCAATGTATATTTTCTGATTAACTTTTTTTTATTTTGATCCAATTCTACAAATCATAACAAGTTGTTAATTTTTGTTATAAAAATCTATTTTCTCTAGTTTTAATCCATAGGTATTTTCAAGAAAGTGTTATTAGTAAAAGAAAGAGGAGGGAATTGAAATATTTTGTGGTTCACTGCAAATGTCTATGTTTTTATTTTTGCTTATTGCATGTGACATTCAATGAATTGTTTGCTTTGCTTTTATAATGTAATATTTTTCATTTTCAAATCTGTAAAAAATATAAAAGCTTTTAAAAATGTTTTTAAAAACTTCACCTGGAAAATATTACAACATACAATTCTATTTACTTGTTCATTTATTCCATTTATCTATTTCACAAGATCTCAATAACCAGCTTTGTGCCTCCCTCTACCCTTGTAACATTCCATAATATAAGTATTTATGTAAAGTTTCTTTTTGATTTTACTTATTGATGTTAGTTGCCTTTTCTCTTGATGCTAATATTTTAAAACTTGGATCCTCTTTGTCTGACCATTGCCAGACAGCAAGTTTTATCTGTGCTAATATAATTGATCTTTTCTGAAGAGTTTTATTTCTATGTTTTTCAGAATGTTTTTCTTACCTGTAATATTAAGTATATCTTCCTGAATCATTTCTCAGAATATAAATTGTTGGATGAGATCCTGCATAGGGAGTCATAGCTATGCCTCCCAAAGTGACCTGACCCCCCCCCCCAAAAAAGTCTGCTTTTTGAGCAGTATAGCCACCCAACGCAGCCATCTCTGTATTGCTGGAGAGTGGCAGTTGCAGTTCATCCAGCTACAGCTGGAAATATTGAAATTGCTGCATTGGGGGGGCTGCGCTGGTTAAATGTAGTTTTGGGGAGAATTTTGGTTGTTGTGAGGTTGGAAGAGACTTTGAACCTGCACAACCACAAAAGAGAATTGCAGTAGTTCTAGGCAGACTTATAACAATTCATGAACAGTATGCCAGCCATAATGATTCTGTATCATCTAGTTTAGTTTCTATCTCCATACAGCTAGCAGATCAGTTCAAAGTGATGCATTCAGGGTTGCAGTCTCAGGTTTGTACATTTTGATTTGTGTATATTAATTTCCATTAACAATGGCAAACCTCTAAGAGATGCGTGCATAATGGCTCACAAATTTTTTTCAAAGCAAGGGACGGGTAGAAGGGGGCCTGGGAACTTTTTTTTTTAGAGGTTTCCCTTTAAACATTTTTAAAAACTTAAAAGGACTTTTCTGGGGGTTGTTTGTTTGTTTGTTTGTTTTTGTTTTTTGCTCAGAGGAAGAGAGTCAGAGACTTGTCTCCAGAATAAGGTAGCAGCTAGGAGCTCTCTATAGAGTTATAAACCCAGTTGACTGAGCTTGCTGACAGAGCTTGGTGAAAAGACGAAGCCAAAAGGGGCCCTTTTCATGGGTCTTTACCAGGGGATGTTTTTAGGGAGAAGCCCACAGTCCTGTTTCACTGCTTACTTTAGAAGTCTCAATATGAACAATGTGGGAGCTGCTGCACTCACCTGCAACACTTGTACGATGCTTGTCTTCTTGCCTAGAGATGTGGGGAACTTCATCTGCACCAAGTGCAAGTTGGTAACCCTCTTGAAAAAGAAAGTTCAGCCGCTGAAGGCCTGGATAGCTACACTTCAGCATATTAGGGAGTGAGAGGTGTTCCTGGACAGAATGGAATGAACAGTCTTGGAGGGGACCACACAGAGGATGTTCTTGAGGAGGCAGTCACTTCACACACACAGGAGGTAGACAGCTAGAGAAATGTCACACAGAGATGTAGGGAAACCAGGGATCGTTCTGAGAGCTTGAAGCTACAGAATCTATTTGAAGCTCTCTCCCTTATCAAGGATGAAGAGGAAGAGCAGCAGGGACAGTCCTCAGGGACAGCACAGGCGACCCTGAGAGTACCACCACAGGGAACAGCCACTGCTAAGCTTCAGAGGAGGCGTGTGGTGGTGGTGGGGGACTCTTGTTGAGGAGTACAGAAGCAGTGGTTTGTAGGCCTGGCAAGATGTCCCGGAGGAGTGTTGTCTCCCTGGGGCAAAAATCCATGATGTGACAGTCAGACTGACAAGATTTGTCAAGCCTGCTGACCTTTCCCCCTTCCTCTTGGTCCATGTGGGAAGCAATGATACTGCAAGGCATAGCTTTTAGAATACCAGAAGGGGTTATGAGGCTTTGGGTAGGAAGCTGAAAGAGCTGGATGCACAGGTTATCTCATCTCTTCTGCAAGTTGAAGGGCACAGTCCACGAAGGGAGAGGAAAATAGCAGATGTGAATAACTGCCACTGTAGATGATGCCACCAGGAATGAGTTGGATTCTTGGATCATGGGCTGCGGTTCTATGAGGGTGGACTTCTGGCAAGAGCTGGGCTGCATCTCACACCAGTTGGCAGAAACATTTTTGCCAATAACCTCAAACATTTGATCAGGAGGGCTTTAAACTGAGTCATGTGGGGGAGGGAGGTGGTATCGTGGAAGGAAGGAGTACATCATGGACTGGAGATACTCAGGAGAATAGGACCTGGAGTAACAGATGCAAGCTACAGGAAAAGAGATTCTACCTCAACATTAGGAGGAACTTCCTGGCAGTGAGAGCTGTTTGAAAGTGGAACACACTCCCTCAGAGTGTGGTGGAATCTCTTTCCTTGGAGGTCTTTAAACAGAGGCTGGATGATTTTGAGTTCCAGCATGGCAGGGGGCTGGATTGGATAGCCTTTGTGGTCTCTTCCAACTCTATGATTCTATGAACCCACATATGTCTTTACTGTCTTCACTCTGCCACTGCAATGTTGGAAATAAAAGTTTTGGGGATTGTTTTATTCTTGATTGTCTCCAGATGTCTTGTGTGCCAATATGTCATTGCACAGGCCGTACATTTCTTTATGAATACTGTCACAAATGGCTGCATTGCATTTGTTTGCCATACCATGTAATGTTTGGTTTCAGATAATTCCAATTCATTCCCTCATTCAACCACTTCTGGAAAATGAGTGTCATCAAGGACCTTATCACACGGGGCTCAATGCAGACAGAATCCAAATGAAATCCCGACCTAATACGTATTATTTTTCCGTGTGTCTACACGACGTCGCACAGAACCCCGACAGAACCCTGAAAAAATCCGTGAAGAACCGAGATCTTTTGAATTTCGGTTTCTTCAGGAATTACAATTGCACGACGGGAATCATATCACTTTATTTATTTATTTATTTATTTATTACGGCCGTTCGGCCAGCACAAAATCATATCACTTTTGCCATTTGGTCTGATCACCAAATACCTATTGGGGAGCATTTCCCCGCCTGTGCTCCAAGGAGGTCCTCCCCAGAGAGCCGCCTCTTTGAGGACATCCTCCTTGGAACGAGGCCCCACTTGGAATGTTCTTTTTGGGGAAAGTGTGCTTCTTTATTGATGATGTCCCCTTTGATATCAGTTTCCTTGCCACAGAAGTCAAAATTTGCTTCTCTTTGCAGTCCCTTTGCAGCATAGCTGAGGGAAATGTTTAACTATGGAGATTCTCGCATTGTTTTTAAATAGTGGATAGAAACAGGATTGTAACTGTAATGGCGAGATCCTACTGCACAACTTCATGGCTAGGCAGTAGCTATCCTGTAGTCAATCCATGCTTCTGCTCCTGCTTTTAATGAACCAGGAAAATCCTGAGAATAGCTGTCAATCCCACAGTTAACCCATTATTGAACTTTGTGTGATAGGTTATTCTGGGGTAAGTCAGAGAGTGGGGCATTTAAACAGGCTTCACTGCATCTCTGCCCCCCACCCCATTCCCAATCAAGGAAAGACCTCTTACTATGGAGGCATTGTTTGTCTTTGGCAGTAGAAAGGGGATTTAAATAGGTTTCACTGCACGTACCCCACTCTCAATGATAGCAAAACCTCTTTCTCATGAGGAAGCAATCATTTATTTCTTTTTGCAGGAGAAAGAGGATTTAAACTGGTTTTGCTGCACACACCCCACTCCTAATGAAGCCTAGACTACTTAGTTGTTTATTTAATCTTGAATACCTGACAAGTAAACAGAATGGTAGTGTGATAAAATGCATTGTGAACCTGTTATCCATTCACAATTACATGGTAATGTGAAAAGAATTGTTGCTGTTTCAGGTGTTTAAAAGCTGCAACTATATTGGGAGGGAAGGTTTATGTGATAATCTCCTAATTCTCAAAATCAGTGAGAATCTTTTAAGTACAAAAGGTAACCATAATTATGCAGAAAATTATATGTTTTGGAAGGGGAATGAGCATGTATGCATTACACATATTTTTCACTTTAGCCTAAATCCAATTGCTAGTCCCAACTAGCAGTTGTCAAAAAAGGTACATGGAATCAACTGCTGAATGGCAAATTACCACTTACGTAATGTAATCCCCTTAATGCAATCTCCTTAATGCAATTGGTCTACTTTAGTTGAAACTAAGGACTTTACCACACAAGGCTCCCAGAGTGAAATTACAGCAAGATATCAGCCTCTGTGTGATACCTTATCAAATGATGCCACATGTCTGTCCCGTAGCTGCTTTATCTTCCATCCATTCCTAGAGTGTTCCTTTTTACTCACAGGCAAAACCCATCAGTGCCTACCAGTCCTGCTGCTTTTCTACAATTGATTCACATGTGATAAATTCCTCCCTCTGCAATTCCAATATTGCAGGCAGACTCAAGGAACAAGTAGGCATGATCATGTTCCTCTTCCCCTCTCCCCCACTATTCCCAGGCAGACTGTTTTTCTTTTCTTTTCAATATTTTTTCTTTTTAAAATTGTTATCAATTGCTGTGACTGCACAATTGAAAATGACTTTAAAAAAATACAAACCCAAAGGTATAGTGGGAAGGGCATAGGGCAGGAAGATGGGGTTATGAAGGTCAGCATGCAGAAGACAGAGCCCAGGACTCTAGCAGCACTATGACACTTTTGAAGAGCTGTGTGAAAATAACTGTCCCTCAACTGGTATGTTTGCATTTCCTACACTAATGTGACTGTGGCATTTTAGCTGCCTGGTGTGATAAAATATTAACGATTAGATTTAGGTCTTTAATTGTAGTTGGGAAAAACTGGGAATATTAAAAGGGAGAGGAAAGATGCCTGCTCATCAAAGTGATCTTGTATCTTAGTGTGCTCTACTATTGAAGCACATTGTGCTACAAAACTGTGGAGGTAGCTGGCTTGTTGTGATAGATGGGGTTACTGGTCTAAATTGTATTGAGTAGACTAGAGCCACTGAATCAATATGATTTGCCTATGTATTTATTATTAATAACTGATTGAATGGGTCTACTCTAGTTGGGACAAGCTAATTAGATTCCAGCCTATATATTCTTCCTGAGATCATTGTGGATAATCCATGATCTCAAGGAAACAATGACTCAGGCAGAGCATTCAGAGAAAAAAGTTTACTGTACAAAACCCTTTGAGGTTTCCTTGCTTACATGACTGTCTTCACTGTATAAGGAAGGCATTAGCAATAGGCTGTGAGTCTTCACCACCAGCAGCCTGTTACACCATCAGAATGGCACCAAGGAAGCAAAACCGAACCAGCAAAACCAAGCAACATGTAATAAGACTCCCTACACCAGCAAGCTATACAGCTGGTATTTCTCACTGTGGGCTTTTGTATGAATAAATCCTCTCTTCCCCCTTTCCTATAGTTTTGCGAGTGGCTACTTTTTCAGTTCTTAAACATGCATGCAAAGCCACGAGTAGCAAATGGCTGAAGGACTTGATTTGGTTAGGAACATAATCTATACTTAGACCATATCTCTTTGATTATTCAGCTTTTTCTGACTGGCATCCAAAACATTTTTGCTAAGGGGTCCTTTAATACTGAGTACGGGTAACTAGTTATGCCCCTATTAGGAAATATGACAGCTTCATTATATTAGTGTTTTTTAAAAAGTAGGGAGAGAAGTCAAAACAGATTTACATTCAAGAAGGTCACATGAATTTCTCCAAGGGCAAAATATTGTTCAAGTGCTTCTTGCTACATTGTCTTTTACATTTCAAATCACCATATGACATGTACCTACTTTGCTTCCGGAGATAGATTATATTTAACATTTATTCAGTGTACCTTTTACCTCTGGCATGAGGTTTTCTATTATTTACACCTTGATTCACAGTTTCAGTAAAATTCTGCTTGCCTGCCTATAGTTTCTAGCAGTCTGCTTCTCTGTCCTTGATAGCCTCGGACAGATAGTACAAGCTGTAACCCATCAAGCTAACTGGAGCCTACTAACTTTATACTGTGGTGTTCCAGGTGCTTGACAACTTGGTTTTTACACTCCTAGACCAAAGAGTTTGGAAAGATACTTTTCAGAATAATGGATATAACAGAAAGATGAAGCCATCTATGGCCGGACAATGAAAGATGGTGTTCTGACGCACACAGCTTTATTCTGCCATGGCTCAATTATGGAAGGCTTTAGCTTGTCATTATATTTATATTCCTGAAAATAACTGTCCCAACGTCACTAGGGAGGCACCAAAACCACAAAACACCTGATACAGGGCCTGCTGTGCCTAGTTCATCTTGATATGCCAAACAATATTAACATATGATATAGGTTTTTCTATGTTGATGTGCTCATGCTAAAGAAAAAGGTCTTTATCACATTCTTATTTGGGGAACAATGTCTTCATTTTGACCTCTCCCATAGTTTGCTCCTGTTTTTGATTGGTTGGTTTGTTTCTGGTTGTTTCATTTACCATCTCTTTAAAAAAAGCTTTTCCATTTAGATATCTCTCCCTCTCTGATATCTAAATAACAACAACCTATTTCACTACATACAACAGTAGAGCACTAGTAACATTTGCTGAAATCTATTAAGCTACTTTTTTTGTGTGGTGTAGGAACAGTGTTCTGTGCAATCATGCTGGCCACATGATCACAGAAAATTCTCTGACAACACTGGCTCTTCTAGTAGCAGAGATGAGCACCGCCCCTACAGTCAGACACAACTTGACAACCTTGTCAACGGGGAATACCTTAATAAATAATAATAATAATATTTTTTATTTATAGCCCGCCCCTCTGCACGGCAATCGGGGCGGGTTA
>JAIPUX010001232.1:77333566-77354030 GCA_020142125.1 Phrynosoma platyrhinos | reverse complement strand
GATCCGTCCATGACAATGCAGAGGTTTTTTTGACCTCCGCCCATGGATTTTCCTGCTCCGTACTAAAGACTGTATCAGGGGTATGACCAGCACAATGCGTGGGCCTGTCGACCAACTGGGATAGGCCCATGTTTGTCATGGTATCCATGAACTCCTGAGCTGCACCGGTTAGGTCTTGTAAACTGATTTCGAGTGGAATGTTGAAATCGCCCAGAACCAAAAGTCTGGGCAATTCCAGCAGCAACTCAGAAACCAGAGCGGTCAGCTCGGTTAGGGAGTCTGTTAAGCAACTGGGTGGCTGGTATACCAACAGAATCCCTAAACTATCCCTGGTCTTCAGGCTAAGGTACATACACTCAATATGGGTCGTTTTCCGGATAGGCTTTCTGATCACGGTTAAGATGTTCCTATGGACCAAGGCTATGCTGCCCCCCCGCCCCCCACCCACTTTCCCTCACCTGCTGACTGACTGAGTACCCAGCTGGGAGAGCCTGTGCCCATATCGCGGATCTGGCATCCCCCAACCAGGTCTCAGTGAAGCATGCCAGGTCGGCCGCCTCATCCACTAAAAGATCATGGATTATATGGGTCTTGCTTTTGACTGACCTGGCATTGCAAAGGAGCAGGTTGAGAGTCAGTGGAATGGTTGGCACACTCTCCAAGTTATTCTGGGAAACAGAGCAAACTGAAGGAGGGATAGGTATTAGGCATCGATCCCTCATTCTTTTGTAACATATGTTGTCTCTGTTACCACCATACCTTCCCTACCCCCACACAACCTGAATATCCGCTCCCAGACTATAGTCAACTCCACAATGTGGAGGGGGAGATGAGTAGCCAGCTGATTCCAGTCCCTAATCTAAGCAGCAGCTGCATAGATGGAAAAGGGGCTGCGGGGGAAGATGGTCCTCCAAGGCCTTGACCTTTTTACCTTGAGGAACCTATCCCTATTCTTCATATGTTCTTTCTGATTTATGGTGACCCTGCCATGGGATATTCTTGGCAAGACGTGTGCAGAAGTGAGTTTGCCTTTGCCTCCCTCAGTGGTTGAGAGTGTGTGACTTTCCCAAGGTCATCCACTGAGTTTCCATGACTAAGCAGGGATTTGAACCATGGTCTCTAGAGTCATAGTACAACGCCCAAACCACTACACCACACTGGTCCCTATACATGTGTATATGTATATGCACTCCCTGAATCAGTGCTTAGGGGACTCCAAAAGCAATGAAGCAGAGTATTGGGATATACAAGGAATGCAAGAGCAAGGATGATTATGGCCCTCTACAGACAGCGCTTTGCGCCATCTTGGAGCCCGGGAAGGGGAGGGGCAGCCACACGCCAGGTGCCCCAACCCCTCCCTGAGGATGTCATGATGGCACATGCCATTACGCATGCATGTGCCATCAAGACATCCTTCCGGAGCAGCGTCTTGACGTGCTACGGCAGAAGAGATGCAGAAGAGCCACATGGTGACTCTTGGTGCATCCTTTCTGCCTGCTCCGAAAGAAGCAGCATTTTAGCGCTCCTTTCTGGGCCGGCAGAAGGGAGGATCAGGGCCGAGGTGTGGGGCAGCCTTGACCTCGATCCTCTGCTTCCCAGAGCGGCCCACGGCCGCCCATCTGCATCCCCCTTAAGTTTTGACAACTGCATCCATTCCATTGGTGGTCAAACTTTGCTGGAGTTCACCCCATGTACAGTTTACCAGTTCCATCAAAACCATCAGTAAAATGATCCTCTGTGTTACCATAAGTTTGCTCCTCCATGGTATACATTGTTCGATTAAATCCAGTGTGTCATATGTTTTGAGGTCAAACATAAATGCTTCATTATTAGATACAATAACAAACAAACCATTTTAAACATAGTCTCCCCAATTAACTTCTCATTCTCAGGTACCAGCTGTTGGTATTAATTTTCCTCCATATGCTCTTGGTTTTATTTTTCTTTTGTTCCTTTGTTTCCTCTTCTACCAACTACCACACTTTAAGTAATCACATTTTATTGTGGTTTAGGGTATATCTACCCTAATTTTTGCTTGTTCCTTCCTGTCCATTTCTTAAAGGAATCTTATCCCTATTGTTCCTACATACATTTTCAAGGAATTCCAATAGAAAACCTACTATTTTATGCAGCTCTTCCCAGAGCAGATCAGGCACACATATAATGATGACTCCAGACATGGTCTGCAAAGCACTCTGTACCAAATAAATTAATAAACAAAGCTATGGCAGATTCAGTCCAAGCACAAACTGTGGCTCTTGGAATATTTTAATGTAGCCCTTACAATTTTTCTATAGAGAGACCCAATGATCCTTTGACCCATACATACACAATTCCCTCAACTTTTCAGACTTAGAATAGATAGCCTATGAAAGTCAAATAAATTCATACTGCCTAAATATTCTAAAGGTACCAGATCTTGTTTAATATTGGAAGCTAAGCAGAGACAGCAATGGTTAGCATTGGATGGAAGATCATCAAAAAATATCAGGTGCTGTTGGCTATCTTTCAGAGGAAGGAACTGGCAACACCACCTCAGAGTATTCTTGACTATGAAAATCCTATAAAATTCATGGGACCACCATAAATTGACAAATGACTTGAAAGCATGTGCGTGCACACACAAACAAAACTACATTCTGTGTCTTCTCAAGCCCTAAAGTTCTCTTTATTGTTAGTTTGTTGCAGTTAGATCTTGTGACAGTTTGTCATTTGAGCCTAAGTCTATTCTGATGTGGCCTGCAGAACAACTAGGTTATTTATTTATTTATTTATTTATTTATTTATTATATGAGCATGCCACTATTGGTGGCTAGCCTGGCCCAATATGTTTCCAGTCTTTTGTTGTTGCTGAAATTATAACATTTCAGCAGTTCGTGGCCAATGATTGAAGCCAGTAACCATAGCTGTGGAGAGCCACAAAAATTCTGAAGGACTGAGTCATATTCAGAAACAGTGCTGGAATTTCTTTTTCAAATCTAACAGTGGCCCAAATCTCCCCCTTTCCCTCTCTTCTTCCCTCTCACGCATTTTTCACTCCATATTGCTCTATTACAACTTCTAAGTGCAGAAAAAAATGTATGAAACTTTGAATTCAGGCTATAACAGTTTTTAAAATGCTTTCATATGAAATATAGCCCATGAGGCACTATCACGTTATGTCTGTGTGCCTTCAATTCACCTGCCGACTTATAGCAACCCCATGTATTTCATAGGGTTTTCTTGCAAGAATACTCCAAGGTGGTTTTTATACTTCCTTCCTCTGAAATAGAGCCTACAGCATCTGGTATTCATTGGCAGTCTCCCATCTAAGTACTAACCAAGTCTGAGCCTCCTTCACTTCGAAGATCAGATAGGATCTAGTGCCTTCAGGGTATGTAGGCAATTTATACACTAAATTCTGTTCTGCTACACGGGATCAGGCTCTTTTATATCTTCTCTGAACAGGAGGTAACCTCAAAAGTTATGGAGCCAGTTCAGAGTATATCCACTGGCACAGATGTACATATATAAATCATTTCTTCCCAGCCCTAACACAAACCAATCATGGAATTTTCTTGGCAGATTTATTCAAAGGGGATTGTCTTTGCCTTCCTCTGAGGCTGAGAGTATGTGACTTTCCCAAGGTCAGACAGTAGATTTAAATGGCTGAGTGGGGATTTGAACCCTGGTCTCCAGAGTCATAGTCCAACACTCAAACCACTGCATTATATGGTTCAAAAATGTGGTGAAATTGCCTCCAGTGTCCCCAGAAGGAGTAATTCAGGCTCTGTTGGTGTATAAAAGTGATGCATATTTCATTTGGCCAAATTAATCAATCAAATGAAACAAAAACCAGTTTAATTAAAAGGCATCCAAAATGGGATATTGTGATTCTGCTTGCTTGTGCTTTGTTTTTGGTTATATATCCTAAAAACCAATCAATGAAATACCAGCTGCAGATTGGTAATAACTCATTAATTCCTTTGCATCTTTCATGGCTAGCATGATGTATGAAACACTTTTCAGCAGCCTTTAAAAAGAGGGAAAGGTTGCAGTCACTACACCAATACTATTTCATGGAAACTGACATCAGTCTGATGGTATTTCCCTTCTTTATACATGCTTTAGTTTGATAACTTAACTTAGTCATTTGTAAGGCTCACAAATCAAATTCTCCTACAGCATACTTCTGTAGTACAGTGATATCACATAAAATATTCTCAAGGACCTGTGGAAGGAGTTCACACACTTCATCCTTCATCTAAATACCTGCTTTTGCGAGCCAAAGAAAAAAGAATAAAAGACTGACAACTTTAGGTAAATTGATGCTTCTTTCAAGTTAGAGGAGTTTATTGACAAATTTCTGTAGATTGAAAAAGTGACCTTGAGCATGTGGTTTTATTTAAAAGATGTCTTTGGCTCTAAGCTGAATAAATTCCTGTGGATACATTAAGTAGGGCAACTGATGATGTTCAATTCCTGGGAATTCCAGCTGCCAAAATAAATAAAGTCATACATTGACCATATCTGCCTTTGGTCATTTCCTCAAACACAGGTTTATATATGCTGCAATTCTACCTACAAATTCCTTGCCCAGTATTATCTAAGTATTCATTGCCTTAAAAAAAAAAACTGTGAAATTCATAGGTTCACTGTAAGCCAGCAGGGGACTTGAAGGCACATACACACACAAATACAAACACAAACACTGTCATTATCAGCTGAACTCAAGTCTTTGCTCTCTGAAATTAATACTAATAACTTTTTTGGATGTGTATGAACTGATGTGATGACTCCAGGAACTTTACAGTTACCATTTCTTTCTCTTTCCACATTTCAGCAGACTTTAAGTCTTATCCCTGCTATATAGACATGGTAACCCAGCCTTCTAGGATACCATTTTGTTTATGCATGATTATGTTTGAGCAAGCTGAGGCAACATGTATGAGTTGGGATCCACTTTGTTCAATGTGTACAGAGAACAATCATGCTGATCTAATCATTGGGATGCATAATGCAGTTTGACACCATTTTAACAGCCATGGCCCCATCCTACAAAATCCTGGGATATGCAGCTTTCTGAATCACCAGCACCTTTTAGGAGAGAGGGCTAAAGACGTTGTAAATCTACAAAGCCCAGGATTCCATAGGATGGCACTATTGCACTCAAAATCATGTCAAACTGCATTATTTCTGCACTGTAGATGCACCCGAAGCAAGTCAAAGGCTTCATCTTCCAGAGGTTAAGCAAAGCACACAAGTTGGGATACCATATTATGGTCAACTTTTGTTGCAGCGTGCCACTTTCATTTTGATTGGAATGCTAGTCAATTGCATAGTCAACATTGTTGCCAAATGAGAACTACAATATTTGTTACAGTTGAAGTACTCAATGAAGTTAAATTCCTCAGCTGAAATCTTACGTCAGGGGCTATGGTGTATAACTAGAATGATGGAGCTATATTGTTGACATAATACTGAACCACGCTATGAGTTGCGATGATACCCAATGGAGAACCATGCAAGATGTCCCCCTGTACATTGGATCTCCTATTGCACAATGTGTCCCATGTGCATTGGGACACATTGAAACAGCCACGCTGCTGGTAACATTGGTGAAATGGCCCCAGAGATGTAGCCATGTCTCTTCTCCCCGCCTGAGAATACAAGCATTGCACAACATCACAATTCTCCTTTATGTGATTTTAAATCAGCTTACGGTGACATAAATACCAAACAGGATGGCAGCCACATGCTTAAATTGCATTATTCCATCATGACAAAGAGTAAGGATTTCTTGTTTTTCAGTGTACAACTATCTGAGTAAGTCACACAGGCAAACCACAGTTGATGCTAGGGTGGACAAAGTGCAGTTCATGTAGCCCAGCTGGGCCACCAAGTTCCCTAAGCCCACAACAATACACATAAAAAGTTCATTCTTCCTTCCTTTGCCACATTTTAAGATCACTAACTTGTTTTAGGCCTTTACTTGTGTTTTAGGACTAGTAACTTCAGCTTTAGGCCTCACAAACAGGTCATCTGGGATTTTTTTTTTTTTAAGCTTTCTGAGATCTAGCAGAAGGCATGGATGGCAACTCTGAATGAACAAGTTGTGTTTGCCTTTAGTAACTATGCAGCACATTCATCATGTGCACTAACAAGCAAGCATGCACATGTCTGCACAAAAGTAAGCTGCACTGAATTCACTGAGATTTAGTCCTGAGAAGTTTGTATAGGATTACCTTGTTTCTGAAAAAGTGTTTTTCCCCCTCACCTGTGGAATCCTATTTGCATACTTTAAATATGCTACATCATTAATTTGAAGATTCATGTGGCACTTTATGTCTTAAAATAAACAAATCCAAAGGTAGTTATATTGGTTCATGAGAGGAAAAGGATGACCAAACTGCCACAGAAGTGTGCATGCTTTCAAGGTCTGGTGGATCAGTAAAATATTGTATGGATCAGGAAAACAGTCTAATCCCTACTCATCAGCTGCAGCATTTTATTATGGTGAGTCAAGCAAATTGGATCCATGGTTCCAAGAAAGTGTGTCCCTTACACAATCATCTGGCTGTGTACACGTGTGTGTGTGTGTGTGTGTGTGTGTGTGTGTGTGTGTGTGTGTAAGAGAGAAATGGGAATTCTAGCACAAAACATTTGGAGGGCAGTGGACTGGACTACATGATCCTAGCACAATTTCTCTTGGAAGCCTGGTATCCAGTCTCATCATGGAGATGCCCTGTCACTAGGAGTGGCAGCAAAACCTACGGGAAAAGATGGAGGAATTTAGTTGTGGGACGGCTTAGTCTCTTTACCATATGTGGTCAAAAGAAGAAAATCTAAGACTACCCTTTCAGTACAGATCGAAAAATGGTCTTTCTCTCTCACACACACACCTAATTTCCTAGCTGGTATTACAGATTCTATGGTCTTTGGTTATGGTCAGTGTCTCCTCTGTCAGCCAAGTAAATTACTTTGAGTGGCCATGCCTTTGGAAACATTCCTTGGAGTTCTATCCTATTTGGATAAAGGTTGGAACTCATTCCTACTGGGGACTATAAAAGCAATGCTTTGCTGTAGTAAAAAGTCCATGGAAATTTCATTTTGAAAGCAGAAGAGAGAAGATATGCTTGGCAACTTTTCCCCTCTATTTTACTGTCAATCGGGCATTGAATAAATATACTAAGTAAGTGGAAACTGCACTCCAGTGGTACTGTCCAGCTGTTTAAATATTGCTACATGTAGTATCGTTTTGCTCTGTTAAGTGTGTGTGTGTGTGTGTATAAAGAAAAGAAAGACAGAAAGTGCAGGAGGGCAAGAGGGAAATTGTTGCCATAGCTAACTTTTCCTTTGTGACAACATGTAATAAACTTGTAGACAAAGAATTTCCTTTCACACTTCCTTTCTGGTTCCACTTCTAAGGGACACATGTAATCGGAATCTAAGGAAATGGGAACTATAATTTTTTCCAGTCATTTTTTAACTTTTGAAATTTGACACAGTATTTCCTTTGCTGTTTGGCTCCAAGAAGACACCTCTATTAAAGTGCCCCATGCTATGAGTTAATAGAGGAGGAGGAGGAGGAGCAAAATTTCACCAGTAGCATTTAGTTCTAGAAGCTCTAATGCAGAAGGGATTCAGCTGAACAATAGAGATGTTCTTCTCACAGACCAAGAAGTTGGATCAGTTCTGACCACTGGAGACATTCAAAAATGCACTGCACAATCAGATCTTGGTATCATGAAGTTTGGATTAGAGCTGGTATTCCAACAATGAACAAGCCAAAGGTTCATGGCTCAATAGTAGGCAACACATTTACAACTAAAAGGCACTACTTACAGTTCCCAGAATCTCCAAATAGAACTCTGATATTTCAGAGAGCTTCTTCCAATCAGCACCGATAATACTCAGCTAGACAGATGAATACTTAAAGCACAAGGTAAAATTGTAGACAAGATTTATTGCTGGATTACAACAGTTCTGTTTCCTCTTCATACTTGGATTTAGAAAGTCAACATGGCATAGTGGTTTGAGTGTTGGATTACAACTCTGGAGACAAAGGTTCAATTCCCAGCTTGGCCATGAAACCCCTTGGGGGACCTTGGGCCAGTCACATGGTCTCAGCCTCAGAGAAAGGCAATGGTAAACCTCCTTTGAACAAATCTTGCCAAGAAAACCCCATGATAGGTTCACCATAGTTGGAAATTTGAAAATGACTTGAAGGCACACAACAAAACAACAACAAAGAAATATCCAGAGTTGTAAAACATACACTTTGTTTACTATAGTGGTTCTCAAACTGGATGGTTTTATGACTCCAGGGGGCATAAAAGTTGCTCAAAGGGGCCACAAGACTTGGAGGCCCTGATCCCTCCTCCTCTGCTTCCCAAATCTTTCTGTCCTGGAGGGACAGAGAAAGGCAAGGAGGGTGCTTGGAGCATCTTCTTGAGGGAGGAGAAGTAGTAGGAGAAGAGCTATTTCCTTATAACATATTATAATATGAATATATTTGAACATGTGAATGAAAATATGAACACTAAAAAATATTCATATACTATGTGGAGGGGGGTGGTCCAACATCTGAATAATAATAATAATATTTATTTATACCCCACCCTCTGCAAAGCAATTGGGGCGGCTTGCAACATTAAAATTCATACAGATAAAATACAATGCTATATAAGCATAGCCAAAATCCCAAGCCCCACTCACCCCTTAAAAAAGTATTAAACAATTATACATTAAAACATATTTGGATGGCCATCTGTCAGGGATGCTTTGATTTTGAGTGAGCAGATAAGGGAAAGTGGGCAGGGGGGTGGTGTGGCCTTGGTTCATAGAAACAACTTAACCTTGACCAGGAAACCTATCCGGAAAACAACTTACATTGAGTGTATGTACCTTAGCCTGAGAACCAGGGATAGTTGGGGGATTCTGTTAGTATACTGGCCACCCCATTGCTTAACAGACTTCCTAACCGAGCTAACCCAGCTGGTCTCTGAGTTGCTGTTGGAGACTCCTGGACTTCTGGTTTTGGGCAACTTCAACATCCCACTCGAGACCAGCTTGTCAAACCTAACTGGTGCAGCTTGGGAGTTCATGGAGACAATGACAAACATGGGCCTATTCCCAATTGGTTCTTGGTCATACCCTCGATGCAATCTTTAGGACGGAACAGGAATATCCATGGGCAGAGGTTACAAAAACCTCCGCATTGTCATGGACAGATCATTTCCTGGTCAAGATGGAGCTAAGAGCCACTGTCACCCCCCCCCCGGGGGTTGCGGACCCATTAGAATGGTCTGCCCTTGAAGGCTAATGGAACCAATTGGTTTTCAGAAAGCCCTAGAGGGTTTAATAGTTGGCAACGCCGGTGATTGTGTCGAAGCTTTGTTTAACACCTGGAACATTGACCTTACCAAGGCTATCAACACAAACGATCCCAAGCGTCCTTTCCAGCCCGCTTCTAATCGTAAGCCCTGGTACACAGAGGAACTTAGGAGGATGAAGTGAGTTGGACAATGACTAGAGTGCAAATGGTGGAAGATTCGACTCTTATCCAACAGAACTCACCATAGGAAGCATCTTGACTCCTATCGGGAGGCAATACATGCAGCACAGAGATCTTTCTGCTCTGCACATATTGCATCTGCAGAGTTCCGTCCAGCAGAGCTGTTTAGGGCACTAGGGGAGTTGGCGCAGGTTCCCCCTGTGCCAAACCCCCTGCTTAACCCAACGATAGTCTGCTGTGACGTGTTTAACATCCACTTTGCAGATAAAATCTCTCAGATAAGGGCCGACTTGGACACCAGTGTTTTGACAAAATCCATAGACGAGGCATCCAGCAACTCCGTTGATGGCATTTTACTAGATCAGTTTCAATCTGTGAGTACCAATGACATGGACAAGCTACTTGGAAGAGTGAGGAAGATGACTTGTCCTCTTAATCCATGTCCATCTTGGCTGGTCGTCCAGGGGGGTGATGTGTTGAGAGTATTCCTACGGGATACAATCAATGCATCTTAAAGGGAAGGTATTATACCATCTTGTCTAAAGGAGGCAGTGGTTAAGCCACTCCTGAAAAAAACCTTCCCTGGATCCCCTGGATAGGAACAACTACAGACCAGTCTCCTTGCTACCTTTTTTAAGCAAGGTGATCAAGAGGGCAGTTGCTTCCCAGCTCCAAGCTGTCTTGGATGAAACCGATTACTTGATCCATTTCAAACCAGCTTCAGGACAGGATATGGAGTTGAGACTGCTATGGTTGCTCTGACCGACGACCTCCGCTTGGGCATTGACAGGGGTAGTGTGACCCTGCTGGTGCTCTTGGACCTCTCAGCGGCTTTTGACACTATAGATCATTCCATCCTTTTAGATCACCTGAGAGAGTTAGGAACTGGAGGCACTGCTTTGCAGTGATTCCGCTCCTTTCTCTCGGGCAGATCCCAGAGGGTGAGGCTCAGGGACAGCTGTTCTTTCTGAACTGAGCTTAATTGTGGCGTCTGGATGAAAATGAAGTTGAAGGAAGAAAGCTTCCCAATAATAAAAGAGGGCTCGTGGAAAAATAGCCAGAAAGATTAGACTATTGTCAGGATTCATCACACAGAACAATGCAATGAGAATAAAACAGGAACTGAAGGTGCAAGTAGTAATAGATGAGAGAGAGAGAAGTACAGATTTCCATATTTATCTGTAGTTCTTCATACAAAAGGACAGTGGACTAGATCAGTGCTGCTCAAGCTATTCAACATGGCAGATCAGCAATATTTTTTCCAGTGTGCCATGGACTAATACCCTGTTTGTGCCATATAATTGTTGTATTACTGTATCTTCCTAGATGCCTAATACCTTAAAGACACCAGATCCTGTTTGATCTTAGAAGCTAAGCAGGGTCAGCCCTGGTTGGTATATCAATGGCAGACTGCCAATGAATACCAGGTGCTGTAGCTTCAGAAGAAGGAACTTACAAAACTACCTCTGAGTATTACTTACCTAAGAAAACTCTTTGAAATTCATGGGAATCACCATAAGTGGACAGGCAACTTGAAGGTACATACACACAGTCTCCTGCAAACTCATTGTGGACCACCAGCCAACAGGTCATGAACTGCTACCAATCTGCAGACCACCACTTTGGGTGGCACTGAACTAGATTACTCCTCTGTTTTTATAACGTGGCTTTTTCATTGGTTAGACATTGAAATTAATGATACCTTGTACAACATTGTCCCTTGTTTCTGTGTCCATTCATAGCTACAGCATTAGTGTAGGTAATCCACCTTCTTCACTAGTTTCTACAGACAGTTTAAAAAGACACAAAGTTTATTCTTAGAGTTATAGTTTATTGTAATATACTCCTGCTAAATATACAGGTGTAATAACCTAGATATTGCTGAATCAATAGGAAACATGTTCCAGTCAAGTGAACTTCAAAAGGGTCAAATGAACTTCAAAAGTGTTGTAATGGACACTAAGGGGAAGAGAGAGGCTGGGACATATGGCTGTTTAAACACTCAGTGTTCAGTCTTAACTGAGGCTTTATATGGATTCCTATATAAATTCCCCTGTACTAGAGCAAATATAGACCTATGATAAACGGCTTACCTGGACAAAAGAGATACAAGTTAATTATTTGAAGTCTGGTTACTGAAAAGCCATAGTTATTGATTCTCAAGCTATGCAAACAGGAGATTTCTTCAGTTTGTTTTCCAGGACCAGCTAGCATTTTGACTTTATAACCCAATTCCCTGGCATGGTCATAATAACTGGATGTGTTTACATATTTATTTGCAATTTTGCTCATAAACATTTGCATATATTATTGTGGTGTTTGTTTTAATATGATGACATTTCTTTTTAACAATCTGTCATCTTTTTCATATGAGAAATTTGGCATCAATTGAATTACAGAATGATTGGCGTATCATCTAATTATAGTTCCATACTTATAAAATATCTGAAAACAAACAACTGATGTTATTAATTGCAAGCAGATGGTGATGATGATGCATAATCTTGGATTCTGATTAAAGTATGCAGATTTTAGTTACGCATCGTGATCCGTACTCTACATATATTTGAAGAGATACTTTGGGTAAACTCATCCAGAATCAGAGTCACTAAAGTTAATTTTTGAATTCATTCCCACGATTATCTCTTTCTAAAGCTGCTGTGAATTGTGTTTAATTTCTATATTAATTGTGCATTTTTAATTATTCAGGATTATGCATGTTCTCTTTTGTCTTGTAAATATCTTCTCCATTTGTCATCATTGAATTTAATTCACCAAATTAATTTATACATTTTCATTTAACCATGCTTCCAGATGTTATTAGATGAGGATTTTTTCCCCCTTAAGTTGGATGGCCTGAAACAGAGTCCTCTACTACATCCAATGAAAGAGTATGATTTTGGCAAACCATTCCTTAACTATCATTTGGCTTATGGCTTATTCAATTTCTTAGATTCCTCTAAAACACACACACACACACAAGGCATCTTAAATCCAGTTGCTATCCCCAACCAACTGATGTACAATAAATCAACACTTATAAAATTTCCGTTGATTCATTCAGTCTACTCTGGGTGGAACTAGTAGTTTGCCTTAAGGCAAAACCAAACATTTGTATAATATGTAAAAATGCCACTGCCAGAATGCTTACTGGGGCCTGTTATAGGGACCACATAACTCTCTTACTGAAACAGCTTCACTAGCTACTGCTTTGTTTCTGGGCACAATTCAGAGTGCTGGTTATGACTTATAAAGCCCTACATAGTTTAGGTCCAGATTATTTGAGAGACCATATTTCCCCATACGAACCTGCTAGAGCCCTAAGATCTTCCAGAGAAGGCTTTCTCTTGGTCCCACTACCATCACAAGCTTGCCTGGTGAGGACACGAGAGAGACTTCTCAGTGGCTGCTCCTGCCCTTCCCTGAGAAGCAAGGCTGGTCCCCTCCTTGCTTGTCTTTTGTTAGCAGGCAAAAAAATTCAAGCAGGCTTTTAATGTGTAATCATGGGATGGGTTTTATATTGGATGGGTATTGTGGTTTTATTGTGGGCTTAATGTTTGTAACTTTATATTGTTTTTAGTTGAAGTTTTTAATTGTTTTATTGCAATATGTTTTTAGAATTTTTATTTGTGAGCCTCTTTGGGTCCCTTTGAGGAGAAAAGCAGTTTAGAAATGTAATAATAATAACAATAGAATATATAAAAAATTAACAGAACAATGCAGCCCCTTTCCCTTGAGCCCTTTGTACTCCCAAAACCTACCTAAGGAAAACTCATTACCACCACCACTCTGGTAGCACAGTTTTCCAGCCTCTCTCTCTCTCTCCACACACACTTGTCAATGTAAATGGAAAAGAACAAAAAATCTTACAGTTTAAAAAAAAATACAGAAGGCCTTTGGTATCTGCTGGCGTTTGGTTCCAGGAGCTCCTGTGGATACAAAACTCCATGGATGTTCAAGTCCCATTAAACACAATGACATTCCTTAGATAAAATGGCAAAATCAAGCTTTGCTTTCTCAAATATATAAATAACATTTTCAAGCCATGGATGCTTGAATCCATGGTTAAAGACTCGGTGGATAAAGAGGGCTGACTGTATTTCATTAACCCTGTTCTGCCTTTTTGCTTAGAAGTTTACATTTGATTAATCTCTGGCAGATGAAAGCCAGCAACTAGTGTAGTCTGATCTATTCCAAATCATCAAGTTTCACCCTCACCAGAAAAGAAGACCCTTTCAATTTAAATATATATATATATATATATATTCCTGTGGTGTGTTTTTGTGTGTGAGTATGCATGTGTGCACATGCCAAACTAGCAAAAGAGGTGGGGCTAATGTCTTGGATGAGGTACTGAGAGGGCAGTCCCAAATGTTGTATGTAATAAGCTTTTAGTGTAAATGAAGGTTGCAATCCTGGAAAGGTCCCAAGATGCAATAGGAAAGTTTGTTTTTGCAAACAATGCTATTTTAGCAGGAGAAGAGCCTAGTGTGATAAAGGCCTTAGTGTGGCTGAAATGCAGGGGCTTACTGTATCATAAAAAAAAAAAAACGGCTGCTCTCCAACAGGATACAGCCAGGTTGCTGGATGCAGCTGGGTATTACTGCACGCAATTTAACCTCCGATTCCACCAGGCGAATGTAACCCAGCTGCATCCTGGGTCCCAGGCACGCTTCGTAGGCTGTTTTTCAAAGACAGCAAGCTCCTGGCTGTGAAAAGCAGCTTCCGAAGCATGCCTGGGACTCAGTATGCAGCTGGATTGCACTCACCCGGTGCAATCGGAGGTTAAATTGCGTGCAGTAATACCCAGCTGCATCCCGCAACCTGGCTGTATCCTGTTGGGGAGGAGCTGGGTTTTTTGACAGTGTGATAAGCCCCCCCCCCCCAGTCTGTTTTGTTGAGGATCTTATGTCTTATTCTGCTATTAATATTTGTCGGTCTCCTTTTTCTTATTAGAAGGGGGAAATATCTAAACGCATACCTTAAATATTACTACATTCTTTGAAATAGCAGGGAAGACTTTCTATCTATTCCATAATGTATTATATAGATCAGGCATTTTTCTCTTTGCTTAACCTAGCCCCATGAAAATCAGATGAGATTTTATTCCCAGCCCCAGAAACTGGGAAACTAAAGAATCTGGCAGCCAGATCCTCCAGGAGTGATGGGAAGTGATTTATCTTCTGCTTGATAGGCCTTAACAAGGCTGCTTCAAGATAGCATACTTCTGATGTTATTTTGTCTCTAAGAACCTCTAGCCATCTGCATGTTTTTATAACTTGGAGCATTAGCAGGCTACTCCTCAAGACAGCCATTACTTTACAGATGGTGATGTTTCTCACAGCAAAAAAGATGCACATTCAAAACTCCAAACATCACTATCAAAACATCAAAAGCTTGCAGAAGAGCATTTCTTCCATCCTTTTCCTCAGGCTATGTTCTAACATTTGGCCAAGTTTGTTTTCCTTTTCCTATCCCTCTTCCATATGCTAGACTTGTACACCTTCTTTTAACTTTCCACAAATTATAATATGGTTAGCATGGTGAAAATTAATAACAGGGACAAACTTGCCAGCTTATTCCCTGCCTGATCCACTCTCTTTCCTTTATCCTCAATTTCTTTCTCTTCTCTTGTCTTCTTTTCTCAGTATAGCTCACAGAACATTCTTGTAAAGATGTTGCTTACAATTAGGTATGGTTTGTTTCAGGTGGAGTGTTTATATGACTTTTTTTAATAATCCAGTTGTTTATATCTTGGATGAAAAGCACTAATCTGAGATTTAAAAAAAACAAACAAACAAACATTAAATCAAATGTGGGAGAAACCAAAGCTGATAAATTTGTTCATCCAGATCTGGAAGCTGAATAACTGTCTAGTCCAGTGATGGCAAACCTATGACACGCGTGGTCAGCACTGACACACATAGCCATTTCTGATTACACGCGGCTGCTGAGACGGCTGCATGCCAAGAAGGATGTTTCATCCTTGGCTCCTGCACAGCCAAGTGCAGTAGCCAAGGATGAAACATTTGCTGCTCCTGAGGATAAAACATTAGCGACTAGAGTCTTAGAGTTAGACTCTAACTCTAAGACTCTAGTCGCAAATGTTTCATCCTCCCCTGTGCTGGAGGTCTGTAGGCCAAAACAACAGAAGTCTGGCACAGAGTGTCTAGTTCTGGGACTTTGGGCACAGTGCCACCACCAGCACAGGGCCAGGAAGAGGTCCAGGCCCAGGCCGAGGTATTTAGGCCAGTCCCTCCTTCTCCCAGTGGCAAAATAATGTTTTTTCCTCAAAGTGACACACCATCTGAGTTATGCTTTTTAGCGAAGTTTGACAAAAAAGGTTGCGCTTCACTGGTCTAGTCTAATCATGTTCAGATTGAATTAGGGTTGTTACCTCTTTCTCAATTAATAACTAGTGTATAGAGCAAGCATCTGGTTCCTGTATCAGAATGTCTGTGAAATGTTGTTGTTCCTGTTGCTGTTCTTGTTAAAGAACTATTTGTAAGCAAATATAAGTTTACTACCCAAGAAGCATTGTAACTATATAAGATGGAGAGTAAATAACAGGTGGCATATTTGGATGGTTTTACCTGGACACTGTAAATGACAACCTAAGGTAGCTTTTCTTTCACTTCCAGGTCTTTCCTGTAATAGATTATATCTGGGCACCAATCAGGCCCCTGTATTTTTCTCTCATTTAAATTTTTAGGTTGTGAGTCTGATTTATCTGAACAGATACTTTAGTATTGGCTCTAGAAAAGGAATTTTATGCTGTACAATGAATTGAAGCTGGAAGAGTATAACAGTCAATTTCCAGGATATGGCAGTGGTGATAGGGAAAGTATCAGGGCTGCAGCAACCACACGGTTTTTTGCCACTCCCAAAAGAGGGGGCAAATGCTGCTCCTTTTGGGGGCAGCAAAAAGCCACCTTTAAAGCCACCCCCACAGCTCTTTTGCGCTCCTTTGGTGTGGCATGTCTGCATGTAAAGCGAAGCAGCTTCATTTATATACCGCTTCATACCGTGCTATGCAGTGTCTAAGCAGTTTACAACTGTAAGCTCATTGCCCCCCAACAACTGGGCACTCATTTTAGCAACCTCGGAAGGATGCAGGCCTGAATCAAGCCTGAGCCCTGTCTAGTATTGAACTCGCAATCTTGTGATTTATGAGTGAGTGGCTGCAGTACAGGCATTTAACCACTGCATGCTGTGCCGATGGGGTGCCCTGACGCCATGCACCATGCATTTGGGTGTGCAGCTGCCCCACCACAACTCCACCCCCAGACTAACCCTTTAGGCAGGTCTGCATTGGCCCTCGGAAGCCAAGATGGCCAAATTGAGGCTGTCGTACTTTGGCCACAACATGAGAAAGCATGGCTTACTAGAAAAGATAATAATGCTAGAAAAGCTGGAGAGCAGTAGAAAGAGATGTAGACCACACACCAGATGGATAGACTCAACCAAAGAAGCCATAGCTCTGAACCTGCAGGACCTGAGTCGAGTGGTTGAGGACAGTGAGGTTTGAAGGTTTCTCATTAATGGGGTTGCCATGAGTCAAACACGACTTAAAGGCAGCTGACAACTACAAACAATACCCAAACAAGGAAACAGTAATCCAGGAGTTACAACATAATATACTTTATTTATTTATGTCCCATTTTTTTCTTCAAACCTGGGACTCAAAGTGGCCTACAGTTTAAAACTACTGTACAATTAAAAGTCTACAAAACTGACAATTAAAAGCCTACAAAAATGACAAAACAGAATTAAAATCTGTTCTTTAATTCTGTTGTTTAATATATACATAAGAAACCTTGGCCTGAATTAAGTGTCACACTTATAGATGCATAACCTGAAGTTACACATCCATAACGGATACATATTCATGATTTGTTATTGTTTTTGTTGTGTGCCTTCAAGTCATTTATGACTTAAGGTGACCCTAAGACAAACCTATCACAGGGTTTTCTTGGCAAGATTTATTCAAAGGAGGTTTGCCAGAGAGTTGATATGGCCGAGTGGGGTTTCAAACCCTCATTTCCACAGTCATAGTCCTTACATACTAACAATTCTGGCACTATTGTCATGATTGTAATTGTGTGTCCCCCAACCTACTTTACTGGGAATCAGCCACACTAAGGAAAGAAGATCCATTATGTTGGCAATCACACCACGTGTGGCTGACATTTCTAGCCACCCTCCCACCAGTGAGCAAAGATGCAGCAAATCAGAAGTAGGATCCTTGTTGCACTTCCATGTTGAAGTCTCACTGCCTGACAGGTGGGAGTGGTTAAAATGTCATCCACCTGAACCCCATTTGCCAAGGAATGAACCTACTGACAATAGAAATAGAAGTATAGTATAGATCAGGGGTAGGAGGTTGCTGTTCCTCAGACAATTGGGGGTCCGAAGCCTATATATAATGAAAAGGATGTTATATAATTATATATATATATATATAATTATATATATATATATATACATTTTAAAAACTTTTTAAAATATGAATGCAGACTTTCTCAGCCCCAGAAAAGCCATGATGGCAAAATCCCTGTGGAGATTTTGCCAGGAAAACCCCAAGAACAAGTACTAACAACAATAATCAATATCATCATGGCGGGGGGCGGCAGGCAGCGGTGGCGATGGCGATGGCAGCAGGACCGGCCTGGGGCTGGTCCAAAGGCATCTGGGGGTGCATCTGGCCCCCAGGCCTTAGTTTGCCTACCCCTGATCTAGATCAAGGGAAGTAATAGTGCCACTGTATTCTGCTTTGGTCAGGCCCCACCTACAATATTGTGTCCAGTTCTGAGCACCACAATTCAAAAAGGATGTTGAAAAACTGGAGCGACTAAAATGGTGAAGGGTCTGGAAACCATGCCCAGTGAGGAATGACTTAAGAAACTGGGTATGTTTAGCCTGGAGAAGAGATGGTTAAGAAATTATATGATAGCCCTGTTTAAATATTTGAAGGGATGTCATATTGAGGAGGGAGCTAGCTTGTTTTCTGCTGCTCCAGAGAATAGGACCTGGAACAACCAATGCAAGCTACAGGAAAAGAGATTCCACCTCAACATTAGGAGGAACTTCCTGACAGTAAGAGCTGTTTGAAAGTGGAACACATTCCCTCGGAGTGTGGGAGTCTCCTTCTTTGGAGGTCTTTAAACAAGGCTGGATGGCCATCTGTTGGAGATGCTTTGATTTTGAGTACCTGCATGGCAGGGAGTTGGAATGGATGGCCTTTGTGGTCTCTTCCAACTCTATGATTCTAGGGTTCTGCTTCTCTTGGAATATGACTGATGCTTGGTACAGTAGGTTGGAGGGGTCATGCCAGGAGATACTACTTAGTTATCTGTATATAACTAAGTAACCCATGTATAATTGCAGTCCCTGTACCTAATCAGCAAACCAAGCTCCAAATCATTCCACTCATCTGCCATGGGGGTGGTAATTTAAAGTCCCTAGTACCTTTCAGGGGCCCCATGGATTGCCACAAAAATTCTTAACTGTCATGACCACTATCCTAGAAATGGCCTAGTGTTTAAAAATAGCTATTTTAAAAAATAATAAACAGTGCAAGAAGGTTCTGCAACCTCTTCAAAAGGTTAGTCAATCCCCTTGGAAGTACTAGGCTATCTCCATTTCTTTTTGGCTAGAAAGAAAGTAATTAATAAGTTTGGGTGGGTCAAGAGCTGCTCTACAACAATCCAGGATGCCTAATGTAAAATAATGTTTTATACTTTGTCACTGTCACTGTAGGGAAAATGATGAGGGAAAGTGTCTAGTGCATGGACACATCTTTATCCAGGAAAATTAATAGCATACTCTCCAACTGACCTGGCTTGGCAGCAATAGTCTCAATTGATCTTCTCTTGTCCTCCTTTTCAGCTTCTTTTAAAATGTCCCATTTTATCTTTCCTCCTACTACTTTCCCTCTTTCTCATAAGCTCAATTCAATTGCTGCAAACTGAGTTCAAAGTGCAAAAGCAGTTTGCATTGTTAGTACACCCTGTATGGCCTGCAATTTATTTGGGGTCTTCATATGTTCATATGTGGAACTAGCATGTTCTTAAGAGGCCACAATGACCTTTGGAATATCAGGTTGATTTCCCATGAGAAAGGAGTGCAGACCTGAGGTCATGTGTAAGACCCAGGTAAGGCTGAAATCCAAGCTATATGGGTTTTCTGATTCCTCATTTCTCCCCCAGGCCCTTTGTATATCCACTTGCAATGAAAGACAAAAGGATATCTCATTGCACCATAGCAGCATGCCAGTGCTTCTTATCTACCCTCTCCCAAGTTCCCAGCCAATTTCCTTATCCTTCCACTCTGGAGTTGTCCCAGTCCAATCACTGTTTTTGTTGCCCTAAAGTTAAAGCCATCAACTAGCATGGAATACTGTTGGTTCCTGGGAAGACCATTAGGTCTTTGTTACCTTGCAAGATAGCACACTTCTTGAGGCTAGGATCTCAGATATAAATATTGGTCCCAAAACCTAGGCCCCTTATAGGCACAGATCTCCCTGAGACCCCAGTCTGAGCCACTTCCTGCTTTCCATGGACTACTCTTCAGACAAGTAATATCATCCCATTTTCATGCCCCTCAAACTCCACCATCCAATTTCCATACGGCTGTGTTTTGGTTAGATCTGAATGCTGCATATGTCTGAATTTCTATCATGTGTTTGATTGCACTCTTACATATTTCGGAATAAAAACCTACTTAATTCACCCAAACTTGGAGTTCTTCTCAGCTAATACTGATATACACAGATCCTCAAGTTACCCAACCTCTCAGCGCTAAATTCCCTAACTTTTAAGTTGGTGAGGATCCCCCAATCCTTTCCATCTTTCTTTGTGTAACAGCATTCAATTAGCTCAGCAGGGGGAGACAAGAAGAGACAATGCAAAATGTACTGAAGCTGGCTGCCTATTAGCTTCCGAGCCAGGTACAAGGTGTTGGTGATCA
>JAIPUX010001232.1:77317951-77331111 GCA_020142125.1 Phrynosoma platyrhinos | reverse complement strand
ATGCCCTTTGGATTAGCTCTGCTTCAGACCCCATGTGATAAGGTCCTGGGAAAAGAGGAAAAGACATGGCAAGACTTTTTGGGTTCCTCCATTTTCCTAATATGGTTTGGCCCCATCCGTGACAGAGGGAGAAACAGGCAGGAGAATCAGAAAGCTAGTGAGTATGAGGAAGGCTGCTGTCTGCCATCGACACAAGATCCTCCAGCATCAGGAGTGAGGTGCAGGAGGAATCCAGGGATTCTTCCTCCTTTTAACTCCCAAAGCAGGAGGCTGTTAGAATGGGAGACAGCAGTCTCCAACTTTGGAAGTGAGGTGCAGGAGGAATCCAGGGATACTGCTTCAGGAGTTAGTCAAAATGCCCTGCTCCAAGCCACAGAAGAGATGCCCTGTACCCAAACCACATGAGAATTTTCCAACCACCATTTTTAGTGAAAGATGCAGCTAAGGGAGTGAGCTCGTGTGGGAAAGTAAAGAGCAGGAGACACTACCACATGAAGCAATCAGCATGGCTCTGCAGAGGTTTTAAGGGACCTTGATAAGAAGTTTCATGCACCCCATATCCCCACCATGGTCCTAAAGACCACTGGTTCCCCATCTTTTTCTTGCAATACTTGCCACTCCTTTTTCCCCTCACCACGCCTCTGCTGCCCCCTTTCCTCATCATCGTCCCCCTGGATCTTTCCACCATCCCTAGAGTTTGAGAGGAATTTGTGAAGGGCTTCAGGAGCCATAAAACTTAGCTCAAAGAACTGCATACTGCCCATGGTCTGCAATATACCCATACCTGGTCCAATCCATACCTCTTTCACCTCACTTTCTGCCCAGAATATATTCATAAGGTATGAAAAGTAAGACTATGTTCTGTTCAGTGGAGAACAGACATATTGGTCAGTATCCTGCTAGTTAGTCCCAATTCGAGTTGACCCATTGAATCCATTGTTGAATAGTGAGTCAAAACCAAAGTAATCCCATTGATTCAATGAGTTCACTCTAGTCAGGACTTAACAATAGGATTTAGGGATGGTGTCTTGCATGCTATTAATTTATTTCTAATAAATATGCAGCACACCTTTCAGGGGAAAGTAAAGCCCAAAGCTTGAAAAAGTCAATTTTGGATTGCAGTTCCCAGACACCCCCAGCCAACGGGTGGGGCATTTAAGAGCTACAGTCCAAAAAAAAAAAAAAAAGTATCTCTGCCAAGTTCTGGAAGTTCTGTGTGGTATTCTCCCCACCTGGTATGCCACAGCTGTTATCACACTGATGTTGTCAAGTGTTAAACTAAGGTAGAACTTGTTCTGAGTCCTGGTGTATGTAGCAAGTCCTAAGGCAGAGGCTGAGACGCATAATTGAGGGTCATAAGCAAATTCATCACCAGAAGCTCTCTGTGTCAGGTGACATCAAGGACATGGCAATGTTCCCTGACTTCATCAGATCCCTGGACAATATACCACATGGAACTTCTTTCAGTGCTTTATCCATCCTCCAGGCCATTCCACTGCCAGATTAATTCTTCCATCCATACTCCTGCATGAGGAAGATTGAGGAGAAGTGAAGGCAGCACTTGAAATAGCTAGCTGAATCCTCAACCTCAAAGTTCAGCTTACTCCGGAGAGCTTCATAACAGAAAGGAATCTCCACTATCTCTGATCACTCCGACATAACATCAGAGCTTTCCCTGGGTATCACAAATGAGGGGGCTAACAGTCTGTAGGGAAAACCATGGTCTTTTCTCCCATCAGTGGTTTGAAATTGCAGAGACTTTTCTTCCTACTACCTGGGAAGGATTGAGGCTTGGAGGAAGGGTTTGTCTAGGAGCCTCCAAAGGCCAGACAGGGAAGCTTCATAGATTATATGTCTCTAAACCAGAGCCACCCTGCTTTGTTCTAAGAAATCAGTGGGGGCAGATATAGAAAATACATTATCAAGAAGAACTAAGGAGACACAAGGCAATGCCCAGCAATTATATGGCATGTTGTCAGGCATGTTGATATTTAGCAATATTTGTTTCTGATTAAATCCTGAACTCTTGATTTCTCCTTCACTTGCAGTCATTCTTTTCTTCATCCTTGTAAAGTCTATAAAGTGTTAAATTTTACTATTTCAATACTGATGGATTCATTTTAACCTCTTACCAGCCTCTGCTACTGCAGTAAAACCTAAAAAGATATATCTAAATCTACAGCTGCAGATCTGGAAGCAATATTGATACTTCCTCAGTAAATAAAAATAGCATGATTAAAGTCCCTGTGCTTATTTTTATGCATATCCTCCCTCTCCTCCTCCTTCTGGCATCCATGATTCATTAAATCCTTACATTCAATTTAACTTGGAATTTATACCTTACTTTCAGTGTGGCTTTACTGCACCCTTACTTTGGTTTGTAACATGGATGGGCAACTGTCAGGGATTATATGACTGAATTGGATAGCCATGCCCCCTTAAAAATGTTTGGGGTTTTTTATTCCTAATTGCCTCCCCCCATTCTCCTATGGAGAATAGGGATAGTTTGGTCATCCTTGGGCTATTTTAGGGCCAGAGGAGTTCTTTTTCCAAAGATCCAGAAGTCACTTCTGTTGTGTTACATGTCTACTGTTTGGGAGAGAAGTTTGGCTCAATCTTGCAGTATCTATTCTTCCTAGACAGGTCAACAGGTTCAGACACCACCCAGAGGACTCAAGAAACACCATTAAGTTTTTAAAATCATAATTAATTGCCTCTATATTGCTCTGGTTGTGTACAGTGAGCTAGTCTGGCCTAGGAGCCAGATATAGAATTGTGAGAAACCAGCATTATTCCCCAGGAATAAACTCTTGTTCTCTTTATTTTGATCTATCCTGGGTCTAAGCTGTGTTTTTTTGTGTTTGTGTGCAGAAAACAACGTCTTGTTTTGTAAGTAGGAAAAAAAATGCTTTGCGTTCAAAAAGCACATGGCATTTTTTGTCCTCAATTGGGAATAGTCTTGCAAAGCAAGGAGGGGAAAGCAACCTGATTTTTAAAAAGACACTAAAGAGAAAACCAATCTGGTCTAGTGTTTTGAGTGCTGGAGACCAAGTCTGTTTGAATCCTTGCAAGTTGCATTCTTTCAGAGGAAGGCAAAGGGAAGCCCCTTCTGAACATATCTTGCCAAGAGAACCCCCTATAGGTTTGTCTTATCATTCCCATAAATAGGAATTGACTTGAAGACACACAACAACAATATCAAGTAGGAGTCAAGGAGCATTAAAACTGTGATACAGTATAGCAGTGCTACTCAGTATGGTGGTCCCTGGGCTGGGGCTGGTCCCTGAGTCTTTGGCTGCTGGTTCCTGGTGAGTAAGAAACAATTGTAACCAATGGGCACAAATATGATGCCTATGCCTGCCACAATGGGGGGAGGGGGAATCATTGCTGGTCCCCCACATAGCCTAAGAAGCACTGCTATATGTCTAAAAGAAAGGGCTAGAAGTGTGGATACTTTCATAAGAAAACATATAGTTAAGACATGAGTGAAAATAAATTGCATTAATCCAGCTGGCAAAGCTGTATGAGAAATTATTTATTTTGTTTTCAATACTGACATTAAAAAAAAAGGAACTAGAGTGAAATACAATTTGTCACAGATTTCTCCCAACTATCCTGGAGGCAATATTTGGAGAGAAGAATACTCCTTATTGAGAGAAGTAGGGGCCAGTACAGAGCGGCATAAAGGGCTTGCCTGGGAGCAGAGTCGGGCATAGCAACTGCATACCAGCCTCCCCGACTCCGGCCCCAGGCTAATGTCACACTGCCAAAGCAACTGCACAGCAGGTGGCAAAAGGGTGTGTCTTCAGTGCAGTGTTTACATTGAAGACAAAAAATGCCATGTGCTTTTTGAACACAAAGCATTTTTTTTCTACTTACAAAACAAGACACTGTTTTCTGCACACAAACGTGCTACATCAAAGAAGTGGCAAAACCGCTGCTGCCACAGGTAGAACACCCTTTCTGCGGCGCAAAAAGGAGCCACTTTTCATGGCTTCTTTTTGCGCTGCAGAAAGGCCAGATCAGGGCCGTGGCATGTGGTTGCCTTAGCCCCAATCTGGCAAAGAAAGAGGCAGCATCCTGCTGCCCCTTAGGATCCATCTGTACAGCCCCTATGTTAGAAATGGGTGTGCTGTAAACCTAGGAACCAACAATATCTGCCTTGCATTCCTTTCAAACACCTCTAAGACCACAAACATGTGGACATTGGCTATGGATTTCTGGAATTTTTAGCATTTTTAGTAAATAACTCATTAAATGTTATTGTATAAATATAACACTACGGGCTACCTCTTGTCCTTTTATTTAAGTACTCCCTACCTTTTGAGTCTTTTTCGGTATAACATTGCTTAGCTTTATGGGCAATTTTCACACACACAAGAGCCCCCTCCCTTTTCCTGACCTTTATATTGTGATTGTGAACAATCTGTTATGTTCGCTCACTCCTTGGTTGCAGCTATTCTGAGACAGATGTCAATTCCTACCTATTTTGTGTGTTTGGGTTTTCCTCCCATTTAACCTTGTAAAAATAGCAAAATGTATAATTTGGGCTGAGCCATTCTGAAAGAACTTAACCCTCGAGGGCATGCAACATTAAACATGTCCTTCAAATCTCTGTGATGACTAAACACTTCATTTGGAATGACATAACAAAAGCGCAGACAACATGATGGGGAATATGGAGGGAAAGAGCCCAGGCAAACATCAAATGTGCCACATGCACAAGGCATTTTCAGAAGGATTTCCTGTATACTTAAAAGCCATGATGAATTGGCATGCCTTGTTTCTGGAACTTCTGGCCTGAATAGAACGCTTAACAAAAGCAAAGGTTTGAGCTCATTAAGTAAAAGACCAGGTGTTTACAAAGACAAACTTCTCAGAACAAGCTCATAAAATCTGGCCGCGCGCCAGGGAAAGAAAGAAGTCTGAATATGAGCAACAGCAACAACAACCAATAATGTAAATGGAGCAAAACACATGGAAATTTAGTTATTCCAATTGCAACTTGGTCTCATGGGCTGGTTTTAGCTGTGGTGGCATAGGCAATGAGTCTTGCTCTTACAGCTCAATTTCAATCTGCTCCCAGCTGGCTCTCTACACACACAAATACTCACACGCACTCACTTGCACATGCTGTCCTCCACACAAGCACACTTTTTTATATTCTTGGAAGCTCCACAAGCTATCCATATCTAGGTCTCAAGAGAGAAGCTTGGTGGTCAAAACCATCATAAGTCAAAGTAAAATGACAAGAATTTTAAAATCACTCTACTACAAATGGATTAATATATATTTCTTGTCACTGTTGCTGCATACCTGCCAAGTTTTATATACCAAGCAAGATGAAAACTGTGATACATGTGGCCAAGCAACGTTAGAGGTCAAGATGGCAAAAGTTATTAAGAAGGAAGAACACACAAGCTAGGAGTGGCTGTAGCAATTTGCTTTTGTCTCAGCCTTCAGGAAAAGGCAAGGACTCTATCACATGAGGCTATTAAAGTGGAATTTCAACAATATAAATACATCTTTGACTGGTACTTATCATTCCCTCCATTCCTGGAGTGCTTCTTTTCATTGACTGGGAAAAGCCAACAATCACACTGCTTTTTCACTATAGATTTCCATGTGATGGGTTCCTTCTGCCACAGTTCCATTTCTCAGGCACACATGTGGTGTGAGTGGGTGTGATTCAGCTCCTCTCCTTTTCTCCCCTCTTCCTCACTATTCCCAAGCAAGCCATTTTCCTTTCCTTTTCTATTTTTTTCTTTTCTTTTAATTTATTTTTAAAAATTTGATTGCATTGCCAATTGTGGTTAAAAAAAATAAATAAATAAAAACCCAAAAGGCATGCTGGGTAGAGCATAGAGCAAGAAAATTGGGGTTATGGAGGCTGTGCAGAAGAGAGATCATATGACCATGGATCGCCAAAGAGCTATTGGAGACAAAAGTATGATACTACATGGTACCAAACCCGTATGCTTCCATTCTTCAAGTAGCAGGAATGCAGTGGGACAGCAAGATTCTGCTTCCTTCTCTGCTCTTTTCTTCTTCTTCTTGCTGAGTTAATTGAATGCAAACTACTTTGAACTCAATTTGCAGCAACTAGAGTAACCTGAGGAGAAAGGGGAAAAGTGGGAGAAGGGAATCAAGGCTGTTTTAAAAGCACCTTAAAAAGTGGAGTGACAGAGGATTAACTGACCCTGGCGAACTAGTACAGTTTGGAGGATATTCTGCTGCTGCCGCCTTTGCTGCTGCTTCTACACTTGCTTTGATTTACATATATTTTAACTCAAGAAAGGCTCAGGCATGCCTGGAGAAATTCCTAATGCTTTGAGAAGGGAAAACCTGTGAATCCTGATCTGACTCAGTATATTTTTCTCCCAGAAATAGACAAGATAATTTTCTTCCCATTCTACACACAAAAGATGACCAGATTGGCAGTTTCATCTTAATTTGGCACTGCCAATAGAACAGTTTCTATGGCCCTTGTGGGGGTTGGACTGGATGGCCCTTGTGGTCTCTTCCAACTCTATGATTCTATGATTCTTCAGTTAGTCCAAAATATGGCAGCCAGATTAATTACGGGAACATCGAGGAGGGAGCACATAACACCTGTGCTCAAATCCCTCCACTGGCTGCCAATTAGTTTCTGGGCACAGTACAAGGTGTTGGTTTTGACCTTTAAAGCCCTACATGGATTGGGTCCATCTTACCTTAGGGACCACCTCCTTCCATATGATCCCCCCCGCTCCCTTAGGTCATCTGGGAAGAACCTGCTTCAGCCGATAAAGACTAGGCTCTCTCAGACTTCCCAGAGGGCCTTTTCTGCTACTGCCCCTAGACTTTGGAACGGCCTGCCGGACAAGATCCATCTTATTTCGACTCTTGCTGCCTTTAAGAAAACAGTAAAGACGGATGTCTTCTGACAGACCTTGCCGGAATAACATCTTCAGAAGGGCGAACCTTAATTGACCCTTCTCATTTGTTCCCTAATCCCCTCGCCGACTTCATATTTATTGCTGCTGTCAATTTCTATTGTATTAATTTAATTTTAATTTAATTCTGCAAGTTTAATCCTGTTTTAAGGGGGGGAGGGTTGTTATGAGAGGGATTGTTCTTAATCCCTGTTGTTTTTTAATATGTTGTAACCCGCCCCAATTGCTGAGCAGAGGGGTGGGCTATAAATAAAAATTTATTATTATTATTATTATTATTATTATTATTATTATTATTATTATTATACATTTCAGTAATTGTTCCATATTCACAATTACTACCTGGTCATGACTGTGACACTATTTGCCACAATCATAACTCCCCTTCCCTCAACCTACTTTACTGGGCATCAGCTGCGTGGAGACAAGGAGGTCCATTCTGCCAGTAATCAGAGCATGAATGAATGATGTTTCCATCAGGCTGGGGTGGGGTTCTGCCAGTATATATTACTTACTTAGGTATACTTAACTAAAGAGCTAATATACAATACTGACCCCTGAAAGGTAGGTCAGAGTGAAGGAGTGTGTACCTGATCTAGTTTCATCCAGTGTGTTTCAAATCATACCTGGCTGGGTGGAAATTTGAACCTTGATTCCAGTCCAGCACTCGTAACTATTGTACCATACTGTATCTTTTAGATATCGTGTGTGTGTGTATTTTACTCATACACATATGCATACACACGGGCACACATGAAAGGCTTTTGCTTGTTTACTTGTCTAATTTTCAAAGTATTTCTCAGTATGTCATCTTCTTTTGGTAAATTTTTGGCAAAGATTTGGAGGAAGGGGAAGGATTGCATATGCTTTCTCCCTACAAATTTCATTCCCACATGCCTTTAGTGTAATGCCTGCAAGAGTCTATGCACATGTAAATGATGCACAAGGGGTCTATCTGTCTGACTAAATATGTTTGAATAGACAGGGGATCAAGCAGAAAAAGTCAACATGTATCAAGTTTGTGTTAGCATAGATACTTTCAGATGTTATGCCTATGCATGACAAGGGCACATTGGAGGATAGTAGTGAATTATTTGACCCTGTTGCTTCTCCCAAAGGCTTCTTATGGCTGGTTCAACAGCAATAGAATTTGTTACAATTAATGTTCTTGGTCAGCATGTAAGTATTTCCTATATTGTGGTGAAACAAGGGCTGAAGGTTGGGCTATAAATGCTCTAAATGAATACAATCACTGTGGAATACAGAGTGATAGGAGCACATAAGACAGAAGAATTTCAGTTCAGCTTATCCCAGCCAAACAATACTAAATGTATAGTATTTGTCTCTGATCTAGCCTAATTACAAGTTTTTCTGCCACATTCAGACAGATAGAATCCCTGCTACATGTTTGCAAATACTTATAGAGTGTCCCTTTGGATAAGCAGCCCTACCTTTGACTCTAGGTAGTAAATTATCTCTGCCTTTAGACCATGTGTGTCAACTGTGGTTCTCCAGCTATTGTTGGAGTATTACCAATGATGAGGGATAATAAGAGTTGAAATCCAATAACATCTGCAGTGCTACATGTTGCCCACTTCTACTTTAAATTCTAAAATTAAAGAGATCTTGCCAGTCCCGCCAGGTGTTCTAGTCTTTATATGTATTCCTTTCATTTTCTGGATTCAAAGAAGGTTACTTTTTGCAACTTTTGTACAAGAATTGCAAATTTTGTGGATGAAATTAAAAAGTCTCACCCTATTTGCAAATGGCACTTTGAGCTGTTTTGGAGGCAAGAAAGGGGAGGGGCAGCCTCATGCTGTGTGCCCCAACCCCTTCCTGAGGACATAATTGGAGCACCCGTCGTTGCACATGACGGGCGCTCCGATTATGTCCTTCTGGCTCAGCGTCCAGACACGCTGAGCTGGAAGAGATGCCGAAGAGGCACGCAACACCTCTTGTGGCACCCTTTCCGTGCCTTGTGGAAGAAACACTATTTTAGCACTCCTTCCAGGGCCCAAAAAAGAGTGGATCAGGGCCAAGGAGTGCGGCAGCCTTGGCCCCAATCCGTGCCTTCTCGGGGGAGCCCATGGCCACCCGTCTGCACAGGCCCTTAATTTAAGAGGACTGCACAATCCAGGATCCATAAAGACAAACACAAAATGCTAGCTACATATTTTGTTTGCAGTCGTGGTGCAGTGGTTAAATGCCTGTACTGCAGCCAATACCAGCCAGGGGCTCAGGGTAGACTCAGTCTTGCATCCATCCATAGGTCGCTAAAATGAGTACCCAGCTTGTTGGAGGCAATTAGCTTACACATTGTAAACCACTTAGAGACTGCTTAAGTGCACTTATAAGAGGTATAGAAATGTACTTGCTATTGCTGTTGCTGTTTGGCTGCAGTACAGGCATTTAACCACTGCACCACGACTGCAAACAAAATATGTAGCTAGCATTTTGTGTTTGTCTTTTGCTGGCTACCAGTTGATGACTATGGAGCTTATTGCATTACCTTTTAGGGGCTAAGCAGACGGCGCTTTGCGCCATCTTCAGAGCAAGGAAGGGGAGGGGCAGCCACACGCTGGGCACCCCAACCCCTTCCCCAAAATGTCCTCGGAGCAGCCGGCCCTCCGCATGGCCAGCGCTCCGAGGATGACCTCCTGCTGCAGAGTCCGTACACACTGCAGTGGAAGAGTCACCAAAGGTGCACCAGCAGCCTTTTGCGGCGCACCTTCGGTGATTTGTGGAAGGAATGCTATTTTAGCGTTCCTTCCAGGGGCGGCAAAGCCACGCCGCAGGGCCGAGGTGTGCGGATACCTCGGCCCCGTGGCACAGCTTTCTGGGGCGGCCCCATGCCGCCTGTCTGCTTCCTCCCTTAAAGCAGCAAAAGCCTCCTGGGCTGCAGCTGGGAAATGGCATGGAGGTGGGGATTATTTCACAGTAAGTTGTTGTTGAATCGCTGGCCACCATCAGCCCAGCTCCCAGCTGGGCTCAACCAGCCCTTTTTAGAAAACAGAAATCTTCCGTTTTCTAAAAGGGCTAGCTAAGCTTGGCTGGGATTCAGGCTGATGGCGGCCGGTGGTTCGGTGGTGACTTACTGTGCAAAAATCCCCAACTCCATGCCGTGTCCTGGCTGCAGGAGGCTTTTGCCACTTTAAAAGGTAATGTGATAAGCTCCTAAGTCTAAGAAAATAAAGTAATATTAGGAATAGTGGAAGGCAAGGAGAAGAGAAAGTTACAAATGTATTGATTCACTAAAGGAAGACTGGCCTTCAATTAGCAAGACCTGAGCAATGCAGTTAAAAAACAAAGTCTTTCAGTCTCTTATTCACAGGGTCACTAAAGTTGAGATTAACTGGATGTAACAGAAAAAGAACACTCTCTGTTTGTCTTGGTGGGAAAGAGTTAAGCAGGAACAAATTGGCATGAACATTCCTAAAGCTGTTATGATGAGCTCATCCTGGGGAAAAGAGATAGTCAGCTCTGACAGATGTGATGTACTGGTAAAAAAAAAAAAAAGCATGGAAACAAGTCTGGATGCTATTTAAACCTTTTTAAATCAGGGAAATAAGCAATAGGTCAGCCTAGACAACTTTACCTCCTAAGTTTTTGTTCCTGAGCCAACTACATCACAAGAAATGCTGGTGTAAACAGAAAAAAAATTATATCTGAGAAACACAGATTGCTCCTGAACAGGCCTTCTTAATGCAGATGAAGCAAAACTCCTACTAGCAGACAGTTAGTGACATTAACATAGGGGCTGTGCAGACTCTGGGCTGCCCCTGCTAGCCACAGATCAGGGCCGCGGCAACCCCACACCATGGCCCCGATCCTCCCTTTTGCTGCCCCTGACAGAGTGTTGCATGTACCTCTCCTCTCCATCTTGATCTGGGTGGGACATGTTTTGTGAGGACGACGGCATAGGTGTTTTTTCGGTTGACAAACTCATTTCTCTGTCCCAGGAATGGCACAATCAGACAGTGGCACCTGTCTATGGCACCCACTACTTGAGGGAAGCTAAGGTCAGTGAATCCTTGCATGATCTGTGGGTGTATGACAGGTCCTGCACAGATGCACAGGAATGCTAAACATCAGTCACCTTTGTACAGACAAAATGACAGACTGTATGCCACACTATGACATGTTCTGTGCAGGTGTGCAGGGATGCCGAATTTCAGTCACCTTTATACACAGAGAGTGACAGACTATATACCAGCCAATGACATGTTCTGCACAGGTGTGCATGCATCTGAGAGAATGAAAAAAAAATTAAAACAGCAGCTGCTGGCCCATGCAGTTGCTCCATCCCCATTTAGGGCATCCTCAGGGCCAACAGTACAGTTGGTGGGGCTTCAATAAGGCCTCTGAAAAGCTGTATTGACTGCCCACCAATGCAATTGCTCCATCCCCATCTAGGCCATCCTTAGGGTAGGCAGTGTGGTTGCAGCGGCTGAGGGAAAAGCCAGCTTTATGTCACCTTTTCCTGCCTGTTTGTACAGCCCCTTAGTCATGTAAACCCATGGAGTCACAATGGGCAAGTCACAATGGGCTTTTACAGACTGACAGAAATAATGCAAGTTGAGGCCACTTTAACTGTCCTGGCTCAGTGCTAAGGAATCATGGGAACTATAGTTTATTGTGGAACCAGAGCACTCTGACAGAGAAGGCTCAATGTCTCAGAAAAACCTACAATTCCCATGATTTCCTAGCACAGAGCCAGGACAGTTCAAGTGGCCTCAAGCTGCATTATTTCTGTCAGTCTGTAAAGGCCCAATCTCTCAGCATCAGAGGATTGCAAAAACCCCTATGAAGAAACTTGCCAAGAAAGCCCCATAATAGGGTCACCTTAGGGTCGCCATAAGTTGGAAATGACTCAAAGACACACAACAACAACAATAAAAATAGTAAACATAAAGGTTCCCTTGCTGGCCCCTAAATTAGGTTCATTTGCTGTCTGATGCATTAACACAACCTTAAAGTATCATAAACTATACAGTGGAGTTACTTGCATATGTCAAATATACAAAGCTATTTCTGAGGGTTAAAATACATAGTATAGCAAATGTGTACAGTGAAGCGATTTTCCCATTTACTTTCTGAATGCAACACTCAATACATATCAGGCCTAACACATGTGGAAAGGTGTGCTTCAGTATTCCAAATGAGGTTTCTATTCCCACCAAATTCCCAAATTATAACATCCACTATGTGGGAGGTGAAAAAAACATTATTGGTGTCACCCTCCTAGCTTTTTGCTCACATGTGGCACTGAGAGGGAGGTGAATTTAATGGTAGAAAACAGCTGAGGGAGAATTTATCTTTTTTTTCCCACATGTGGTTGGTCCAACTCAAATCAATTAGTTGCCACTGGGCATTTAATGTACATGCAGCTGACCATCAGATATGTGTATGCACTTTGCTCTGCTATATGGACATGGGCACAGTAGGTAACTGAGCGGCTATACAGATGGCCCCTAAGGGACTGCTCTGTGCCACCCCTGGGAGCGCTGGATTGGGTCTACAGCAAACGCATGCCACGGCCCCAATCTGGCACTTTGCTGCTCCTTTTTGGAGTGGCTAAAAGGTGCCCTTACCACCACCACGGCTCTTCTGTGCTCCTTTGGTGCAGCGTCTGTATGCTATGCCACAGGAGCACCCTGATGCTGCGCGCCATGTGGTGGGGCATCAGGGTGGAATTGGGGTGGCTGTCATGTGGTCACCATGCCCCAACTCCACCCCCAGGCCAGCCCTTTTGGCCAGTATGTATAGGCCCTAACTCTACTCCCTACGTCACTATTTTAAATTGGACTTAACCACCACTCATTTCTACTTTGGCTCCAGCTGGTGGACCATGGGTTGCAATGGAAAAACAAAATGGAGCCCTAAAATTTATTTGTGTCTAGATTACATAGATCAGAGGTTCTCAAATGATGGACCCTTAGGGCCCTCTAGAGTTACTCAAGGGGAGGGGTGCAAGACTTGGAGGTTTTGATCCTTCCTCCTCCTCCTCCTGAACTATTTTATGTGTAAAATTTACAGGCGCATTGAGTTAAACATTGAATGTACTTAAATAAAACTCTTCTAATTTGAACAATGTTATTTCCTTATAAAATGTAAAAACAGGAATATACTTGAATGTGCAAATGAAAATATGCATACTAAATAACAAAATTTCTTTATTTATATACAGTGGTACCTCTACTTACGAAATTAATTCATTCCAGCAGC
>JAIPUX010001232.1:77299032-77309777 GCA_020142125.1 Phrynosoma platyrhinos | reverse complement strand
TGGTCTCTTCCAACTCTATGATTCTATGATTCTATGATTTTTTTAAAAGAATCCTTTTTCTTCTTTTAAGGGTGGGGGACATGGGAACTGCATGATTTATGAACCTGTTATAAAGGATTAAAAGTGTTTATTTTAAAAAATCATTATAATATCTCTGTGTGCATAAATGATCATGAAAGAAACCTTGAGATTTTCCACTTAATATATGTAATTGCCCAGACTTTCTGTACATTTGAATGTTTTGTGTTGAGCTTTCAAAAATAATTAGTCACAGTTATAGTTACATAGCCTTAAGTGTAGTTCATTATGGTTGGGGGGGGTTAAGTTACCCTTTACTTTCATATTTTTTTTAAAAAAGTAAGCAAAATTAGTTACATTTTCATTACCTTTTTAAAAAAATCTAACATGCCACTGGTCTGTAGTACCAAACCCTTTTCCTATCCAACTCATAATTTCTTCAATACTAACAACAATGCAACAGGATGAGCCAGACCTTGTACCATGAGATATTCTTCCTCCATCATTTAGTGATGTCACACACCTGTGAGTACAAAACTAAAACTTTTTGTTTGTGATAAAATCTCAATGCAATATAATTGTATTTTAGTTAAAGGGGATAGGAATTAATTACAAGTAAAGTTAATTCCAAGCTCTTTGTTATGACTGAAATGGGACTCTCAAATCTAATCTTCTCTAATACTCTGCAAAGTGTCTTCAGATATTCCCCCCACACAAATTATGTAGCTAAGCACAGAGGACCACAGTTTCCCTCCCTGGGTCATTAACAAATGGTGATGCCTTGTTTGTGCCAATCCTTTAAGCCTTCATAAATATTCAGCTCATGATCTGAAGGAAACAGCCCTTAGCTGGATAGCATGCTCAATGACTTGTAGGTATCTGCAAAATGATTCGCAAATCACAGCCCATTTTGAAGGAAGGACATACAGCTTAAGACACATGGGGAAAATGTGCTTTTTGAAAGATAACTTCCCTGCCCCCCCCCCACACACACACACACAAAATCTACAATATTCTCTCCTCTCTATCATTCACATGGTAGATTTTGAAATACAATTCTTTATGAAGCCAGAAAAGCAAGCCTTTCAGCTTGCCAGTTTAAAAAGTAGAATATACTGTAATTCTAAACCTAAGTGTCAGAGAAAGTATGCCATAAAATATAGTGAAATTTACTTTCAGGTTTTTTTTAAAAATGCATAGGAAGGTATAAAGATTGATTATAAATTGCAAATTAATCTGCTGTGCATTTAAAAACATTTATAGTTTGAGTGCAATCCCAGGTCATCTGCAACATTTCAGAAGGTCAGAATGAAACAAACACATCCCAAAACACTGTCAAATCAAGTTGGTATGGACGTTCCATAGCTGGCAAACAAATCTCACTTAATGGAACTGTGCAACAAAAATACATTAGCTGCTAACGATAACCTTGGAACATTTGATAAGAAACATAAGCTGTTTCTTGCTCTGAGCAAATGTCACTATTCTTCTCCCTTATTCACTGTGGCAAGTATCTGAGTAAAAATGCAAGTCCTCAAGAGCCCTCTCTGTTGCCATCTCCCACCACCCTTCAGCTTATCTAGTTGTTGTTTTTACTTTCTTCAAGATTTCAGAAATGCCTGTTTCCTCTCTCACTACTTTCCAAAGCATTTTCTTCAGGATTGCAAATAAATAAAGCAGAAGACTTCAACATAGATGACAACCATACATAGAGAGAGAAATCCCAGAGGTTCAAGCAGGGTTCAGGAAAGAAAGAGACACGAGGGACCACACTGCAAACATATGAAGGCTAAAGAAGTGCACCAAGAAATTCTAAAAGAAAAATCAGCATGTGCTTTATAGACTACAGCAAAGCCTTTGACTGCATAAATCATAAAAGACTATGGAATGCTCTGCTCTGATTAAAGACATGGGAGTGCCAACATCTGATAGTCCTGATGAGGAATCTTTACTTAGGATAAGAGGCTACTGTCAGAACAAAACAAAGAGAAACAGAATGGTTCCCAGTTGGAAAGAGGGGGGGGGGGCAAGGCTGCATCCTTTCAATCTGTTAGACTTATATGAAGAACATATTATATGAAAAACAGGCTTGGACACAGAAGGAGAAGGAAGGAAAATAGGAGGAAGGGGAATATCAACAATGCAGATATGCAGACGATACCATGCTACTATCAAAAAACATCACAGACCTAGAACAATTATAAAGGAAGATGAAAGAAGAAAGTACAAAGGCAAGCTTGCTGTTGAACATAAAGAAAACAAAAATAATTACCATGAATAATGTACATAAGTTCAACCTAGACAATGAGGAAATAGAAATAGTAAAAGAATTAACATGCCTGTTTTCAAACATTGATCAGAACAGGGACTGCAGCCAAGAAATCAGAGGAAGACATTAATAGGGAGGGCAGCTCTGAACAAATTGAAAAAGATCCTAAAATGCAAAGATATACAATTCAGCATGAAAGTTAGGAGCTTATCGTACCACTAAAAAATCCGGCTTACCCCTCCCAAGTTGAATTTTAATTTGGGAGGCAGCCATGTCCTTTTGCATGCATTTTGACACAGAATCTGCCAGTTGGGTCCAGCCCGGTTGCAGTCCAGGTCCCAAGAGTGTTTCTCCACCTGCTTTTTATAGTTTTCTGACTTTGAAAAGTGGCTTGTTGAGCGCTCTTGGGACCCGGGCTGCAGCCAGGCTGGACTCTGCTGATGGATTTGAGGCAAGATGACTAGGCTGAAGCTGTCATATTTCATGAGAAGACATGGCTCATTAGAGAAAACAATCATTCTAGGAAAGGTGGAGGGAAGTAGAAAAAGAGGAAGGCCACATGCCAGATGGATGGACTCTATTAAGGAGGTCATGGGTATGAATTTACAGGAACTATTTAGAGCAGTGGAGGATAGGGAGTCTTGAAGATGTCTCATCCATGGTGTCATCATGGGTCGAGTCCATAGTGATCCCCAATATATAGACATGGCATATCAGGATCTGGGAACAGGCTATTTGTAGTATGTAGATACACACAGCTTTGCAATTTCTTCCTGAATCTCATTGCGTGTTAAAGTCTAACCTCTGGGTGATTGTAGGAGCCAGCCTTCATTTCCATATACTACGCTTGTAATTGGTTTGCCATATGGCTTTAGTATGGCAGTAACTTGAGCTGCCACAAAACATAAACTTTGCTGGGAAAGGCACTGAAACAGATCAGCCCAGCAACGTTAATGGTTGCTGCTGACCCACAACTCTGTTTCAGGTCAGCCAAAAGTCAACACGATGTGCTAAATCTTAGATATTTGTGGCTGAATATCATGAATATTACAGTCATCAACATTCCTTTCTGTCAATCATTTATCTTATTAACATTGTCTTGAAAAAATATAAGAGTAAAATACTTAAATATTAGTTTGTTTGTTTTAAATCAAACAATCGGCCCCAACAAACTTTCCCAGAGATGGAGTACAGGGACCAAATAATTTCAAAGGTCAGCAAAGGTTTACAAATCTGGTTTAGTTTGGATCCCTGCCCCCAAGATGTTATTCTATAAGCTTTAGCCTGGTCATCTTGGAAAGTCAGCTTTTTGCCATTTTGAATCCTATAAGAGTTTGCTGAATGAAAAGGCCAAAACTCATTCACAGATTACCTTCAATTTCACATCAAATTATTTAACATAAAATATTAAGAACATTGTACCTGCAGCTAAGAGCAGCAATTGTGGGCTTGGCATAATAAGTCAGATACACAATTTGGTTGGATAAAACTCCACAACTTCATTGGATACAACTTCATACAGAGGCAAGGTATGGCACGTTTCTGACAAACCAAGTCCTGTCAGCTTTACCAAGAAGGTGGAAAGTAGCTGTAGCTGCCAATGATACCACCTTATGCCAACAATCAGCAATCCAGTACCTAAAGACAAAGCAATGGGCCTATCCTATTTCCTTATGTGTCATGTCTTGCTTAAATTGTTATGCCTGAAGGCAGGGAACTGTCAAATTGGTAATTTGTAAGCTGCTGTAATAGTATTTGCAACTGAAGAGTGGGTTATAAATACTCTAAATAAATATATAATATATGGTACACTGGCCCATCAGAGCCAATTTAGTGTAATGGTTTGAGCATTGGATTAAGGCTCTGGAGATCAGAGCTGAATTCCTTGCTCAAGCATAAAAACCCACTGGATAACCTTGGGCAAGTCACATTCTCTCAGCTTCAGAGGATGGCAATGGCAAACCCCTCTGAAGCAACATATCAAGAAAACCCTATGAGAGGTTAGCCTTATGGTCAAAACAACTTGGAGGCACACAATAAAAACAAACATTGCCCCATGTTTGAGCCCAAAGGCCCCTAAAAGGAACCTCTCTCTGGAGAGGAAAGTACAATGAAGATCCGGCCCAAGTCATTCTCAGCTGATCCTTCACCCTGGCCAGAATCAGAACAAGGAGGTCTCAGAGAGGGCATTTCCCATATGTTTTGTTGATGGAGCAAAAGGAAACAGCTCATATTCTGCTCTTCTTCATCCATAGGTGATCTTTTCCTGCCAGCTGTTTCTTGACTGGTTGAGAAGGAACAGAACAAATCTTGTGATGTGAGCAGTTGCCCATGCTGTGGTGACAAAACTTGGTAGTTCTCATCTTCCAGGTTACCTGGCCTAGCAAGTCCACAAAGAAGGGTTCTCAGTGAATGCTGAGGCCAGGTTTATCCTGAATTTTGTGCTAATTATATATAATTATAGTTAAATAATCATGTATAATTATATTATAATTTATGTGTGTGTGTATTGGTTTCAACTAATTTGTTTTATTCATTTGTGAAAATATTGTATTTTTGAAGTGAAACTAATAAAATCCTAGAGAAAAGGAAGTGTGATCATTATGTGACTAGTTACAGCCACATAAAGCGTTTCACCTTCTTTGAGTTTAAGCTAAGAATTATGCATAGATATAGTGAAAAGGCAGCATAAGCAACAGTATCCATGTTAATGAATGCAAATCTCCACTGAATACAATAAATTCATTAATGCAATAATTACAACTGGCATGTCAAACTGTTTCAGTTATCTTTGAATTGTCACTGTTTAATCAGAACTATGTTTGTACTCTTCAGCTAAAACAACTCAGGGAAGAAAAGGTAAATGTTTTCCCCCGCGTAAGGAACAGTATACTTAAAAAGCATCAATTATTCTTACATGGAAAATTGTTTTTCCAATATTTTTTGCCCATACTTTTCATCTCCTCCTTGAAGAATTCTTAATACAAGTCCAAGTAATGGCCTAACTGCACGTACCACTAACTATGCCAAAGATAAGTGCATTATTTTAACTATGCCAGAGATAAGTGCATTCCTTTATACCAGTTTGATCAAGATTATAGCATGGAGTAAGAAAGAAATTCAGAGCCACCATGGCACAGTGGTTTGAATGTTGGAATATGGCTTTAGAGACCAAGATTCGATTCCCTGCTTAGGCATAAAACCTACTGGGTGACCTTGGGAAAGTCACATGCTCTCAGCCTCAGGGGAAAGCAATGATAAACCTCCTCTGAACAAATGATAAGCCTCATCTGAACAAATCTTGCCCATGATAGGTTCACCTTAGGATCATCATAAGTTACTAGAAGTCAGAAACAACTTGAAGGCACGCAACAGTAACAGAGGAGGAAATTACTTTAGGCCAGCAGCATTCTCACCTCTTGGTGCTTCAAATGATAATAAAAAAAAAGATCTTAATCACACCAATGTGATATTTAGCCAGGTCAGGCCACAGAACGAATGTCCTGCATACACATAGAGGCAGAAGCTACACATCTAGCTATAGCACAGAAAAGAATCCAACAAACAGTAATTGCAGCATGCCACATGAAATTTATGGTTGCATGAAAAGTGGCAAATCTGTATTATACAGTATATTAAAATCATTAATATATAGAAAGGTGTGTGTGTGTGTGTGTGTGTGCACATACAATGTGGAAGATACTGGTGTGTGGGGTATGGAACATATTTCTCTTCTTATTCATTCAATTATACACATTCTTTCTCTTTCTTTCTCTCTCTCAGATACACACCTGGAACATCTTGCTGTTGCTTTAAAGAAAATGAAGTGTTCCTAATATTACAAGGAGAGACTTCACTAGGTTTCACAAGAAGATTTTCCAAACTATTTTCTCAGAATTAATCTAGTTTATAGATTCCAGCTATTTCTATACCAACTTTGAGCTGACTACAAATGCATTCTCTGTCTACGCTTTGTACATCACACTTTTCAGTTCACCTGACCATTCTGTTTGAACTTGCTCTCACATTGCAGGTACAAGGTAGATTTTAGATAACCTTATAATATGATCATCTTAGAAATTACATGGAAATCATGGGACCCAAAAATGCTGTTCAGACTACAATTCTGAGAATTCTCCAGCTAGCATGACCAATGACCAATACATTGTGTAGGATGTACTCCAAAAAAGTAACTTTACCAAGATCTGAATACTGAACCCTGGAACATAAAAGGATTCAGTGAGCTCTGAGTCAGCTCACCATATTAGTAGGAAAACTACTGCCATAAATACTGTGAATATTAGTTTTCATCCTGAACACCTGTTTTCTCTTATTTAAACCAACAACAACTCCTAGGTTTGGTTGACTAAACTCAGCACTGAGGATTTGGGATTCATTCTTATATATCCACTTTTTCACACTTGGTATACGCATATTTTGCATTTTGTTGACATGTCTCCAGTTAATTTCCAAGGAAGTAATGGGAGTCTCCTGTTCATCTGCCCCAGCGATTGGACTCAAGAGACATATTACCTATGATACTGGTACAATCATCTTAACAAGAAATCAGTGATAGTTCTATCCTTCACAATTTTGATCCATTTACTTTCAAAGCCATTAAAGTCAGTGATCATATCTTCCTTTTAGCTAACATTTTGTCATGTGCTCACATTAACTCAGATAGAGTTAGGGGAAGGTATGAAAAAAGAAAAGAAAAGAAGAGTGTCCTTTTCATAAGTTGCCTTGGACATTCCTGTTTGAAAATGAACCAAAGGTTTCCTGTGAACTAATCTGTCCATGCTGGCTGGGGGTGATGGGGGTTGTACTTCAATACATATAGATGACATTGTTTGGGAAAGGGAATATGTGTTTGCAATCATCTTTTATAAGATTGTCTGAATGTCTGGATAAAATATTCTGCTGATAAAATGAAGATTTCCTAGCCACATCAAAACTTGGATCCTGGTAGCATAGACATGAAACTATGATGATCTTGGTTCTCTGACTCTTTCCCCCACATTTTTTTTACTTTCCTTACTTTCCTTAGATATCTATAAACTATGATTTCCTTAAATAAATTGTTTTTTTAAAAAAATCATTATTACAATCTGTGCTTGGTTTTCACTCCATTTTTACTCAAGCTGTAGTTTATGTGACTAAAACGTACTCTGATTTAAAGGTGATTATCTTATTACAGTTCCTATTAAACTACCTGCTTCTTATCACTATTGCTAATTGTCCTAAAATAAACATAAAAATAAAAAGAAGACCTTGAAGTAGGAGTTCCTGAACTTTACCTAGATCCAAAAGAACTTGCCACTTTAGTTATAAGCAGAGTCTCTGACTAGACAGTATTAGATCAGAGAGTTCACAAAAGCCCATTGAACTGCAGCAATAACTCATCCTGGCTTTAAACAGTCAAAATGCTTAAAAATGCCACATTCCAGAGTACACCATGTTGAAAAACTTCAAAGGAAGCTTCTCCTTCATCCAGATTTCAGCAAAAAATGCAGGTCAGAGGTTGAGTGTTTGTAAATTAATAATCCCCAGATGACACTAAAAAAAGTTTGCTAAAACTCTATTCTTTCTTCTCTTTATTTCTCAGAAATGTATAAAAAAGTGATTTGAAAAAATAGCTAGTTTCCCATGGAAATGGAAATAGTGGGATTATACTAGTTTCACAAGATCTGGAACAAAAGCTTTACTCCAAACAAGGACCACGTATTTATGCCACCACCCCATGTATATTCTGCAAATATTTGAATGAAAAACAAATGGTCATGGTCAGCATTCAAGTTTCCTTTTTTTTCCCCTCTGAAATATGTCTGATCAAACAATGATCCAATAATGGATCCAAGAAATAGCATTCCTATAGGACCTTGTCCTTTCCATTATCAGCATGTCTCTTTCAAGATCAATAATGAACACAGAGAGATCATTCCATTTTACAATAGGGTGACAGCTAAAGGATTATGCAGCTGTGCGGAGGGGGCAGTTATTTGATCAGCTGCTGCTACTAGTGCATAACCTTCTTGCTAAAAGCATTAGATGTTATCTAGCAAGCACATATCAGCTGTTACTTTGTAAGATTGTCATAAAATCTGTTCAGTACTCTCTAGCAGGTGGCCACATGGATGTGAATGTGTTTTCTCATAGCCCATAAGTTAAAGTTCCATATACTTATTGAACCCATTCATTGTAGTCTACAGTGTTGATTGTATTATACTGAGACCATTATGGCTGGTTATGGAACAAGCTATCCAAGATCTCTGCTGCCTTAGCCTAGAACAGTGATGGCGAACCTTTTAGAGACCAAGTGCCCAAACTGCAACCCAAAACCCACTTCTTTATCACAAAGTGCGTCATCCCTCTGGCTTTCTAGTAAAAAACTCTGTGCTGTGGCGATGGTGTGCGTGCCCACAGAGAGGGTTCTGAGTGTCACCTCTGGCATGTGTGCCATAGGTTCACTACCACAGGCCTAGAAGATACTGTCAATAGAAAACCTGTGCAATGGGCAAGGTCCAAGTTTTCTTTACCTTCTTAACAAACTCTTGGTAGGTGCCTTATCTGATTGTGTGTAGGAGTTTGTTTTTTTCCAGCACACAAAATAACATGAGAAGTGGCTGTTTATCACTGCTTTTTCATGCACATTTCCCCCAAGTCTTACATATCTAAAGGGGGGGGGGGCACCAACAATTTACTCTGACAGTAAATAGGCCTAATCCCAGGATTTAGAAGGCCTGTGTTGTTGTTTTTAACTACAGCTCCTACTGGCTGGGAGATTCCAGGAGTTAGAGTCAGATAAATTAACATTTTCAAGTTAATTTTGCCTATTCTAGCATATCTGATTTGTAATTCACACCCTGTAGGCCCAAGAAGAAGTAAATTAATGGTGCATGTAATTTCTGAATGCACTGTACTGTACTTACTTGGTAAATTGACTTTGGTTCCTTATCTAGAATGTAGCAGTACATGGAAATGTATAATTAGCCTATTTTTGAGGTATTTAAATGGGGGGGGGGTCAGTTAAAGCAAATGTTCCTCCCTCTTCAAGAGCCAAAAAAGGGGTTTAAAACAAAATAGGTTAATTAGACCCTCAGGTTGACATTACAAGTGTCCTAATAACTGCAAATGTAAATCATACCTTTGATTGAATGTATATACAATATGACACAGTTATGATCTGATTTTTTAAAGAAACAGCCCATAAGCCTTTTTTTTTTTTAGCTTTGTAGCCCTGAGCAGTCTAAATCAATCCAGTACTGCAGAGCTGAATGGAAGTTCACTCAATGGGCCCATCTTTTGTCCAGTGGATTAATAGCTCTTGCGTTGTTTAGAAAGTTGGAATCCCTTTGTGTTTACAGAGAGAGCATTTTATTCTGTTTTGCAGAAGACAGTTTTCTATCTGAAGAGAAGTGTCTTCAGAATAGCCCTGTGTTACCAGAAAGGCCAATCCTCCAATACTGGAAGACATTTTCTGTAGAAGGGCTATCCAGTCCAGTGTAAAGATTAAGAAAAGAAGAAAGTGAGCAGGGAAGGGTCTTGAAGTTGTCTAACAATTATTAGTGCCTGAGCAGAAGGATGAGCAGGCACACAAATACTTGGTTAGTGTCATCACAGCCTTTCCCACTACGGTGAAATATACTGAATGGCCTGAATCCTATTGTTAGTCCCACATAGAGTAGACCTATTACCTATGTATTAACTCACCTTTTAACACTTGATTCAATTGGTCTACTCTAGTAGTTGTTATTTTGTGCTGTCAATTTGGACTTGTGTCAATCATTTTTTTTTCTGGGAAGATTTATCTGGAGGAGGTTTGCTATTGCCTTCCTCAGAGGCTGTCAGAATGTGATGGGTTCAAAGTTATCCAGTGGGTTTCTATGAATGAGTGGGAGCCGAACCCTGGTTTCCTGAAATCCTAGTCCAGTGCCCACTACACTACAATACACTGTCATTTTTCTACCCTAGTTGGGATCCAGGATTATATCTATTTCAACTATAGTTATTATTTCTAGTTTTTCATCCTTATAATTAGAAAATATGTGCTCTCTTTTACACCCATTCTGAGTGATGTGTTTTCTCTTATTTGATGATTGTTATTGTTCTGTGCCTCCAAGTCATTTCTGATTTATAGCACTCCATAAATTTGCAAGATTTGTTCAGAGGAGATCTGTCATTGTCTTCCTCTGAGGCTGAGAGAACATTATTTGCCCAGGGTCACCAGTAGGTTTCTGTAGGCAAGTGGGAATTTGAATCCTGGTATCCTAGTGTCTTAGTCCAACACTCAAACCACTACACGACTCTGGGACCTCCATTTGGTGATGTATCCTAATAATAAACTGTTGTGAGCTGTCAAGATGGTCATTCAGTTGAAAGACAAGAATACAGAGCTCCTTTTAAAAGAACATTAATAATAATTAATAATAATAATAATTTTTATTTAATACCCCGCCCC
>JAIPUX010001232.1:77287082-77298932 GCA_020142125.1 Phrynosoma platyrhinos | reverse complement strand
GTCTTCCTCACCTTCCCAAGCAGCTTGTCCACGTCCTCGGTACTCACATTAATTACAGTCATTACCATTACCATTACCATTACTATCCATGCCATCCACCCAATACTGACCATGGCAACAGGGTGACCATGTATCTCACATTGCAGATGGCAGTCCTTCATTTGAAGTCTCCTCAACCTTCCAAAGGCTATGTAGTCCAAGTGCATTTAAAGGACCATCAGATGAAACAGCTTGGGCTTTGAAGTTGCCCATCTGCAGTCAGCACCTGGACAACAGACCAGGCATCTGGATTACTTGGTCATGGATCTCCACACTATAATGAGACATAGGGGTTGTACAGATGTCCCCTAAGGAGTGGCTCTGTGCCACCCCTGGGAGCACAGGATAGGGGCTGCAGCAACCGCACACCACAACCCATATCTGGCACTTTGCCACTCCAAAAAGAGCTGGCAAATGCCAATCTTTTTTGGAGTGGCAAAAATCTGCCCTTGCCACCACTGTCGCAGCTCTTCTGCACTCCTTTGGAGCAGCATGTCTAAACGCTGCATCAAGGGAGCACCCTGATGCCACCCGCCATCTGTTTGGGTGGGCGGTGGGAATTGTATTTTTTTCTGAGACATTGAGCTTTCTCTGTCAGAGAGCTCTGGTGCCACAATAAATTACAGTTCCCATGATTCCCTAGCACTGAGCCAGGGCAGTGCCTCAATTTAATGTGCACTATTTCTGGCAGTCTGCTTAGGCCCTAAGTCTCTGCAAATAGTTTCTACGTTATCTTCATATTTATCAACACAGTATTTCCAAGAGTGATTATCATTCCTCACCCTCCATTTGTGTTAGCTCTAATCCATACCTGATAACTTAATTGCTCATGGCTTAAGATCACTGTGTGAGTAGTTATCCTATGTGGATATAATAAATATAATATAATAAAACAGCGGTCCCCGCACTTTTTGATCCGGGGCCGGTTTGCTGGCCCCCAGATCTTTGGGGGGCCGAAGGCACACATGCGCACTACTTGGGCACCATTTTGTGTTCCAAAATGGTGCCCAGAACACAAAATGGCACCTGAGTAGTGCGCATGCACACGCAATGCTGGATGCCATTTTGGAATACAAAATGGTGCCCCGCATTGCGCATGTGTGGTGGTGCGGCGGCGGCAGCAGGACCGGCCACGGTCCGGTTCAAAGGCCTCGACGGGCTGGGTTCGGGCCTCAGGCCATAATTTGGGGACCACTGTAATAAAATAATCCACATCTTTCCTCATGTCCTTCTTATTTAAACACTGCAGGACTCAGAGCCATACCTTTGAGATCAGATGAGATTAGTCACAACTCTGTTTAAAATCAAAATAGAATGAGCTGTAAACATTTTAAAGGCAAAATTATCCCTTGGTTTTACTCCCCATCCACTCATTTTACACATAAACAAACACAAAGTACAAAATGTGGCATCGTTAACAAACAGTTTTTCTATTAGTGATTTCAGATTATCCTGTATAGCAAGATTAGGCATGGCAGCATCAAATCTAGCCTATAGAACTCTTACTATACATACAGCTTTTGATCTTCTTTGGATCTTTACCATCTGAATGTGATCTGCTCAGAACCCTGAGTTATCTTAGTTGGTAGCAGGTGACTGCATCACATTTAAATTGAGAGATTAAAAAATTACAGGCTGCTAATCCAGCAAGACAAATCATACTTTATTTTATCCAGAAGAATTGAAGTGGATTGGATTCAGTGAATCTAGGTCTGCAAAATTTAAGTACACTCTAATGTTTAATTTACTGTTTCCCTTGTATCTGAGTTTAATTATTGATCTCCTTTAGTGATAGACATTAATTAATGTTTTTAACAATTCTCAGAGTATATATAAAAACACGGATCCCCTCCACACGCACACACACCTAAAATGTTTCTCAAGTAATGTACAATGATTTATTAATGCTTTCATTCCACTGTATAGTTCTAAACCAACTTCTTACTCCTAAACAGTTGGGTCTGGTTCAGAAGTAACAATCCAAAATGGGCTATCCATTATTTTTTGGCCCAGTAACAAAACATATGGGACATACTTACCCTTCCTCTCCTTATGCACAGCTTTGGCACTTCTATCCTGCCTTCTTAAAACTGCAGTTCTCTCTGCTGTCCAAAGTGGGAAACTGACATTTGATCTCCACTTATATTTAAACTAGGATATGAACACACCAGATCCCATCTGATCTTGAAAGCTAAGCAGGTTCAGCCCTGGTTAGTACTTGGATTAGAGATTGCCAACAAATACCAGATGCTGTAGGATATATTTCAGATGTAGAAACTGGCCAAACCAGCTTTGAGTATTTCTTGCCTAAGAAAACCCTATGAAATTCATGGGGTCATCATAGGTCAACAGTCAACTTGAAGGCACATATAAACATGAAGCAAGAATAATTTTTTAAAGAGATAAAGAGTTTCCCAGTCTGGTTATTATGAGAAACCGTGGTTGAACAATTCAAGATAAAAAATCCTGAAGGCAGGTGTATGTATGAAGGGCAAAGAGTGGCTTATGCCCGCTTTTTCTATAGTTTATTGGTCCAAGATCTTTAATTCTGTAGTCATGTTGCACTGAGGTCATGCTCTTGTAAGAAGCACTGCCTAACAAAAATCCACAGAAAAGTCAAATTGTGCAGACTGCCTGAAGGAACAAAAAAAAACATGTTTAATGTATTTGTTTCTATTTTCTTCAAATCACACCAACCTCCTATGGTTTTCAGAAGATTTCACTTGAGATAAAGAGCTCCCTGAGTAAAACTTTGCCTTCCATCTCTTGAAAAACACAGAAGCCAACCAAAAAGCACCAGGTTACCTTTTAAATGGCCCCATTCTATAGCTTTGTTATTCTTCCCCACCCCTCTTTCTTACAGTCCCTCTGGTCGTAATCTGGAATTGATCTCCTTTTAATGGGGCCACCAGGTGCGAAGTGTATCCCAAACACCATGTGTCTTCCTTCAGCCTATTTGATGTCAAGCCTACCGAGTTAAATGATGTACACAAATGGGTTTGTATCAAAAGACAAGACTTCCTCCCCAGAGAGTGCTGGCAGCTCAGAGCTTAATTGCGGTGCCCATTGAGACGCCTTCCATCCTTCCCTTCTTTGTGCCATGTGCTCCATCACTAATTGCCTGTTTCTAGGATTGGGACAATCACTTCCAAGCCTCATCTTGACCTTGTTACAAATGCCCTTGTGTCATGCCTTTTCACATAAATACAGAGTGTTTACCTGCCAGTCATCTACAAAACAGGACTGTTGTCAGGGGAGATGGTAGCCCTTGAAGATATTTATTTTAATACACTGGCTTTTCACTTCTCAAGCTTAAGAGTTTTCTCTCAGGAGCCTTTAAAAACAATCTGCAATGAAAATCTAAGGCACTTGGAAATCTAGCTCATTTGTATTCATTAAATAGCATATAGTAAATGCTTTTTCATATACATTTCATTGCTTTTAAAAAAATTCTCCATTATAAAAAAAAATTGTCTTTGGTCCCTCATCTGGTACATCTCAAGAGACACCATAGTGGTTGGACTGACCAGGGTTTTAATTAGAGCCAGAGATGGTCTAGGTAACTTTGGGCCAATCACTCTTTATTTCAGCCTAATCCTGTAGTTACATAGGATGGTTATGGGAATAAAATAAAACCTTATTTATATATGCCTGCCCCATCTCCTTGACAAAGGAGTAGAATATACATTTGAGAAATAAAGACATATATACAATGACATTACTGGACAAAATGCTGGCTGAAGGCAACACTTTCTTCTACACTCGTATATCCTGGTCTGTGAAAAACAATTTATTATTCAGTACTGTTCTAAATTTACTTAAAGTTAAAATACACCTTTAACACTACCATTTTATCAATTTCCACTGAAGTGAATAGAGGAAGACCTTTTTACCATGCAAAAACTATGAGTTGCTGTACAATACAGTCCTTGTACCACCAGTTTAGAGAATTAGGGGGTGGCTTAGTGATACCACATACTATTTTCCATGCAAAAGGTTCCAGATTCAATCTCTGGCAAATCCAACTGGAACTAGGAAACCTTAAGAGAGCCACTACCAGTAAGCTAGATGGGCCAATCACCTAATATACCGCACATAAGACAGCTTCCTATGTTCAATAATTACATAATCATAATAAAATATTGGTTGGATTTCTGTTAGTGACAATTAGAAGTAAATCCAATATATCATTGGATATGTCTTTGGGAGGCATTGTTGTAGAGCTGAGAATTCTCTACCTCCCTCATACAATGACCAAAACAACTTGAAAAACCATGTTTTCATGATCGCTCCCCCACTCTATGGCCTTGTATTAGCTGGTAGAGAGTGAGGGGCAACTAAAATGAGTCTAGTTATGTGACTGTAGTCAAATGCACAATAATGAACACATTCTCCAGGACCTCCTGGGACAGCTTTATGATACATCTCCTAATGCACAATTTCAGCCATTATTATAGCCATATAAACTGTAAATACATATCTACTGCATTTTATTTAATACCATGCTCTATGTACAGAAATATTTATGTTTTATTTTTATTTTTATTTTGTTGTTGTTGTGTGCCTTCAAGTCTTTTCAAAATTATGGTGAAATAATGTCCAGAAGTATCCATAATATCTTTGACTGAAGTAGAATATGAGGTTTTGCCACCCTAAACAAATTAATTATTATTATTTATTATTTCATTCATTTATATACTGTCTTTTCCCCAATATTGGGGCTGAAGGTGATGTTGTTGTGGTGGTGGTGGTGGTGGTGCTCCTTCACATTGTTTCTAACTTATGGCGATGCTAAGGCAAATGTATTCTGGAGTTTTCTTGGCAAGATTTGTTCAGAGAGCAGTTTATCTTTGTCTTCCCCTGAGGCTGAGAGAGTTTGACTTCCTGAAGGTCACTCTGTGGCTTTCCATGGCTGAGCAGGGATTTGAAGCTTGGTCTCCCAGTCTCCTAGTCCAACACTCAAATCAATATACAATATTAGCTTTCATATGTAATTTTACTTGCACTGAATTAGACTATCAGAAAAGCTGCTATTATTCTGCCACAGTTATAGATGCATAAAAGCCATTAATGTGTTAGATATGAAAAGCATTAACTTAATCCATATATTTGCAGCAATCTAGTATTTATTCACAAAGCAAATTACCCACATAAATGTAATAGGGAAACAGTTCTGATTTTATTTATATGGCATTTAAAACAACAATGGGAACATAGACATAATACATTTCTAGCATTAAAGTCAATAAATAGCTTAATGTCATTACCTTATTATAAACATCATAAAACCTGTTATAATGTGAACACATGTGGTATACCCTGGGGATGCATATTTTAATTGCAATAAAACTGTCGTCAAGACGAAGTGGCTAGTTATCATATTTACCTTTATGGATTCTAATGTGATTTTAGTAAAATGAAAAAGAAATTTTATGCTTTCCTCTGTGCACATGGTTGTGACTGAGTACAAAATCCATTATGGAACATGGTCTGCCAGAAAGACTGAGAGATCACTAATATAGATATACATAATGTCTGAGTTCAGACACAAGTGAAAGCAGAGCTCCTGATAATGAGATATCTGGAGGAAGCCCAGTTGACAATGGCTTTAGATGAAGATTGTTGTTGCTGCTGCTGTTGTTGTTGTATGCCTTCAAATCATTTCTGATTCATGACTACCCTAAGGCAAACCTGTCATGGGGTGTTCTTGGCAAGTTTCTTTGGGGGGGGTGTCATTGCCATCCTCTTTATATGGGATATAAACTATATCCCATCCTTTTTTTTTTTTCCAGATGAAGGATGGGATATAAAATAGAGTAAAAATGCCAACCTAAGTTTTGGCTTGGGTATAGATTACATTACATATAGAAGGATATAAAAAACACTAGGTCTAAAACATTTTTTGGTGACAATGAGAATGAGCACTGTGTTCAGACTGAGAGGTGTGCATGGCTCTAAATGGCATGGAAGCCACTATGTGTACAGGTGTACACACAAAGGCCTCCCTACTATCAGCATGTGATCTATATGCATGGATGCTTGTGGGTGGAAACTATGTGTATTGGTAACACACCGCCAGTGGTATGGCTACATGGTCAATTCTACTACTTCTAATGACACCTGAACAGGGATTATTATGCCATTACAAATGATTGTCAATATTCTACATCAGCTCTTTACAAAGGATTGTCAGTATTCTACATCAGTTAGTTACAAATGTAACTAAACAGTCACATTAAATACATAACATTTCCTGGTCTGACCACACACACCCCAACCCATTTTAACAGCCAGCAGACAGCTTGGACAAAGGAGATCCATTCTATCTGGGTGCCGGGAGGATGACATTTTCAACTGCCTGTCACCAATGAAAGAAACTGTAACAAGGAATTGCAGCTGTTCACTAATAAGAGGTGGGTTTGGAACATCCTCCTTCTTGTGCCTGACCTCTGTTGCCCAATCCAACTGCTCACTCTTAAGGTAGGTTGCAAGGCATGAACATATCTTATTGAATACAGAGCAGATATAGATCTGTGACTCTAGGTTATGAAGCTGTTAACTGAATGCCACCCTATGTTCATACATGTAAGCATTGTCACAAGTGTGAGATACATCATATGCCATAGCTGGATGTGTTTTGATTTAAAATTGTGCAAAAGATAGGAAATTTTCTTCATCTACATGACCTTCAAAAAATGAGTTTATTATACAAAATGTGTAAAGACTGAGTCCTTGTTGAAATGCAAATGGATTTTAAATTTCCTGGACATAGAAAATCTCCCAATTGCCCCATGGCCACAAAGAGGAGGGGCCAGCCTGCAAAAGATACCCTCCTCACACCATCTTAACTAAGGACAGAAACAACAAAATGCAGGCATCAGACTAAAATCTCCAATTGTTTTTCTCCTGTTTGGTTTGTAACATGTTGCCTGATGAAGAAGCCAGTGGAGCTTTGGACCATTTTCACTCTTACCAACTTATTTATGTAAAATAGGGTCAAGAATCTGGGGAACAGAAGGTGACTATCCTCTTGTTGGATGTTCTCTCTCTTATAGTTTAAGTTCCTTTTCAAGAGAAAGGTGGAGTATAATGCAAATAAATAAATAAAATTTCAATTATTTGAAAAAAGCCTTCTTTTGCAGATTCACAGAAGTCAAAGGGATAATGGTGGTGAAAACAATTTAAACAAAAGAAGCACAGAAGAGGCAATAACTGATGAAAGCAGAATTTAATTTGAAGGCTTTCCCTTCCACATTTGTTTGTAAAGATTTTATCACCTCAGTTGTAGATAAGAAAAACATTTCATTAGAATATGAAAGAGCATCCATTAAATGCCACTAGAGAATCCCATATGCTGACATATATACATTGGCAGCTGCAAATTTGAAGTACTAGAAAGCATCGTATCCCATAAGGTTAGAAACATTAATCTGGAGCAGAAAAGCTACATTCTGTTGAATTTATATATGGAAACCCTTACTTACTTTGATGAAATGGTTACATACCCATCTTACAAAGAGAATCACATCAGTGCCATTGTACAGGGTGGGGTGGGGAATGTTTGAACTGGCTTCCCAGGGTGGTGGTTGTTGCAAATGTAAGCATGTCAGCACAACCTCTCTGGTTTGGAGGGGATTGCTGGCACAATTAAAATCCCTGCAATTGTTTCATGGGCCATTTCCCACAAATAGTTTCCCATATGGGAAGGCACGGGCCCATTTTTCAGTAGCTGCCACATTAACAAAAGTAACTTAAGAATTAGGCCTTTATGAGCTGTGCCATATAGAAAGAAGATGAGAAACTTAAGAAAAAAGAATTTGGCAGCTGGTTAAAACAACAAAAAAGAGTGAAAGGAAGGATAAAAAGTACATATCTTATTGAATACAGAGCAGATATAGATCTGTGACTCTAGGTTATGAAGCTGTTAACTGAATGCCACCCTATGTTCATATATGTAAGCATTGTCACAAGTGTGAGATACGTCAGATGCCATAGCTGGACGTGTTTTGATTTAAAATTGTGCAAAGGGGTAGTAAAGTACAATAGCAGTAAGTAAAAAAAAATTCATAAAGCATCTTTGTCATGCCAGAGCCTTTCAAGTATTAAAGACTGAAGCATTAAAGATAGCAAAATTTAACTAAGTGAAACACATTTAACTTCTTGTCTAGGTCAGAAGATATCATAGAAACCCTGTTTTGAATTTCTGATAAATGCAGATGAATGCAGATTGAGAGAGTCTCCACACCTACACAGATGCATTCAAACATTTGAAGGGCATAAGCAAAAGTTTACAGGAAAATAATAAGTATACCCCTCTAAAATTTCACAGATGAGAACTGAGACATGTGTGGCCATGCAACATCAGAGTGTGGTTAAGATGACAAAAGTTATTCATCAATGAGGAACAAGACATAAGCTAGGAAATGCTGCAGTAGCTTGCTCTTGCCTGAGCTGATTGGGAAGTGCAAATTTCTGTCCTCTCCTCTCTTCTCTACCCTGCAAAGTTAATTGTATACAAATTACTTTTGCACTTTGGACTCAGTTTGTAGCAAATGAAGTAATCCAAGGATGAAGAAGGAAAGTAGAATGTTGAAACCCACTGGGTAAACTTTGGCAAGTCACATGCTCTCAGCCTGAGAAGAACGCAATGGCAAACCTCCTCTGAACAAATCTTGCCAAAAAAAAACCCATGATAGGTTTGTCTGAGGGTCACCATAAGTAAGAAATTACTTGAAGGCATATAACAACAACAAGGAGGAGAAAGAAGAAACCTAGATACCATAAAAACACCAGATCTCTTCAGATCTTGGAAGCTGAGCAGGATAAGCTCTGGTTTTTACTTGAGTGGGAGATAACCAATGAATATCAGGTACTATAGGCTATATGTCAGAGGAAAGAACTGCCAAAACCACCTGAGTCTTCCTTGCCTAGAAAACCCTATGAAATTCATGGGGTTGCCATAAATCAACAGGTGACTTGAAGGCACATACATACACATAGAGAAGAAAAAAAAGAGATGAAAAGTGGAATTTTGGTTGAAGTGATTCATGATTTGTCCATCTTGGGAGTCTTGACATGCCTCATTCCAAGGAGGCAGGGGTCCACACAGTGGCTTTCACCAAAGTGGTCTCCTACGTCCATCACTCTGGATTCCCTCTAGCACAGGGGTAGGCAACCTTTCCCCTTTAAGGGCCAAGGGACTTCAGCTCCCAGAATCCCAGGAGCTATTGGCCAACATGGGACTATTGGCCAACATGGCTGAGGCTTCTGGGAGCTGAAGTCCCTTGGCCCTTAAAGGAGAAAGGTTGCCTACCCCTGCTCTAGCATCTTAGCCAGTAGAAGCTGGAAGGTTATCACAAAGGCCGTCTGATCCATCCCATGGTAGATAAATTATCAGTCAGCAGACAGCCAACACTTCCTGTCTGTAACCATCCCCAACCAATGAAGTTGGAGCCTATTTTATTCCATACTATCATGACTTTATTTCAGTGCTATGTACTCATCCCTGATTCACCACTCCGGCTAAAAAGCTTAGAGTTCTTGTGTTTACTTTATTTGCTCAGTTTAATATTAGAACACTCTATACAGAAAAATGCCTCTTCAAAAACACAGAGACATATATTTCCAGCTTGAGGAATTTGTGGCTCCCTCTGACTCTGCCCCTCCTTCTCATGACCCTTTTCTTTATCCCTGGAAGAAGATTAACTCTTCAGGATGCCTATCATCAAATTGCATTGGTCCAAAGGGGATTCTCATGCTCCCGGGCATCTGGCATCATTGGAGAGTTTAATCTTTGTGTATTGATTGTCACGCTAGCTCTGGAAGAGAACTCCTGGTTTGAAAGAAACTCACTGTCTGTCAGTGGGAATTTTAAAATCATCTCAGTGGCAACAGTTTTCTTGGCACTGATGAAACAAGGCCTTGTAAGGCAAAGGGTTTGTCAAGTGAGAGACAGTTTACTGCAAAGCAAAGGGCATTTTTACACAAATAAACATTCTCCTATGGCAGCCTTTCTGGACCCTTGGCCTTGAAGCAAACAAGACTTCAGGAGGCTTTCCTTAAAATTAACTTTCAAAAAACAACCTCTTGTTGAACTTTGAGAGTTATCACATAGTTGGGGCGTTAGCTTAGTGTATGGCCATTATCATTTTAGGGTATCCTTCTGATCCCTGAGAATCATACATTACACTTTTTTAAAAGAGTATGGGCCTTTACAGACAGCCAGAAATAATAAAGCTTGAGGCCACTTTACCTGTCTTGGCTAAGTGCTAAGGAATCATGGGAACTGTAGTTTATTGTGGCACCAAAGCTCTCTGACTGAGAAGGCTCAGTGTCCCAGAAAAAAATACAATTCCCATGATTCCCTATCACTGAGCCAGGACAGTTAAATTGGCCTCAAGTTGCACTATTTCTGGCAGTCTGTAAAGGCCCTATGTCTACTTTTCGTGGACACAGAGTTGGGTTTAAAAGCTAAGGTCACCCTAAAACTCACTGTCGATTTCAACCAGCTACAGCTGTACACAGTATGTAACTGTCCTGTTGAAAGAACTTCACTGGTTGCTGATCAATTTCTGGACAGAATTCAAAGTGTTGATTATAAACTTTAAAGGCTACATGGCTTTGGTCTAGACTACCTAAAAGACTGTATCTCCTTGTATGAGCTGGTCCAAACTCTAAAGTCCTTGGGAGAAGGCTTTCTCTCAGTCCCACCATCACAGGCACATATGGTGAGGACATGGGGAAAAGCCTACTCAGTGGGTCCTCCCAGGCTGTGGAATTGCCTTCCAGAGGAGGTCTGCTTATGTCCACTCCCTGCCTGCTTTCCACCAACAAAAAGCAAAGCAAAGCAGCTTATTTATATACCGCTTCATATCACGCTATGGGATGTCTAAGCGGTTTACAACTGTGAATCAGCTCACAGTTGTAAAACAACCTTTCTTATTTAGGCAGGCCTTTGATTATCATTTTTTACAATTATATGGTAGAATAGTGTTAATAGTGTGGTTTAGTTTTAATTCTGTAATTTTAAATTCAGTTTTCAATGTATTTTAACTTGTTTTCAATTATCTACTTGTAACAGCATTGTTGTTTGACAGCATGGTGCAGTAATTTGAACATTAGACTATGATTCAGGAGACCAGGATTCAAATCCCCACTCTGCCATGGAGACCCAATCTTTCGGCCTCAGAAGAAGGCAAAGGCAAACCCCCTCTGCATAAATTTTGCCAAGAAACTGGCATGATACGTTCGCCTTAGGATCATCTTAAGTCAGAAACGAATAACACAGAACAACAACAAATATAACATTTTTGCCACCTTTTAGCCACTTTGGGTCTCATATGGATGAAAAACAGAATATAAATTAAAAAAAAAACCCCAAACTTCTATTTTAAATGTTGTAAATGGCTTTGGTGGAAGAAAGGTGATGTATAAATCTAAATAAATGAATCAATAAGTTCCCTTCTGTTTCTTTACATCCTTACAACTGCTTATCCAGATGATTTGTATACACATGAATGGCTTATGTACAAAGTAGGCACACCCTCACACACACATTTCAGAATAAGGTACCCCTGCTTGATCCATGAGTTGCCACTTCAAACTAACTCAGCTACTTCTTTGAAAACTATCTCCCGCACCCTCTGTGTGTTTTTGAGAATACACATTTAGACACCCAAATTTTAAAACAAAAGTATTGTACAGTCAAGTGAGACTCATTGAACCTCCTTCTCTTACCCTTTGGTTCACACTGTCTCAGTTCCCACTCAGGCCAATGAAAAAGACCTACAACACAGACCTCTTCATAGCTTC
>JAIPUX010001232.1:77255734-77271414 GCA_020142125.1 Phrynosoma platyrhinos | reverse complement strand
CTCAGCAAGGAGTCCCCCACCACGACCACACGCCCCTCCGAGGCTTATTTTTCCCACTTATCCGAGAATAAATTTTCTTTGCAAACTGTTATGTCAAATTTATCACTTCATTACATGTCAAGCAAATATATTTGATTTTAGCATGTGATATCTGACAACTCACATGTAACATCCCCCATGTAATAATCTGTAGTGTATGACCTTACTTATCTGTTTAAACCTTTCCCCTTTAAGGGCCGAGGGACTTCAGCTCCCAGAATCCCAGGAGCTATTGGCCAACATGGGACTATTGACCAACATGGCTGAGGCTTCTGGGATCTGAAGTCCCTCGGCCCTTAAAGGGGAAAGGTTGCCTACCCCTGGTTTAAACTATTGCAGCCTGCCTTGAGTCCCAGGGGCTGGGGAAAAGATGGGGATGGTGGTGGTGGTGGGTGATTATGATGGATGGAATCCTGTATCAACTTATACTTAACTAGCTAAGTAATTTATACAGGACCAAATCCTCAAAACCTGATGGAAACATCATCCAACCCTACTCTGATCATTGGCAGCTGCTGATGCACATTCAAGTATAGGGACAAATTACAATCATGGCAAAATTATGATTAAGAAGTGACCATGTATACAAAATACATACCTAACCATAACTGTTTCGTATTTATGATTGCTACTTAATCACAATTTTGATACTATTGCCACAATTATAATCTAAATCTAAATGAAGTGACATTTTTAGTTGAGAGGGTTAGTTAAGAGATAATATACAATGGTAATTAAGATATAACTATCTGACAGCTATGTATTATAATTGATGTCTGCCAATACAAGCAAAAGATGCCAATAAACCTAAAATATTTAAATTAAGGTTTCAAAGTTAAGCATGAAAAATTTGAAATTTTATATTTAAATTTCTCATCCAGAATATGAAAGACAAAATTAAACATACAGTGGGTCTTTGGTATTTACTAGGGTTTGGTTCCAGGACCTCCCATGATACCAAAATCCATAGATGCTCAAGTCCCTTTATATATAATGGTGTAGTGACATTGTGTTCTTTATATAAAATTGCAAAATCAAGGTTTGTTTTTGGAAATTTATATCTTTTTGATATATTTTCAAGCTATGGATGGTTGAATCCATGGATAAGGTATTAGTGGATAATGAGGGATAACTGTATTTCAAATACTAAACACTCATGAAGATTTCTGCTTATGCAAAAAGTAATATATATATGTCTAAGGAAGGGAAACCATCCTTCTATACACTTTTATTTCCATTTTACTTCCTTCCTTACGGGAGTCAAAAGTGGATTAAACTTTTGTCCCAAATGTAATTGTGTTCATTTTCCTCCATAGATAAGATTTTAAGTACAATACATCTATCAAGATGATCCATATTTCTCTGTATTCAGAACGCAAACTACCTGTAAGAGGAGGTAGATCATTTCCTACTCTGTGAAATTTAGTGGTTGAGAAGTTGTAAAACACAAGATCTCCAAAACACAGTGCTAGTGCTAGGTTTTTTGCAGGAGAATGGTGTTACTTTTATTTTGAGTTTTATTTTGATTTCTCAGCAATTTATGAATAAAATGAAATAATAATTTCATGATCTCTTGTATAATACAGAACAGTTCCAACGGCAAAGGTATGCTAACTCAGATTATGACTCAAATATCTGTGGCCTGAAGAAGTTTTTTGTTAATAAGCACATCCCCAAAACCTGCATAAGTCTAGTATGTGTAAATTTTACCTGCTTATGTAAACTGACAACTAAATGCATCTGTACATCTTTCTTTTATGTCAAGACCAGGCACCCATGTGAAATGTGAGAGCCATCCCTCCCCATAAGCTCCTAAGGGGAACACAGAGCCTCTCTTGGTGTGACCACTAGTAACATACAGTGAACCCTTCAAATCTGTGAGGGTTTGGTTCCGGGACCCCAAACATATGGGAAAAACCATGGATGCTCAAGCCCCATATTATTAAATGGCCGGTAATGTGCACATGTCCACATCAGTGTGTCTATGTACACCCCTGGTTTATCCTGAACTTCAACTGAGTTGTCCCTGAGTGCTGAACCTATGTTGGGGCTAAATTTTGGCTATCCTGGGGCTAAATTCTTGGATATATTCCTTAATAGCTAGACTGAAAAACAAAAGACAAGATTTATTGTCCCACTGACATGGGAGCCAGTTGCCACCATGGCATTCAGAAATGGGAATTTAATCAAGCTGGGCTGCCCACCTTGAGAAGCAATGTGAAAATATGATAATACTTTTGTGATAATTTCCCAACATACAGCCAAATTATTTTGTCTCACTTTGAGGATCTAATTAAAGTATTATAAAACATGAATCCCCAAATTTCTAAGGCTTTTTTCATGGCTACTCTAGGAGTTCTTTTATGTTGAAGAGAACAGTATACATTTACGTAAATAAAGAACGGATACTGTGCCTTTTTGTAACATAATGATGGGTTAGAAAATGAAGACTTTTTAAAGGAACCCACAGATCAACACACTGTTGATTATTATATCATACCTCACTCTCACAAGCTACATTTTGAAACAGAGCATTTATCAGATTGATCTCAGCTTCAGATTTCCTCTTCCTGTACTTAATGTCTGGGGCTGTTAGTTCATATGTTATTATTTAATTTTTCCATATTTAGTTCTTCATGCTATACAAAGTGATCTGTCTGGCTTTCAGAAAATTTTACTTGGAGAGATGAAAAGTGCATAAGATAGGGAAGGAAATTAAATTAGCTTTATAAGAATAAAATAGCATTATAAGGTGTTATAAGAATGGATGCATTGTGGCAAGGTTAGACACACCACTACTTTCCACTACTTTCACAGGACTATTTATCCCCTGTGGTGTCTTTTGGAGGGTCTGCCAAATTTTGATCATCTGAGTAGGGGTCAGGAGCATTGCCATTATAGATAACTTCCATTGGGCTATAGTATTATAAATTAGGAAGACACAAAACTGCTGATGGCAGCTATATTACCCAAACCAGTGGGGAAACTTGTGTCTTGAAGCAAGAGGTATTGAAATTCATAGCTGGTGTGTCTAGAATGATAAGAAACAACCATTCAGTCCTGAAAATTACATTTATCCATATCTAAAAATTACCAAAGAGAACTACTGGCTGAATAATTTGGCCTTATGATTTTTGAAGATGATCTTCATGACTACCATGCATAGAACTCATATCACTGTTGGATAATCATTTGGCACTGTACACAGCCCATCCACAAAGGCAGCAGATATAATCTTAATACATCTGTGAGCAAATTTATCCACAAACCTTTTAAATTGGCATGTGCATCAATTTTAGTGGAACTACACTTACATCTAAGTGTTCTATATTATTACTTTGCAATGCTACCTAATATCTCCCAGTGCCTCTACTATCTCAAGCACATAGGAGTTATACCTGAGCACATCCTTTTGTCTCACATTCTTCTACAAACAAATGATAAGAAGTGAATGTGATAAAATTTAAAAAAACTTCTCTCTTTCTACAGAGACACTAGATTTCTCATTTAACCCTTGTCTCCAATAGAAGCAATACAAAGATTATATCTTGCTCTAACATAAATAGCATATTTTTCATATTAGTGTCAGAGGACCTTCAAGCCAGTGCAAACAATTTTCAATTAGTGAAATAAAAAATTAACAAGACTCAATACTGAGGTTCATACATTCTACAGATAAGTGATTTACATGTTATTTTATAATGTGACATGAAACCAAATATAATGCAACATTTGCATAGAGAAGGAATCAACACTAGTCACTTTGATGCATATTATTAAGAAGGGGGGCAGGGACAAAAGTTGATTTGCAAAATTACTCAAGGTCATTTTTGACAAAATAATGTGGCCATGATTCAACTTTTAAAAGTCACTTGTAAACAGTCACTGTGTATTTCAGATCTTAACAAATGGCAGACACACTTTTAAAAAAAGGTTCATCATGATTAAATGGCATAAATCACAGCATGGTGATTTCATCATATGAAAAATGATCTTGAGATTTGCAGAGAAACTGAGCATCCAAAAGCAAAAATACAATTTTTCAAAATATAAAAGTTAACCGACATACAGCTTTGATTCTACTTTGTCTCTTAACTTCTACAAAAATAGTCAAAAGCAACACCTTTCTTCATAAAATCATACATATCTTGAAAATACTTTGAGCATAATCCAGTAAATAAATGTGTGAACTAAGAAAAAATATGACTGGTAACCAGTAGTTTTGAACACAATATTTTATACTTGCTATTCAACTGTATTTATAAATATGCTTCCTACTTTCCCACACCTCCTTATCAAGTTGGTGGTGATCCTCCATGCTTCCAGTCTTAGTCTACACAAACCATACTACATCTATGCATTCACCAGCCAAGCAGTTAATTAACTTGCTCAATACCTACATATAACTCTGTTGGGATCAATCCCATTTATGAGTTTCCTGCTCTCCAAACAATATCATTTTGATTCTAGGCTGTTACATAGTGAAGTTTCTCTTCCTTACCAGTTTTTCAATGACTCATCATGGAAATGGGGAAAGTAACAATATGATGATTTAGGAGGAAATTGTTGCTTAATACTACCACAAATGGAACACGGGGAGGGGGAGAGAGATGGAAAATTTACCAAGTGTCCATGTCAAGAGTAGTACGTAACCCAAGTCTCACTCCAGGGAAATGATTTAACACCTGCAGCTTAACTCTTAACTCTTCTGCCCAACTTCACTGTATTGTTGCATTCTGTCAAAATTTTCCTTTGGTTCTGTCCTTGATATTGTTCTATTTATGTAAATCTTTGCTTTTCAGAAAAAACAAAACAAGTACTGTACAAAATCCCTTTCTATTAGTCCAGAAAAGTTCCCTTCAAAGTTTAGATTCTTGCCTGTCCTCTGGGACCAGCCTAGTTAAACATGATGGATTCGGGATCTTGATTTGCCATTTGAGCCATGTGCCTTAACACGTCCTTTTTGGTTATAATGCCTAGAAGCCTCCTAGAGAAGAAGAAAAGAAAAGAAACAGAAAAGGTCATTAATCATGAGCCCATCTCATCTATTTTTTCAAGTTCTGCTCAAGGCAGAACTTTGCTACAAAGAAAGGAATAATTTTTAAAAGACATTTCCTCTTCTCTTCTAAAAACCAGGAAACAGGAATTTTAGAAAATTGTGATTTCCACTAGTGAACATATATGTTACTGCAGAAAACTTACCACAGTATATTTATTATTATTATTATTATTATTATTATTATTACCGTGCTTTTGTTCATATTTTTCCCCTTCATCTTTGCAAAATTCTAAACAATATACCATGTCCCCTATAACTGCAGTCCTGAACAGATTCAGTCAGTGTTGGACCTTGGACAGGAAATAACTTGTGCCATTTGACTTCATCTCTTCAAAGCCATTTACAGGAATAATTTTGGACCTCATGGCCAAAGCCAAAGCCATGCTATACAAGATAACAGTTGTAGTTCAAAGACTGTGACCCGAGTACTTGTGGGTCATCTTAAATGAAAGATTTCTTAAAGTCAATTGAATGTTATATCTCCTTGCCCCAATACTGAACACTTAGTAATTCATCCCATTTTTCTGTTCAGTTGTTCTATTAACAGTTTTAGCCTTGACTTGTCAAAGAAAACAACTATGAATGCAAATATAGATGCTTGGAACAACACTGTTTTCATTATCAGAGTAATGTATTGAACAACAAGAGACAGATTTTCCAGATGATGCCCATTTTATAATCTTTTTAGGGGCAAAAGAAAACTACTTTTAAAACCTGGTGTAAATATTTTTAAAGATTTTTTACTGTTAAATTCATCCTATGATTATGTGTTGGACACTAGCCAGCAATTTAAAAAGGATTAAAACGTTTTAAATAAGCAAGTCTTCCTTTGCATGCTTCTTTTGATAGCATAACTAAAAAATTAAAACATCTCTGCTCAGAACAAAACTTTCTGGAAATACACATTGTTGTAAAAACACTACTGGCATTTTAAAAAAACGGAATATTTCAAAAAATATAGCATTTACTGGTTGTGCCACAAGTAAATTCATTTTAAGGGGTAAGGCTTAGGAGCCAGCCAGCACCCAAAAACCCCATGGCTTATCCATTTCCCTTTATGGTACTTTTTAAACTAAAGAAGACACTTCCAGCATTTCTGTGTTTTGTGTCTGGGATCATGGAGACTGGACTGTAAATTCAATTATTTATAGGGTCAGCTAAGTGGTGGAATGCATGAACATAGTACTACTGGGGGTGAGTGAGTTAAAATGGACAGGAATGGGCCACTTTGAATCAGACAACCATACAGTGTTCTACTCAGGGAATTAAAAGACAAGAAGAAATGGGGTGGCTTTCATACTAAGAAAGGTGTGACAAAAGCAGTCAGAGGATACAATGCAAAATCAGACCAAATAATTCCAGTAAGGCTCCATGGTAAATCTATGAATATCACCATAATTCAAGTGTATGTACCAACTACAGAGGCAGAACAGGAAGAAATTGATAGATTCTATGAAGGAGTAAAGGAAGAAATTGACAACACACCAACACAAGATATCAAGCTGATCATTGGAGAGTGGAATGCAAAAGTTGGAAGCAAAGAAGAATCAAAAATAATAGGCAGAATTGGATTAGGCAAAAGAAACTAAGCAGGTGAGTGTCTGATAAACTTTTGTCAAGCTAACAACCTATTCATTACAAACACATTTTTCATACAATCAGAAAGAAGGCCACACACATGGACATCACCAGATGGTCAACACAAAAATCAAATAGATTATATGATAGGAAGTAAAAGATGGTGGAACTCTATATTGGTAGCCAAAACTAGACCAGACACCAGCTGTGGCACAAATCAGAAATTACTCATATCAAAAATAAGATTAAGACTCAGGGAGAAAACAAAACCAGTGATTATATATACCACAATATGATCTAAATAATATCTCAACAGAATTTATTGACAACATAAGAAACAGCTTTCCACTACAAAGCATAATAGACCAAGAACCAGAGGAACTATGGTCTTAAGCCAGGAACATAATAAAAGAAGAATGTAAATAGACACTTTCAATAAACAAACAGAAAGAAAAAAAATGGTTGTCAGAAAAAAAAACACTACAAGCAATAAAGAAAAGAAGAAAAACAAAAGAGAGATAGGAACAAACTAAGAATTATAAATGCAACAGTACAACAGCTTGTGTGGAAAGATAAAGAAAATTACTAGAATGACCAATGCAGAGAAATAGAAGACAACAACAAAAAGGGAAGGCCAAGCGATCTATTTTATAAGATCTGAGAAATCAAAGGAAAATTCAAACCAAGGATTGGGATGCTCTATGACAATATAAATAAAATAATTCAAGATCAGAAAGGAATAAAAAGATGTTGGATGCAATACACAGAAGAATTATGCAAAAGAGATTAAAAATGAAGAGTACATGGAATGAAGGGTCATATGAACATGAACTCCAAATTCTAAAAACTGAGGTGGAAGCTGCAATAAGAGAAATAGTGAAAAACAAATCACCACGAACAGACAATATTCCAATTGAACAGCTGCAATCCACATTGACAGAATGAACTCTAGTGCTAACCAATATATGCTAACAGATATGAAAAACAAAACGATGGCCAACAGATTTGAAGCAGTCAATATACATCCCCATCCACAAAAAGGGAGACACAAGAGACTGCAGTAACTATAGGACCATAGCACTAATTTCCCATGCAAGCAAAATTATGCTTAAAATTCTGCAACATAGACTCCAGCCACACATGGAGACAGAAATTCCAGAGGTCCAAGCAGGGTTCAGGAAAGGAAGAGACACTAGGGACCACATAGCAAACATACAATGGCTAATGGAGCATAGCAGGGAGTTCCAAAAGAAAATCAGCATGTGCTTTATAGACTATAGCAAAGCCTTTGACTGCATAGATCATGAAAGGCTATGAAATGCCCATAAAGGCATGGGAGTGCCAGCACATCTCATAGTGCTGATGAGGAATCTGTACTCAGGACAACAGGTTACTGTCAGGACAGAACACAGAGAAACAGAATGGTTTCCAATTAGCAAAGGAGTCAGACAAGGCTACATCCTGTCACCCTACCTATTCAACTTATATGCAGAACATATTGTAAGGAAAGCAGGCTTGGACATGGAAGAGGGAGGAGTGAAAATAGGAGGAAGAAATAGCAATAATCTGAGATATGCTGATGACACCATAAAACTAGCACAAAACCTCACAGACCTGGAAGTGCAAAGGCAGGCTTACTGTTGAACATAAAGAAAACAAAAATAATGACCACAGAGAACTTACACACATTCAAACTAGGCAATGAGGAAATAGAAATAGTAAAAGAATTCCCATACCTGGGATCGAACATTGATTGAAATGGGGACTGCAGTCAGGAAATCAGATGAAGACTAAGAATGGGGAGGGTGGCTATGAAGGAACTAGAAAAGATTCTAAAATGCAAAGATATACAACTCAGCACAAAAGTTAGAACCATACAAGCAATTGCATTCCCTATTACCATGTAAGAATGTGAGAGCTGGACAGTTAAGAATGATGATAGGAAGAGCATCAATTCCTTTGAGATGTGCTGCTGGAGAATTGTGTTGAGGATCCTGTGGACAGCCAAAAGGACAAACAAATGGGTCCTAGAGCAGATCAAGCCGGAAACCTCCCTGGAAGTCAAGATGACCAAACTGAGGCTGTCATACTTTGGACACATCATGAAAAGGGAGGACCCTTTGGAAAAAACAATAATGCTGGGGAAGGTGGAGGGAAGTAGGAAGAGAGGAAGGCCACATGCCAGATGGATGGACTCTTAAGGAGCCCATGGGTATGTGTTTGCAGGATTTAAGCAGAGCAGTGGAGGGCAGGGCATCTTGGAGATGTCTCATCCATAGGGTTGCCATGGGTTGAGATCAGCTCAAGGGCAGTTAACAGCAACAACAAATGTGGTGGAAAGAGAAGAACGCTGTCAGGTCTCTCCCACCTTTGAAGAAACTGCTGCCAGAGCCACCTCTGCCCAAATAAGCTGTTTTCTTTTTAAGACTGGGGTGAATTGACCCTGTAGAAAATAATGACATCAGTGTTTTAAGTGCTGTAGCTCCATCCTATGGAATCCTGGAATTTGTAGTTTTACAAGATTTTTAGCTTTCTCTTCCAAGGAGTGCTGGTTCCTCACAAAATTGCTGTGATGTCCTATTTTTATCTTGACTCAATAACAAGACTTCATAAATGAACCAGAAAGAGTTTATTGGGATAGATCAGCACAGGAAGACATTCTTTGTTCAGACTGAGGACTGTACAGCAAAACCCATAGTATAACACCTCCCAATCACACATTGCATTCCCAGACCAACCGGCCTTTGGTACCCATCTCTACCTCCTCCCCACATTCCCAAGCCTTGAGATCCTTCACCACCTGCAATAACATAATTGCAGTTAGCATGACATTATCTATACATTAACATTCTACACTAAAATGGCAGAGGGACCCAAAATAGGGGACTCTGACAATTACAAATAACTGCCATGGCAGTTAAAGTGGTGTCAAACTGTATTATTTTTTCTGTGTAAATGCACCCTAGAAGGTGTGTCTTGGAATGTGGACAAGCAGAAGAGAAGTGTTCATGGTGAACTGTGTCCCTCATCCTAATTTTGCTGGTAGACATTAAGCAAGTAAGTGTGTTTTGCATATGGGAGCTACTCCTTTGCTGCATTCCTTATAATCCACTTAATTATGACCCAGGATTGCCATTTTTAAATTGCTATCAACATTCATTGATATTTAAAAGATTAAAGCAAAATATCTCATTTTTCAGCAAAGGTTGTCCTGGAAGCCCCCTTGGATTCCATACTGGGAGAAAGGCAGCATATAAATAAAGCCAAGGAGGAGGAGGGGAGAATGGCTTTTGTTGTGAGCAATGGTGCTTGTGTGGGTGTATATGTGCACATCTGTACGTATGTTTTTGATTCGGGGAGCATTTAGGGCTGGTCTTTGGCTTCTTCAGTGGGTCAAAAGACAAACAGAGTCTGGTTCTTCAAAAGAAAAGTTCACACACAGTGACAGCATTACAATGAAAACCTCATGAATCTCTCATAAGCCAGAGTGTTTCCATGGTATCAGGTAAGTATAAGCTACTAGATTAAGGTACGACTCTTTAATGCCATCCTGTTTTCCACTTCAGCTGTGAAATAAGCACCCAAAGCACCCAACCTTGAAAATATTCTTTATAACAAGGTACTTTGGTGGTTACACCACTGAAGCTTGGCCTCATCGTGCCTTTAGACTGTTTAGAATCCAATTTGAGCTTTTGAGGGGCATACTCTGCATTCCTCACAAGGTCACTGTTTCACTTGAGTTAGCTTCTGTCTCTTATTTTTAATTCCTCACCTTCCTGCAGACTCCCAAGTCATAAGCACTTTGAGTTTGTAGAAAAATAAACCTCCGCTGGTTAATTCCCTTCATATGTCATTCACTTCAGGATTTTCATAAGCACTTTAGGCGCATTTAAATCTAGCTAAAAGCTCAAAACACAAGCAAAACATTTGCTAACAATGACATTCTGAAGGCACTCCTGCCCAGCAGCAAAATACTGACTCTGCCACTCATAATTAATACACATTTGGCCATCATTCAGTCTATATCCACAGCTGCATTGTATACATTATGAATCCTACTCTCAGATCTGTAGCTTAAAAACAAAATTGTATGGCCATGAGTTTAAAAGGAAGGAAGAGGAACATTTTCAAAAACACTGATGAGAAATAATCTTTGGCAACCAGGTTTAGATACCATCCTTTTCCTATTCTCCTGTCATCATCGTAGAGATCCTGAATGTGCAAATAGGACCTACATGCTGATGTCTCTTCACTTAGAGGTGAAAATTAAAATGATTATTCTCCCTCAAAAAAAAATAATAATAATGAATGCATGGGTAGAGAGCGTAAGAAACTGAGTGTCAGTGCAGCAGTCATACTTTCCTTGATGTATCTTATGAGATGGGAACAAAGTATCTCTTGAGGCTGGGTAGTCAGAAGATAGACTAGATATAGTGGCAGGTGGCTGGACAATCTGCAGTGGACCAATAAGCATTTTTGGTTCCCAATGATCTAGCAATAACAATGAAAGCTATTCTCCTCTACGTTAGGCTTGATGGGAAATCAGGAGAAGAGTTAAGCACATATGAGCTTCATTTTGCTACTGATTCAAATTCCTGGGCTGATGCTTTTCCTTACTTGTTAGTATATGTCCAAATTACCCAGTGCTTTCCATCTGATTCAAATTGGTGGACCTCAAAGTTCAATAGGATAATAGATCCCACAAGCACACTTATTTATCTCCTGATATTCTGATGCTGACAACATTCTGAACTTGAATTCAGCTGCAGCCAGTATCTTCTGTGTCCCAAATATAATTCTAACTCCTTCATCTCAATTAATTCACATGTACAGCATATTTTTACAAAGTATTTTTAATGAATATATCAAGTCTTGTGTCACTCCTCTCTCAGTTTCCAGATCAATGCATTCACTCTTTCATCCCTATACATCCTAACCTATCTCTTCCTCCAACACTCTTCTAAAAGTAGATTAGCCTGTGGAAAACTGAACTTATTTCATTTTGCCTCATAGGCCCTCCCATTAGGCAGCTGTACCAGCATGAACAAGTCAAAGTTAAGCACTATTAAGCCCAAGGAATTTATGTGGGAGACATTTTAAACACATACTTAAATCTATCCACTGGAAGTAGGAATGGTAAAATGCTCGACTTTGACTGGATTATGTCTGACAGTATGAGACAGGTTATCAGACAAATGCTTTTGGATATAATATCTGTTTATGTAAGAAGGAGCACACACCAGAAGAAAAAAAAAAGGCTAAATTCTATTACCAGAGATCCAATTTGGCCAATATCTATGAAGGAAGAGTGTGACTTTTTTCATTCACAATTAAAATTTCCACAGCTGTGTGCATTAAGTTGACTATTTTAAAAATGGTCAACCAGGTTGTTTTGTTACTGAGGCAATTAGCTATTTTTCAAGGGGAAAAAAAGATTTTACTTCATCCAGCAAAGTAACAGGAATCAAACTACATTGTCTGAAGTAGACCCTAGAGCAAGTGCTAATACACAATGGTATGTCAGCATCTTAGCCACAGTTGTTTTTTTAATGTCTGTGTGTGCATATCTATCAACTTACCCACTCCGTGTAACAAGACACTGCCTGAGTCCAAGTTTTCGGAAAATATCTACCACTGTCTCCATGGGTGTGTGGTCTGTAACTGTGAAAGGGCTCAGATTGAGAATACGCCGAAGCTTCAGGGGATGAGGGCTATTAGCAGGGACTTCTGGAGGCTCTTCAGTGAAATATACAATGGAATTGCTGACTACACCATCCTGGCGCTGCCTTGCATTTTCTGTGTGAAAAAATAATTGTAATACACACAAATAAGGGATCTTTACTTTTTAGTTCATTTTGAACAGCATTGTTACTCTGTGCCCAGAATTTTTAAAGTCAATAGAGGAAACATTCCTTGCCTGATGTGATCAAGAATGTAGAACAATCAGCAATTGACAGAAATAAGAAAATGTGAAAAAATATTAAAATCAAAATGCAAAATTCATCTAAATTACATTGTTGTTCAAAGTGTTGATAAGAGTTCTATAAATTAAAATATGTTTTTGCTTGGCATAACATATAAAACTTAAAGGTAACAGCCAAGCCAAAGCTAACACATTTCACTGTCACCTTAATTTATCTCACTTCCTGGTTTGGACAAACAATTATTAGTTATGAGGTTTGAATTCTGCAAACCACTGTTTGTAATTCAGCTTTAGAAGCAAATTGTATCTTTCCCAAGGTAATGTTTATCTGAACACATAAGTGCAAGAAGAACCATAAAGCACAAGAAACAAAAACAAACAAAGAAAAAAGGTCAAAGAGAAAAAAGAAAGAGTGCTCAAATCTGAGGCCAAATAATGATTTTACCATTGTATCAAAATAATTCTCATGTTCATGGCTGTCAATGTGCTGCGTACTATTTTTAAGCGTTGAATGATCGGCAAGTTCAGCAGCTCCAGGAGCCAATGTTCTGCACCTAGAATCCCCAGGAAGCGCATAGACTATCAAATATGCCAACCCTACCCACCCCTGCAAAAAACCAAACCAAACCACCACCACCTTCAAGATCACTTCTGGTCTAGAAAGCCAGTGTTTTTAATATTAAAGAGTGCAAGGTACAATCTCTGGTTCAAAATATAAATCCCTCCTCCTAGATGTTAACATGAGGAGGAAATTTCCCCTTTTCTGCCAGAAAAAAAGAACAGTCCTGGGAAGATAAGGAGATGGGTCAGGGCCACAAAACCACCTTGTGTAAAGCCTCCAAAGTTGTTTTTAAGACATAATCCGAGCTACTTCCATTTTTGCAGCATTTCTAAATAATCCTCTTGATAGAAAAGTGTCTTGAAATATATTATGGCTAGTTTGAATAGTTATTATTATGACTTTCCCACTCAAATGGCTGCATAAAACTCCTCTCAACAGTTACTGCTGAAGGGTGCACCAAGAAAAGCTGACACCCTTTAGCCTCTCCTTCCTTTTTCCCCCCTTGCCAGTATGTCAGTATGTGTGCTGAAAGCTCAAGAAGGCTGTCAGCCACTCTAAAATACCTTGCATTCAAAAACAAAACTTAACTAATGTTAACAATTTTTCTTCTTGATTGATTTACTTTGCTAATCATTTTGAGAAGAGGCCTTCAGCACAAATAGCATTATTTCTGGAGCTTATTTCCATCAATCATGGGGCAGAGCTCTAATAACAAGATAGAAACAATTTCCAACATATTTCAGCTGCATTATTTTTCTCTTAAAACTCACTCTTGGAACATTAGGGGAATTAAAATTGCCAAAAGCAAATCTACCTTCCAACCACCCTTCAAGCCCATATGTTATAAATTTATTGCAATTTACAGAAACATTATTAACTTTTGTCCTGTCTTCCTGTGATGAATATGCCCAGTTTTTGCAACTGCAATGTGCTTGCTCTCATTTATACCACCATTTTTGTGCATATATTTGCCACAATTCATATTAATCTTGCTGAAAACAGCGTGGCTGACACGAATTAGGAAAAGATGTGTACCTGAATGGGTGGAAGAAAGCACAAGAAAAGAAGCTTATATAAACTGAGAGTGTACTTTTTGCTTTCATCAAAGCTATTTTTTTCAAATATATTGCAACACCTTTCTTATTACAAGTAGTGTTGACATAGGAGATACCCTTGCTGTGCAGTCATTTCTGAAAGAATGAATCCTGCTCTAAGCACAAAGCTTCAAAGAGAGACAGTGGCACCTGGATTCAAGTTGGCACATTTGTGTAGGGACTTTTCTTTTAAACTTTGGATCTTGTTTCATACACAATTCCCTTCTTAATCTATCTTGTGTACGTCTCTGCTACCTACAACAGTCACCATATGTATGAATCAGAAGAAGGTGGAGGGAAAATAAGTAATAAGTAAGTACCTAAGGACTTTTTACTCACTTATTGCAAGAATCAATTCCCGCCTCTGTGCAAACCCAATAAGACGCTCAGAGTCTTTAGAAACCACTACTGGAAAACCATTATAATCAGTTTCCTTGATCAAGGTCTCTACATCTTCCACTGTCATGCTGTCTTGGGTCAGGACTGAGAGAGGGGCCTCTCCACGTCTAGGTCTCATGACATCAGTAGCCAGCGTTCTGTGAGTAAATTCATCTTTCACATCCAGAAAGGGATAACCATTCAAATGGATATGTGCCTCATAGATCCCTTCTTTACCAAAGGCATCAGCCACCCACTTGCTAGTTACAGCTGCAGCCATAAGTGGCACAATGTACTCTAGTCCTCCTGTTAACTCAAACATGATCACGACAAGAGACACTGTCATTCTGGTCACTCCTCCTGTCAAGAGAAAGAAAGGATTCCAATTAGTTGTGTGGCATACATTAAGATATAGATGGGTTTGGTTTTTTCCACAAGTTTGCAGTTGGCTCCTATTGTTCAGTTCAGTGCCAGTCACAACAATACTTCCCCCTAACAACCAACACAAATGCACTTGCCACACTTGCAATAGTAACTGCTCTTGTTCTGGCTCAGTGTCCTACTTCTGGTGAAAGAAGTTGGAAATAACAATGGCAGACATAGCATTTCACCATAGTTTATTATGCTTAGCTTCAATTCAAAAGTGTTGAACTATAGGAAGTCAAGTAAGTAAGGGCCTTTGCAGACTGCCAGACATAGTGCAAATTGAGTCCACTTTAACTGCCCTGACTCAGTGCTAGGGAATCATGGGAACTGTAAGTTTATTGTGGCACCAGAGCTCTCTGACAGAGAAGGCTCAATGTCTCAGAAAAAAATACAATTCCCATGATTCCCTAGCACTGAGCCAGGACAGTTAAAGTGGACTCAATTTGCACTATTTCTGGCAGTCTGCAAAGGCCCTAACTCTGCTGAAATTAAGCTCATCAACTCTCCTGTTCAATTAAGCTCATCAATTAGGGCAACCAGGTTTCCAGAGTAAAACTAAGGGACAAAATATGCAAGATTCAGACTGAGTGCTCTTTTTATCTACAAACCTTTGCAATCAGA
>JAIPUX010001232.1:77228085-77249061 GCA_020142125.1 Phrynosoma platyrhinos | reverse complement strand
CTTCCCAAGGCCCACCTTCTGCTGCAAAGAAATTCCCCCATGCATTGGTGTCCATCCCAACTGGGTGGAGAGAACATTAGACCATGCAGGGAATCACATTGTTATGTTTGATCACTGACCGCAGATAACAGCCAGATTCTGTTTCCTAACTGATAAAGAGATAACAATGGGGATTGTCCTTAGGTTTGCTTTGCTTGCCATGTATCTCCCCGATGCAGGAAGGCATAAGGCAAGCAAAGCCACCCAAACTGAATCACTGGATACAGGAGCACTATATATGGCCTTTCCCTGCCTGAGAAATGTGCATTTAACTGAAATTAAATTTTAAAAATGCATATTTTGTACATAAATAGATATATTTCTTTGGGATCTGTAGACTGAGGTAGAAATGAGAAAATATTTGCAACTAAAAACATGTAAAACTGGCATGGATCAGAAATAGACAAATTAGATCATCACTAATGGGTAGCAGTCTGGATGTTGCTGCCCTATATCTTTTTCCCACGATACTCCAGGACCAGAGGACATATTTGGTACAACTGTATCTTGTAGGAACAGCTGTTCTCCATCTGAATCCTGATATTCCTGTTGTCTAAGTTCTAAATCACTGAACATCCTTAAATGAAGCCATAGGCAAACAGCTCTCATAATGCTACTGGCAGATATAAATTCAACCACAAAGATGTCTTGTGTGGTTATGAGAACAGGTGAGGAGAAGTGAAATTTAAATCTGCTTTCTTGTCTCACATTTCCAATAAAATGTAATGTACCAAGGGAGAACTTGTGTATCTGATGTGCAAGAATTTTTTTTTCCACAGCTGGATTAAACACAGCCCATGAACTAAAAGTAAAAGCTAATTCTTCCAACCAAACAGGATATACTTTTTCTTTTACTTCTTCTTCCATGGTTTTGTCTTAACTTGTGAGTTAACCCACAGGTTTTGTCTTAACTTGTGAGTTAACCCACAGTTAGTTGAAGTAAAAAAGCAGAATTATATGGCACCTTCATGACAAATTTTGCTTTTATCAGTCCTAACAGCAAATTGACTTGGTGAATAGTAACAGAACTTCAAAACAGGGCCACCAACAAAAAGGAGGGAGGTTTCTACTGGTCCAATATGATCATATCCCTGCTGGCCAGACATTGTAATCACATTCAACAGAACACAATTACAGAACCTTCTTCTAGTCTTCGTGCTCAGTGTACATTTATTTCCCATTGTATAGAGATATTGGAGTGGGACAGACTCACATTCCCATCCTTACTTGCATGTTTGTTTGTGTGTGTGAACAAGACATATGATTTGGATGGTCAGTCAAAAAACCATTGTATTTGTGACTTTCTGTAGAGAATGTTAGCTTAATACACGGGCTTTGTGAAATTTCAAATACATTAAAATAAGTAGTTTATCATAAATTGTATTACAAAGCTAGTTTAACTTATTTATACTACAGTATATTCAGATTAAATTCAACAGCACATTCATTAACTAAAAAACAACTTTCAAGAATTTCTTTCCCTCCTTAGAAATGTCCTATCCCTGTGCTCTATGGAAGGAATTGTATTCAGCACAAAGTCAATAAACAAGAAAGGAGAACATACGATTTTTTTTAACAAGGTCTAGTTCTTTAAACAGCTCATTACCAGGTTACCTGCTCTCAGATCAACTTTGGAAGCCCTTCTAGTCAACTCACCTGAGATCAATTGGGTGATACATATAAAAGTTAGGTCTTTTTAAGCAGTGACTCTGTAGGTGTGAAATTCTTTTCCAGGCATTTAATGGCCCTTAAAGATGTATCTTTAGCTCTTATTGTGTTCTTATTAGTATGAATTAGTGATATATCTTTAACTCCTATTGTATTCTTACTGGTATGAACTGGTGTTGAAATAGTATTAATTACTTTATTTATTTATTTATTTATTTATTTATTTATTTATATCCTGCCTCTCTGCAGAACAATCGGGGTGGCTTACAACATTAAAATACATAAATACAATGCTTAGTCTTGTGTTGCCTTAAATAGTTGCATATTGACTGGTACCATCATTTTTATGGTTGTTAGATGTGACTGCTTTTAATATGATGTATTTAGACTGCATAGAATTTCAATTTCAATATATATGCTGCTTATTATAAATGCTGCCTTCTGAAAGTGCTTGCCGTAAAGAAAAAGGCAATAAACAAATGCCTTAAATCAGGGATTCCCAACTTTTTTGACTCACAGAGCCCTAAGGGCTCCATGGAGCACAGGTTCAGCCAAAAAGCTCTCAACTATGAATGACTTTTTTGAAATTATCCCAAAAATGTACAGCATATAATGTGAGAGTTTCATTAGAACATATGATCTCCTATGTTGTTTTTTCTTAAGGGGATCCCATGAAAACTAGTCAGAGTTGGAAGTACTCATAATTTTTATTTGGTTTTAGGGCTGGTGGGTCTGGGAGAAAAATGATAAAGCCAACAACAGTGAGTGGACTTCTACATTCACTGAATGATCAGAAAACAAGATGGCATTATTTCTATTGTTCAGGCATGACTAATAATTGGCTACACACTTTTCCACATTGATGGGTACACAGCTTTGAGTGAAAAACAAAGTAATGGGGAGGGAAATCTTAAAAGGGGGCAGTGGGGAGGGAACAATGATTATTTCTATTTAAAAATTTGCAATAATATATTACTGAGACCTACTGTCAAGCAGTTCAAGCATTCAGAGCCACTATATTCAACGTCCCAGTCTGCCAAGACTTTCCAACTCCTGGACTCCACCCAAAATAAAATTAAAATACTTCCAGTGTAGTTTTGCCAATGGTGTGACAAGTTGATTTGACTGCCATTGGTCAATAAATGTAACAACTCCACTTCCTGTCAGCAGCTCATACATTCTCACTGCAGTCCAGTAATTTTAGAAAAGTTTAAGCAGCTGGTAGAAGTGCCTAAAAAAGGGAGACACTGAGCCTCGCCAGAGTCCTGCCATCTCAAAAATTCCATCATTATGATGTAAATGGAGAGGCCCTGGGCTGTTCGTTTCACATTATGTCTTTTCCTTGCACCTCAATCAAGGGGTACACAGAAAAAGAGAAAGCTTATGCTTGCTTTAATACTTCCACAGAGAAGAGGCATAGTTAAAGGACCCATTTTGCAGGCAGAAAGACCTGTAGCTAGAACAAGGAATGAATCTTGCAACAAACCACAGAGAGCTGCTGCCTATCCTTGTCAACAGTATTTGGCTAGAGGGATTTATGGTCTGGTTTGGTTTAAGAGAAGTTCCCATGTTGATATATCCCTTACAGTTTAAGAGTTCTAGAACTTGATTTTTTGAATTTTATCTGGATAGTTTGTTTTATCATTTGTTTGCAATGTATACTTCTATATTTTTTTAATCTTTCCTTTCCTCTGTCTGTATCTTTGTGTGTATGTACATATATTTTAGATTATAAGTCTTTGGCAGCACCCACTGGTTTTGGTTGTTTTACTTGTAAAGTGCCATGTATATCAATGGCGCTATATAAATAAATGACAATAAAAATAATTGAGCTGATTTGATTGCATAGAATATAACACTTAATACCCTACAGTGAAATGCAGCATGTGATAGCAAACAAAGAGAGTGGCATAGTATATCTGTACTACACAACTGTATCAGTTTGATATGGTTCTACCCTGCACCCTACAAATCCTGGGGTCTGGGAAGGTATTTAATGAAGTTGACCAGAATACTTTAACAGAGAATTCTAAATCCCAGATTTGTATAAGATGGAATCCTGACAGTTAAAATTATCAAATTGTAAAGAGTTTGTAATTGTAAAAATTGTAAAAATTATCAAGCTGTTGTTATTTTGTGTTGTGTAGACATACTTGAAGAAATGGATCCAGGTGAAAAAAATCACTATGGCAATTCTATATATAGTGGTAGCATTTGAAGGCATAGCTTTTTTTAGCCTTGATCAGTATGCAAAGGGATCATCCAGATCTGATGAAGCAGACTTACAAACAGAGGCCTGAAACAAATGGGCCAAATAGAGCGGCTTCTAGCCGCCTCAGGGGCAGGGCAATTAGATGACACATGCCCCCTTAAGCAGCTGGAAGCTGCTCCGAGGCTGCCTAAGGCAGCCGGAAGCTGCTGGCAAAAGGAGTGGATTTAATTTGCTCCTGCCAGTAGCCTGTTGGGGACCATCGCAGTGGACTGCTTCAGGAACAGGCTGTCTGGTCACTATGGTCCCAGAGCGACAGCAGCCGGAGCAGCCAGAGATTGATCCTTCATGCCTGTCTGCTTCACCCCAGAATCTATGAAAGCTTATGCTACCAACTTCTTTCTCTCAGGCCCTGTCTGCATGGGCCAAAAATCCCAATCCTCATTCTGGCATCATCCTGCTTGGACAACACACATCCCAACTCTGGTGCTGGTGTGAGTCATCTGGATGAAGTCTGGCACACTCCACATCAGAACTGTGGTATAAGAGCCTTACAACAAATTTTTAAAAATACCTTTTCCTCTGTATCTTCCAGGAAGATTTGAAGCCCTCTTCCCCTCTCTGTGGCAGCTGTCTGCATGGGCAGTCCACTGAAGTACCCTGCATTTTTGTCACTGCCGTGGGTCACTCAATCTAAAATCAGAACAAGGCGCCCAACCATGTCATCATTAGGCACCTTGTTCTGACCTCAGAAACAAGCGACCTTCAGTGGTGGCAAACATGCTGGGTGGCTAAATGGTATGCCTGTGCAGACAGCTACCCTGATAGAAGAGCAGAAGACCAGATAACAGGGGCAAGTTGGGGCTGCTGAGGGCCAGGATAGTCCAGGCTGTCCCCGGAGTACCCTGGCTAGTGGAGACAGAGCCTTAGTCACAAAGTTGCTACAAGACCCCTTTGAATTCTATGCGCTTAAGACTATGGCCAGAATTTTTTTGATGTACTACACTGGCATAACTGGCTATGACAGGAAGATAAAGGGCACAGATGCAGTGGCCATGGAGGAAGTGAGGCACTGGAAAAATAAACACCAGGATTTTGTTTGCTTTCCTTCGTGATTACTGTGCAATCCTGGAAAAAGGTATCAAGGGAATTCCAGCATCCATTCTTTATTCTTGATACATATCAAGACCAACTCTTTGTCGAAGAATAAGATTTAATAAAGAAATTATTTAATCTACCATTCATCAGAAACAATGACTGGAAATAGATATGTGTACATTTAAGGCAATTCCAGGAGATTAGAATCAAATCTCCTTTTAGGGTTGCTCAAAAAGGACATCTGAAGGCATCACCAGATTTCAGTTGTCTTGATTGATTTGTTTGTTAAGTTGAATCCCTTCAAAAATGTTTCTCTGGGAGTGCAGTGATATCAGCCTTACAGTGAGTCAGATCACCAGTTTATCCAAACCAGTATTGTTTACAGCTCTGCCAACCTAGTAGTTCAAAGCATGTAAAAATGCAAGTAGATAAATAGTTACCACTTTGGAGGGAAAGTAACAGCATTCTGTGCAGTCATGCTGGCCACATGACCATGGAGTTGTCTCTGACAACATTGGCAAGCTCATCTTAGTAATGGAAATGAGCACCAACTAGACAATCTTGTCAAAGGTGAAACCTTTACCTTTATTGTTTACAGAAGGGGTATAAAACCTCTGCCTTTCCAGATGTTTTGGACTTAAATCTCCAGAAGTCCCAACAAGCATGTCCCATGGTATTCTGGGAGTTGTAGTCCAAAATATCTAGAGGGCTAAATATTCCCAAAACATCTAATCTACATTGACTAGAGTGGTTCACCAAGGCTTTAAATCAAAGTCTTTCCGGAGGTCTTTTGGGTGCAAAGTCTGTGGTCTGTCATTGAGTTATCAACTCAGTACTCTTTCAGATGTAACCAAGTTCTTGGTAGGTGTGTGTGTGTGTGTGTGTGTGTGTGTATTACATACCTGCTTTTAAATTAGAACCAAGACTGCAATAAAACAAACATGATATACAACTCCATGTTCCAACTTACCTTCATGCCAAAAGTAAATATTGTGATGATGATTTTGAAAACCAGAGCCAGGGCTAGCTGCCACATTGCCATGTACACTCCTATACCGGCAGGTCTATCAGGAATATCATCCACAGGTCTAGTCATATTGGGGTCATTGATGTAGTCACAGAGCTGTGAGGACTCCAGAGCTCCACAGTCATTGAACAGTTCTGAGATAAGCTCACTGGTGCTCCTCCGAGTGTATGGGTTAGGATAGGCAATAATAGCAGTTATAGCTGTCACCACAATAACCTCCAAGACTGGGTATTTTCCTAGCCTAGTGGTTTTACGTCTCCTGCACCATGCAATGTTGCATCGGATAAAAAGTGTCCCCCACAAGCCTCCAAAAACTCCAAGCAGAATGAAGGGGAAAAGTTCAGCCATGTACCAAGGCGTGTGATACTCCACGTAAAAAAGAACCAGGCGACTGTTTCCAAATGGATTGATGGATCTCAGGGTAAAGGCTGCAACAAGGGCAGCAAAAAAGGATCTCCAGAGAGTCTTCAAGGGAAAGTAATAACTCACCTGAGAGAAAATAGAAACAATCAATAACAACCGGAGTGTTTCCATGGATTATACCATGCAACATAAGCTACAGTAGAACACATCCATCTCCATTACTTCAAAATGTATTCTCTTGAGATGTATGTGGGAAAGATGGACTGACACAAATCAATGTGTCAGTCCATCTATGTGTAGCTCACTCTCTTAGACACAATGTTCATAGTAATGTCATTGTGTGATTCCAACAGCTACTCTATTTTTAAAATGCAGGTGTATAGAAGATAGTTGGAAGCCTGTAGTTCTCGTTCAAGCCCTGGTAATGCAAAGGAAGGAAGAAGGGAAAGGGGAAAGGGGAAAGGGGAAATTAAATAATAGTTTGCTGTACTTTCATAAACCCTGGAATTACTTTGCCTAGTGGCAGTCCTGGCTCTGTCTTCATTGGTGGAACTTCCCTCTCTTATTATTATTAAGGACTCAAAGTGGTTTCTAAAAATGAAAACAAATATCAAAAGACATAATTAAAGCTCATAAAAATTATTGCAAAAATTAAACTATCCACAGAATCAAAACCATTTAAAACAAAACAATTCAAAGACAAAAGTCAGCAAAATGGCATATTATTAAAAAAAAAACCTTACAATCAATTCCTAAAAGTCTGTCAGAACATTAAAATAATCACTCTTCAGTGGACCAGTAAGAGGGAGTTCCAAAGCCAAGAAAGTCATTCCCACCAGATGTTCCTATGATGGTGGTGGGACAAGGAGATGAGACTCTCCCAAAGATCACAGAATCTAGGGTAGACTCATCTAGGAAAATATGCCCCTTGAAATATCCTGGATCTGAGCCATATAAACTATCTCTGCCAAAGGACAATGAATCTAGTCTTACTTTTATCATCACTCCTCTCACAACTACTCCAAGTTGTATGGGTGCCCTACCAGGTAAGGACCCCAGAAGGGATAGGACTCAGCACTGGCAGGGGTCCTGGACAACTAAGAGCAGCTGGGGGAGAGGCAGTGGTAAAATTGAGTGGATCTGTCATTCCTGTAACACTGGATCCATGGCCACCCCTGTGGTTCAAAAGGGGTCTTAAAACTATTCTATTAATTTTTCATTAATGTTGGGATGGCAGGCGCTCCTAGCTTCTGAGATCTTGCTCTATGTTACATTTGATGTTTTCACTGCATCTCATTTTGTTGTGTATGTCACCTTCTGAGGACTTTGCCTCAGAGTTTACAAGAGCACCTCTGAGCTTTCAACTAAGAACTACTGGTTTGTACAAACTGAAGAGAAGACAGCAAAGTGATTTCTAGACTGTAGTGCTTCAGACTTCTGGTGAAGGCTGACACAGCAGTTCTTCCTTATAAAGAGCTCCCTGTGCAGATAAAACTTGTTGTTGAAGAACAAAGCCATAACTTACATTTTTGTGATATTTCCAACTGTTGTTGGAAACGTAGAGGATGTGGGATACAATTTATTTTGAATCTGGAATTAAATATCTTTATCTCTGTCAGCCTAGTCTACTGAGTTTAGTCACCTTTTCTCCCCCCATTCATGAAAGCCACGACTGCCACCTACAGTCTGAAATGAAACAATCCAGAAACAGCTGTGCTGTATCCTCACACCCTTTTGTGTATCACAGGCTTGGCATTGCTCATCCCTTTTCACACCAAGTGGGCCATACAAAGATATACAGGAAACTTGGAACGTAAGGCAAGCTGCTCTTTACCTCTTCTAGACTGAAAAGGACACCACCAATCGGCGCTCCAAAGGCAACAGAGACACCTGCGGCAGCGGCAGCGGAAAGCACCTAGCATGGAAACATTGAGACACAAGAGTCTAAAAACTGTCTGTGTAAAATATACACAGAATTTTATGAGGTGAGGTGTAGGAGCTGAGAAAGCAACAGTACCTCTCTTCTCTTTCCTTCGTTCTTGCTGTACTTTGAGAAGAGGCTGCTGAAGAAGTTGCCACAGCAGCAAGCAACGTGGACTAGTGGCCCTTCTTTGCCAAGGCTGAGTCCGGAAGACACCACCAGAACCAATGTTACTGTCTTGATTAAGAGGGTCCACTTGCCTAGGTAGCCTCTAATAATGAAGCCACTCAAGATGGTCTTTATCTGGAAGGCAGGAAGAACAACAGGGGTTGGCACCTCTGGGTTTTGGAACGCGGACAGGAATTTTGAAGAGGTCAGGGGGTTTTAAAGGTTCATGCACTTTTAATGAGAAAGGCTCCTTAATTTTTAATTCAATTACATCTCCTTTAGCAGACATCCCACCACACCCCCTTTAAAAACAAGAGCTTGGGAAAAATAAAACTCAGTTTCAGCCTGCTTCAAGGTAGAAAATTAATCCCATACACCCCAGTTTCAAAATACATGCCAATCCATACAGGCAGAGGGGGAGACATACCTCTGGAATTCCTGAGCCACAGGCATAGGGAGCAAATACTCTGACAAGAGAGACAGCCAGGAAAGCAAACAGCAAAGCCCACAAAATGTAAAGAAAATAATTCAGAATGTAAGCACTTGCACCCTAGGGGAGAGGGGGAAGAAAACCAAGAAAAAACAACCATTAAACCAATCCAGCAAGTGGCATGTTTCTGCTAGTGACTATATAAATAAAGGATGGTGTGAGGAAAGGTCTCTCCATGGAGCTTAATAACAGGTTTGTTGCAGCATATATTTCATCATCTGTCTCTTCAATATTAGGGATATTACAGATATTATAATATTACACTTTGTGGGTACAAAACTTCAGAGTGAGTCCATCAAACACCTGAAGAAAATCATCATAGAACTGGTCTGTATATTATTGCCTTGGCATCTAAAGTAGGGCAATTCATACCAAAAAGTATCCAATAGGAAAATATAAAGAAATTTTGTAACAAAAATTCATGCCACTCAACCATGTAAAAATAATGCAAATGATATTAAACAGATGCTGAAGCACTGCAGGAGCTGGAATGGCACTAGGAAAATGTATGTTTACTGTTCCTATTCTTTCCCAGGAAATATACATATCCTATATTATCTTCCCTGAATCCTTGCAAAACAGGAAAGTACAATTTAAAGTAGGTATAGGTAAGCAAGAGAGATAACCTGAAGCATCTTTTTTTAAAAAAAATGACCTACCCACAAAAGCTGTTTATTTAAAAGGGTTATTTTGTCTACTAATAGAGCAGAAGTAATGGGAAAGCACAGAATGGAAGAAAGCAAGAAAACATCAAAATGGGTCTAGAGATTGGAAAGGTTGCTTTTTAGAACTGGAAGTCCTAATTTTTTCCAGACAAAAAGGGTAATTCTGGGACTAAAAATGCAAAAAAGTAACAATTTTAAGCTCTGGAAAAATTTAACCCCTGTCAGCCAACCTTTGCTTCAAATAGGCTGTAACCCCTTGCTAAATCTATATGAAACAGTCAAAAAGATGGTCCTTGTATTGTCTTTTGGGTAGATCCATCAGCAATTTCAATCTTCTGGAAGGTTTTAGCCAAATATTAAATTGGTATCACTGCTGCAAGAATGGTTTTATCCTAGTTTCACTTCTTTTCTTGGCAATTTACACAGAATGATTATTGATTGGGTGACTCTCCTAGTTATTAATTTTGACAGCTGGATTTGCTTATCCCAGCAAAAGAAAAGATTTATGGCCTATCTGTTTTGACACTTATTGATTCAATGAGCAATTCTTATTGCTACAGCTGAAGAGCATTTGTTTAAATTTACCCATGAAAGTTTTTTTGTAGTGTTCTAAATAAGAGACAGCTATGGCAATACTAGTTATTTTTTTACAGGACAGACTTTTGTTTGCAAATCAAGGCCCACACCAGTTTGAACTGGGAATAGCCTCAGAGAAAATAAGAGGACTTCTCTTAAATATTTGAACTTTGTCTTGTAAATGTACCTGAGCTGCTTGATTCCAATTTATGCAAGTTTATCTTAGAAATAAACTTATATCTTAGAGGGAATTTCTGTATCCTGACAACAGAAAAACATCCTATGTTTGATGGAATTGGTTTGAATGTACATTCTCTCTTCTCTAAATATAAATATATCAATGTGAAGCAGATGTAAACTCACCAAATATATTAAAAATGTCCTTAGCCTCAGTCCTATTGAGATCAAACAAGAACTGTATTTGCTGCCAATTAACAAAACTTTATCCAAAAAGTATTCTATGGGCTCTCTCCAATTTTTTTAACGGCTTTCATGTAAGGCACTTTTCCTAGCCTTTATGAGCCTAAACCATGCATAGCCCATCTTTTCTGTAAAGAAAGCTGAGCATTCATGATAAATTATTGTGTATTATTATGTACCTGAATCTCAGGCTTGTGTGGTCCCAGGTCAGAAGCTTTCACTTTTGTTTCACTAAAGTATAGTGTTACATTCAACCCCCAAACTGTGGTTAATTTTAATTACAGTTTATTGAAACCAGTCACCTTTATAAACTGTGGTTTGAACTTGATCTGTTTCAATAAATTATAGTGAAGAATAATCAATTTTGCTAAGTTCAGAACTAAAAAACAACCAGCTGCAGCTAAACAAACAAGAAACTTCTAAGATCTTTGTCATGGCTGCACTGCAAAGGGAAGGAGGGAATAGTCAACTAGGAAGTTTGTCCATCCTAAACCACATTACATTCCAACACAGCATTACATTCACACACAACCTCCAAGGCCGCCTTGTGATGGCAATATTGCCTTTGAATCTGGCTCTGTATTTTTCAACTATAGAATAAACTTGTAGCTAATGTGGATGAGACAGCCACTGCTTCAGTTTTGATAAATGATCTAGAACAATATTGGCTTGGGAATCTCAAGACAGTAGGCTGAACCTTAAGTAACAGTAGCTGTGTGAATGTCCTATTTCAACCTAGGGAACTGTTAGTCTTCCAGCTGTTGGGGCACCAACTCCCATGGTCCTTTACCATAGTACATGTGTGGGCTCATGGGAGTTCTTGGCCAAAATCATCTGGAGAGCCATCTCTGCTTTAAAGCGTTCTGTTGCCATAATAAGCAGTACTGGTGACAGTACCAATATCTATGAAGAATGAGAAACAAAATGAAAACATTGTATGGTGAATGGCTGACTGGCTTCAAAATTGGTCATATCAAGATTCTGTTTCAGCATCTCTTTTGGACAAAAAAAGATCATTAAAATAATTCTGACATGTGTCAGAATTTATAAGTGCAGTGAGATAAGAAGCCACCAAATGGCACAAAACTACAGGGTAAAATGATGTCGCTAAAAGATCCAACTATATATATTCTTTAAATTGTCAAATTCCATTAGCTATGACAAGCAGAATTTAACAGGTACACAAAACAAACAAAAAAAGTCTGAACAGGTTACCTCTGAGAAACAGCCCTCCAAGAATTATCAACATGAAGTAGTCTAAGAATTATTCTTACTACAAACAATCTATCACAAAACTCACAGAAAAATGCACTTTCTATGGTAGCAATTGAGAACTGAGATAAGCATTAAGTATATACATATCTACATACCTACTTATATAGCTGAGAAAGGATATTTCAATAATTTTTTTTATTCTATCTGATACTACTTTTGTTAACATGGATCCCTCTTATGAAAGTCTTGAATTTGCTATTTCAGGAGCTACTTAGAATTCTTTGGCAGAGAGCTGTAGTGCTTCATCCACTTAAATTAGTATCACAGTACCATGATTATATACTGTGAAAGAGACTTTTAATGGTAAAGCTAGCATGTTCTCTTCCTTTCAATGATCACTTGAGCAGTTCATATACACAGGTTGCCTTCTGAGCTTAACAGAAAACATTTAAATGAGAGCTACCAGAGGAAAAACAGCATGAAAGGTACATGAAAAATGCAGTCTTACCTCAGATTGGTTAACAAGAAGTTCAGACCATTTTTGCCACTGAGGACATTTGTCCCTATCCTCAAAAGTAGTCTCATTAGATGTCCAACAACACTGCTCATGGCTATACCAAAATGCTGATAAGCAGACACCTTCCTTCAAATCTGTCATCCAGTCCACAGCTAAATCTATAACTCCAGCTAATGTGCCTGGCAGGGGAGAAAAACAGGCATTCACAGAGGGCACAAAATATACGTCTTAAGAAATAAGTGTTCAAAATTCAATTTCACAGAGGTGTCCCGTAAATATGGGTCAATCCATGAACAGGGGCCATCCACATTCCATATTGAATTACCCTGTGGCGATCAAAATAAGAGCTTACAACATCTCATTCTTAGACAGTATCTGCAATTTACAACTACCTATCTGCAAAATTGTCTCATGACCACAGGACAGTTTCAAAGGCATGTATCTTTAGAGCACATGTTTGTAGGTTGAGAGAGACCTGGGCAAATGGAAAGATAAGAAGCATTCCTCCCTTTTTTTCTGTATGATTTAGAGTACAGTTTAATGTTTCTTCTTCAATGCCATCTCCTTTGCTTGGCTCACCACAGAGAATTTTTAAGTGGGCTTCTAATCACACATAAGCAAACATATTCATTTAGACAAGAATATATTTGTGACAAAAGCAAATATATTTTTATCTAGACTGTTCCTGAGCCAATAAAATCAATAAACTCAACATTAGGGGAGGGGCTACCCATAGAGATTTTATTTCATGATAAGGTCTCCAGTTGAACAAGCCAATGCCATTCATATGTGACTGTCAATTTCAACATGCTGACCTCAAAAATAAGAGTGGATAATACATTTCAAGGATATTTGTGATTTACCTAAATTACACAGATTAAAATATATGGCGGCTCTTCAACATTCTTACAAAAGATAATCCTTGCAAAATTCTCTCATCTCATTTTTTCTTTGTGTCACTGATCTGACAGCTTTTCCAAACAACACAGCACGACAGTGACACCAAGCGGTAGCTCATCAGAAGGTTTATGTTGAATGCTGGAAACTGAAATAAAATCTTTACCAGTCAAAAGTGGGGAAGCTGTTAATGCTTGGTATAGGAGTTTGCCAAACACATTCTTCAGCCCTTGAGTTCAACTCACCTATGGGCACACAGCAAGTACAGGCTTTTCTGTTCATTGCAACACTTGGAACTGGTCTAAGTAGGCATTCAAGGAATGATCATACATAGACCACGTAATGAGTGGGAAAATGTTTCGTGTATCAAGTCTGTTTGCATATAACAACCATTTTTGGATCAGGAGAAATGACTTTAATCTGGGAATTTTTTAGGTATGCTTCCTTTTAGTTAAAAAAAAACAATCACAGAACTAGTATCATATAAATTGCCTTTTAATGGAAAGCAAGTTGTAATCACCACCATGATCAATATGCCTCTCTAACAATTTATTCAGTCTTGCAGCAAGACAGAGATAAATATTATATATAATTGTTTAATAACAACATTGATCTGTATCGCTTTACTAATACTAAGGTTTTATTTTCCTACGTACTTACATATATTGCTATATCATTATCCAAAGCCAGTCATTTTCCAGAAATTATTAATAGGGTTGTCAGTCTATTTGTGTAGTTAGTTAGGTGTGTGTGTGTGTGTGTGTGTGTGTGTATTTGCCTTTTTCTCTATTCATGGCTTTTTCTAAGATGTTCTGATCAGTATCAGCTAAATCGGGGACAGGCAACCTTTTTCAGACCTGGGCTGGTCTGCCGTCGGCCAGGTCTCGGCTGGGCCGAGGGGGGGGGAATGGCGGCGGGCTCGCTTACCCCCCCGCGCACGCTACTGCCGCACCCACTACCACGGCTACCGCCGTAGCGCACGTGGCTGCAGCTGCCACAGTGCATGTCGCGGCCACCATTTTGGAAGACAAAATGGCGGTCGCGACGCATTTGCACATGCACAGGAGTACTGAGCATGCGCAAACGCATCACGACCACCATTTTGACTTCCAAAATGGCGATCGCCACAAGCGCAGCCGAAAACACACTCCGACGGTGGTGAGGGGTGTCAGCGGTGGCGCGCGGCCGCGGCGACAGCAGCAACCTTCGGCCTGGGCTGGTAAGTCTGGGGCCCAGGGCCCTAACCGGCCCCCGGGCCGTAGGTTGTCGGTGCCTGAGCTAAATAGTCTCAGCCTACGTTAAACAGAGAAAGGTTAGAATCATCTTTATTCCTTTGCACATACATTGATCATTCTTAGATTCCTCTGCCAGTAGTTATACCAGCACATTGACTGATTTCTTTGTTGTTGTTAACTGCCATCAAGTTGGCCTCAACTTATGGCAACCCTATGAATGAGACACCAAAAGAACAATGAAAGCCAGCAAGACAGAAGCAGCTTCTGGCTTACCTTCATGCATGATGTCGTAGTACTTACATTCTCCCTCCATAGGGAGCTGGAGGTAAATGTGTGGCTTTTACCAAGTGGATTTTTTTCAGCAGGACAAAAGCCACACGTTTACAACCATCTCCCTCAGCAGTAGAACAGAAGTGCTTTGTAGGTGTGTGGGTGGTAAACCAGAAGCCACTTCTGTCTCACTGTCTTTCATCTTTATTTTGAAATGGGATAAGGTTCCAGTCACTCTATTTTCAATTGCCCTGCTCATTTTATAAACTCATAGCAGTGGCTTCCTTGATGTGGTTCCATCTGGAATGTGGTCTTCCTCTTTTCCTGTTGCTCTCTACCTTACTATGCCTTACTGGGCATGAGAAATCAATCAGGCCTTTTGAGAATAGTTGCTTTGCATGTCTTTCTTCTGCTATGATCAATGATTGCTGCCACACTGCAGGGGGGGGAAGCAGTTTGACATTACCTTAACTTGCATGGCTCAATGCTATGGAATTCTGGGTTTGTAGTTTGGTGGTATATCAGAGTTCTCTGACAAAGAAGGATAAATATTGCACAAAACTACAAATCCCAGAATTCCATAGCATTGAGTCATGGCAGTTAAAATGTTGTCAATTTGCTTTATTCCTGCTTTATAGATTCAGCCAACATCCACTTGTAAAACTTTACAAACCAGGTATGATGAACTAAAAGCATATCTATTCCAAAATAATGAAATCATACATATAGCTGGTGTATGTAAACCAGATGACAATATTAACTAGAGAAGAGAGGAGTGAGGAATAAATGTGTTGATTCCATGTTACCAGTGATATTACTTCTCTTGTTAATGTACGGTACATTAAGGATAATCCAGTGCTTTTTAGAGTGTCTTTAAAAACATTTATTTTAAAACAGAGATAGTGCTTTTCTTGTTAAAAACATGTTTTTTCTAGATCAGTGCTCAGAATGAGATTTTACACATATATCGCACAGCAGAAATCATAGCGTTGTCTCATCTTAGCCATACTGAAAGGTCACGAATCATACTGCTAAATCCAGCCTAAGCAGATGCTGCCAGAGTGAAGCTGTGAGTGCTTATGCTAGTTGACATGATTTAACAGTTTCTTGAGAATACCTGCTAGCAGTCCTATAAGCAGCATCACAACCCATCCTGACCAGGCATCCAGTAAACTTTTGATGAACTCCCATATCGACTCCTTGCTTTTGTTTGTAATCTAGAAGGAAAAAAAATATGCAATTTATCCTTTTATATAGTACAGAGCCATATATCCAGTTGGCTGGAACAAAACAACACGTACGATCTGATGGTTATGCATGTTTATGCTTACATAACATGTATGTAGACACAGGGCATGCAGGTAATATATGTAAAGAGGTGTTTTTATTCATACTTAGTATGACAGATTCCTCTTCATGTTCTTGACACAGATACCAGTCCTGGGCTCTTATCACCTACTTTACCCTTAAAACTTTTAAACCACTCCTAGAGTTCAGTTTAGAGTTTAAAACCACAAGAGCCAGTGTGGTGTAGTGGTTCAAGCACTGGACTATGACTGTGCAGATCAAGGTTTAACTCGGCCATGTAAATCCACTGGGTTACCTTGGGCGAATCACACTTCCTCAACCTCAGAGGATGGCAGTGGCAAACTCCCTCTGAAGAAACTTGCCAAGAAAACCCCTACGATAGGTGTGCCTTAGGGTCGCCATGTCAGAAACAACTTGAAAACACACAACAAACAAGTTTAGTACTGTGGGCAGGGAGATAAGATGGCTACATCACTGGGTGGGTGGATTCAAGGTTGCATTTGCACAATCCATTTCTCCTAAAAACTCTCAAATGAGTGACTTCTACTATAACAAAAACAGTAACAAAGATTTATTTATCTCCCAGGCTCTGGAACTCTCTCCTAAATAGGTGAGGCCAGTTGCCTCCATGGTGTCTTTTTGACAGCAATTGAAGACTGACTGTTTATTTCAAAAGGGCTTTTAGCAATGTGCTGTGTTGTCCATTATTTGTAGCTTTAAAAAAAAAGATGAGCATACTTTTAAATAGCTTTTAATTCTACTGATAGTTTAGTGATGTGAATTTTTATCTGTATTTGTCTTACTTTTTTTTAAGTACCTACGTATGTAAATCTTGAAACATGACATCCACAATCTAAAACTGCTCGTATTAGCCCAATTCCAAGCCTATTTGTTATAAAATCACTAAAAAAGTGATGATAATCAACAAATGTACCCTGTTACTTGTTTTTGAACAGGAATGTAATATTTTGGTGAAAATTATTGATGCACCCTATCCATGTCATTGGTCAGGAGACATTCTGAGTGGTGGGACAAAAGTTATTAAGTTTTCCTGTACAGTTAAAGCCTGTGGCTGAAACTATTGACAAAGTTCCTTTGTCCATATTCAGTTTCACTCCAGTTTTCCCATATTTTCATTGAGATTCTATGTCACTCTATTACATAATTCAATTATGTGCAAAATTCCCACTTCTTTTGCTTATAAAATCACCAGGTGAGACTATACATTATTACATAGTTCAAGAATCTGCAGCAAGTGAGATTCAAGCCTTTGGTCCCCAAGCTCCTGAAGAATGCCTGGATATTTTGGGCTATGTGGAGCATAGGAGATTCTGAACCATAGGAAATTCTGAAGAACACTTTTTTGGCCGTCTGAAAAGAGAGACTATAAGTTATCACTAGCACTGGATAACTGAATTATGTTTGTTGTTGTTGTTTCATTTAGGCTGTATCCGCACTGCAGAAATAATCAAGGTTCATACCATTTTAATTGCCATGGCTTCATGCTATGGACATCTGGGAAGTTTAGTTTTTTGTGGCACCAGAGCTATCTGACAGAGAAGGCTAAATGTCTCACAAAACTACAGTTCCCAGAATGCCATAGCATTGAGCCGTGATGGTTAAAGCAGTGACAACTTGGATTATTTCTGCAGTGCAGACCCAGCCTCAGACCCAGTGTGGACCCAGCCTTATTTTAAATTGTACAGGTATATGAATTCCTAATAATAAATAAATAAATAAATAAATAAATAAATAAATAAATAAATAAAATTTATTTGTACCCCGCCCCTCTGTGTAGCAATCGGGGCAGCTTCCAACATAAAAATACAGCACAATAAGATCAAACCCCAAACCCCAACCCTCCCACCCCTTAAAAAGTTATTAAACAAACATCAAATTAAAACAATTTTAAAATAAGGCAAAGTGCCGACAAATACAATAACTACAGCAATTACGGCTATAATAGCAGCTTGGATGGGGGAAAGAAGAGGTGCAAAAGACAGGGTCTATGACCGGAAAGACTAGTCGGGAAAGGCCTGCTGGAAGAAATCCGTCTTGACATGCCCTTCTAAAGTTGTGACGGATCTCGTCCAGCAGGCCGTTCCATAGTCTGGGAGCGGTCATCGAGAAGGCCCTCTGGGAAGTCGCCAACAGTCTAGATTTTTTCACCTATAGCAGATTTCTCCCAGAGGACCAAAGTGTGCAGGACCAATTATATGGGAGGAGGCAGTCTCGAAGATAGGTTGGAATAGATTCTAGAATCATCCTAGTGATTCCTCTGCTCTTTTCCTCATCGTATTAAATAAATTATTCTCTGGAAATATTTTTGACTTTCGTTTGTATTTTTTTTTCAAAGTTTCAGAAGAGTATTTTGTTGGGCAAACTGTTAGAGATAGAAATACACATAAACACACAACACCTGGATTAATATTTATAATTGTTTAGGTAGAACGAGTCAGTTTTCCAGGAATCACAATTCTATGCAAAATATAAACATTAGGGCTTTTTTCTGTATAGCCTTACTGTTGGAAGATTTTAGCATTCTCTTTCCCCCTTGTTAGATAGATAGGGAATTCCTGCATGCAAACTCTCCCCCCTCTCTCCCTTATTCAGACTAACCATGTGACTTAGGTCACTCCTTCTTTGGGAATAACTGACATTCTCTCAAAATATTTTCAACTGAGCTGTTGTGTTTCCATCTTCCTGCTCTTTCTACTTTCTTTGGAAGTTTCATTTGTCAGATAAATATTTCTTTTACCTGAACTATTCATTAACTAGATTAGGATATAACTTCTATGTAAATGTAAATTAAAGCCATAATTAATTTTTTTGTTTTATACTACAAACCATGTGCTTGTTGTTTTTTGGAGTCAGTCTCAGTTCTTAGAGCAGCATAGTTGGACAAGATCACATTTCTATTACTCTGCTAGTTTAAAGCTAGACCCTAACAGGCTTGGCTTTGACATTTTTGATATTCAATATTTTTGTTTCCTTAGCAAAGGCTGAAGACTTAGGAAACTTAAATTACCCCACACTTAGCAATAGCAGTTTTTTGAGCAACTGCAATTATTATTATTATTATTATTATTATTATTATTATTATTATTATTATTATTATTTAAAGTATTTCTGTATTGACATCCAGACTGGCAATTCAAGATCCCATCTATCCTTATTTCTATTGTCTCTTAATCAAGAAGTCTGGAATCATCACCATCTTGGTTTGGCCCTGAAAAAGTCAAAGTGTGCTTTACTGAACACAGTTTTTGAAACCATACAACATTATTCTTGATCACAGGGCAGGTCTGCTAAGAAATTATCCTATTTTCATGTATTTGTGGACATTGACATGTGATAACCACAGCACTGGTCTTGAACTGGACAGATTTTTTTTATATATATATATATAATGGAATGTTCATTTCCTTCTACATCTTACTGTAATAAGGCAACATAATGTAAGATATCTGAAATGTCTACGTAAATATTGAGAGTGACTAGTTTAAGTATTTATACACTACCAGAAATGGATTTCAAGCTATGTCTGAGACCAGATGGCAGTTCCTTCACCCATCTCTGTATTATTAAAACCATGTGAAGATCATAACCATCAGTGGAAGAAAACAGATAACTTACTACTTTAACTAGCTTTGTGAAATGATGTTCTGGCTTTCAAAATAGCCTTCTCACTTACCTTTCTATGTCTATCTGTGTCACGCGATTTCTCCCTTAGCCAATCAATGGTGTGAAAGTCTTCATAAGTTCCAACATCAGGGAAAGGTTCGTCCAGAAAATCCATCAGATTCCCGGAGCCATTCATGTTTCCTGCATTAACCATATTAGTACCTACAGTATATGTAAGAAAATTAAATGGACAGAGTACAGGGTTAAAAATGCAAAATTGCACACTTCATAGGATATACCCTATTTTCCTGAAAATCATCCTCATCATATTTTAAATGTGACTTGGGGGAGACCAGGCTGATATGATAATAAAACTAAATTAGAAATATCAGAGAATCTATCCCTTTCCCATTCACACATAAAATGAAACACTGAACACAATATAATCAAGCAGTTGGGAAAGTGCTTCCCAAAGCCATTTCTGTGCCCCTAAGAGCCTCCCAGAATCCTCTCCTCCCAAAATTGAAACTAAAAACTAAAACATAGCAGTTTCCCTGTGTCATGAGAAATCTCTTTTGAAATGAAGGGAAGTTACATAAGTAGTTTGTGGAACAGCATGTAAGATATATCTCTTTTAGGATAATCTCTTTTCAATATACCTGAACAGTATTTAATGGGTTGAGTGTTCATTAGACTTTGTCCAGGATGCTCTTACTAGTCTGTGTCACTATGCATGTTGAATAATAAACCTAGTGAGCCTAATTTGTAAAAATCACGAAAACAGGACATTACAATGTGAGGATGTATTCTTTAAAAGAGAACAGTAAAAGAAATCTATTGTTTGAACTGAACATAGTGCTAAATATCTACTATGTACATGTATATGTATTATTTACATGATATATACATAGTCCTTTGAACACATTATTGTCGCCAGAAGAAAATCCAATGTTCAATTGGATCCAATTTGTGAATTCTTAGTAAAAATAAGTTCCCACACAAGTATTCTATTCACTTGTAGCATACTGATCATGGTCTCTTATTGGACCAACTCTGTGGGATGGGAGTAGGAGGTAGTGGTTCTGTTCCCTCTAGAAGGCTGGTTTCAGAGAGTAGCATTGAGGATTCCTGTTCAGCCCAATGGCTGCTAAGCTATGGGGTGTCAAAGGGTTCCATCTTATCCCCCATAATGTTCAATATCTACATGAAGCCACTGGGGGGCCAGGGTCATAAGGGAGTTTGGAGTGGGGTACCATCAGTGCAATC
>JAIPUX010001232.1:77194173-77222823 GCA_020142125.1 Phrynosoma platyrhinos | reverse complement strand
ATGGCAGTTAAAGTGGTGTCAAAGTGCATTATTTCTGCAGTGTGGATGCAGCTCAAGACTCTTCCCTAGACACAGCTGCTGGGATGGCCCTTTCTTGTTACACCTGAATTAAAATGCACTTTTAATGCTGGCAGAAAAATTAACACTGCTTTTTTTATGAACTAGCAGTGTGAGATCCTTCATATGCCATACAATGAATACAGAAAGAAACTAACAATTGGTGGTTACAATCCCTGTCAATGATCAGATGGTTGGGATTTCATGTCCAAAGTAGCTAAAGTCCAGTTGTGAGCACTCACTATAAATTGGGTAATACATGGTAGAAAGGAATGTGGAAACCTGGCAAAGCCCAAGACATTTTGCTGCCTGAGGCCATGCAAATAGTGCTCCTCCCTTCAGCCACTGTGCATAGGACCTAAAGCTTACCGAATTATTTTATTACATGAGGCAGAAAATCCCACTGTCCATCTCAATGGCAGTAAAAATACACAATAACTACTAAATGAATACATATTTGTTGCCCTTTTGTGACACTTGTATGATGCCTCACCCTGCTGAATGGTAAGGACGGACCATCCCATTAGGTCTTATCTCAATAATGGACATAAATAAAGATGAGAGTCCACTCTTCCTCATTTCTTAGCCCCCAGTAATGTGAAAAAGCCTATAGTAATTTTGTGTGTGCTAGCAACATTTTACAATGAAAAAACAATAAGCCAATTATCAGGAGCACAAGCGGTGGGGGAGGAATCCTTATTAACAAAACAAATAAACAGATACATGTAAATTTACCCAAGAATTGCCTGTGTTCTTGATTTAATGCTGCTCCATAAGCTGAGTCATCCTTTTCATTCTGATAGAGGCAGGTTTCACCGTGGCCTTAAAAAGGGGGGATGGAAAATGAAGACTCTTCTGTTCTGGCATTTTTAAAATGCATCTTATACATTCAGCCATTTCTAACAAAAAAACACCTCAGACTATCTGACTATTATCAATGCAATACTAAAATGTCCCCCGATTCCTGACTACTAGGATACCTAAACGAACCAATTCATGTGCAACATACTAGTGGAGAGAAACTGAAAAGCAAAGGAATTTGGATTTTTATCTCCAGCTAGCCATTTACCTATATTAGGTTTACATGCAGCGTCACATAAAATATTTTGCCCTGCTTATGTCATGCATTCAGTGCCTCACGAGCAAACATAAGAGTTTACACATGAAGGAATTATGCCGGAAATATGAAGAAATGTGCTCCTCTTAGAAATGTTTTAAAAGGTTTCCCCTACCTAGCTGGACGTTGCATAGGCCAGATGTTTAAAATGTTATTTTTGCATGGGGGTACTCTCATTTTCCCCACTCTTTGCAAATACTAATGGAAATGCAGCTTGTTGTTTAATAAAAAAGAAAAAAGATGTGACAGGATGCATTTTAAGATTGCCTTCCTTCTCCTTTTTAAACCTCCCCAAGCAACATTGCTTCTGAATATGCCAGGATCTGAATAGCAAGATAACAGAGCCTGCACCTGCAAGATTCACAGAGGCCCTATGATGGTGATTAATATTAATAATTAAGCTCCTAATGGACGAAGGACAATTGCAGAATAAGCACACAGGCCCACGTCTTGCAAAATCAGGCTACGAAGCATGGTTTCCCCTTACCTGCAATGCAACATCATTTGGTTCAGCCCCCAAAATCCCGACAGCATCCTTTCTTCACTGGTACGGCTGCAAAGGCAATGATGTCATATGGAGGAAGCAGTGACAGTCACATGATCCTCTATGCTCTCTATTGGAGAGATTGGCAGCAAGTGGCTTTTGATCCTTCAGGATTAAATCAGGGGCTTAAAACATCCTTATTCCTCTTGCAGCACACACTGCACTGGGGTGGCGATGGTATTTTATATGTACACGTATCCAGGAGTGTTTCTGCTCTCCTTTTTCCAACAAAAGTAAAAGGAAGTGTATTGTCTGAAAGGATACATGCTTGCATTCTGCTGTCATTCAGTGCTAGGTGATTAAAAAGAGAAAAGGCGGCAGATAACACCATGCATGGCTGCATTCTGCAGGAGGCCTCTCTCTTTCAACTAGAATCAGATGGCAGTCACAAAGGAGACGCTTCATGGGCCTTTGTATTTAAGATCTAGTAAATATATTAGGGAATGAGCTTTTGGTGGCCTATGAAAAATCAAATGCATGTGTGTTTACATCCGTTGCAGTATAGCTGCAACTAAGAAGGAAAGGAAGGGCAAAAACATACATATGCTGACAACCCAAAGGATGGAAGTGTGCAAGAAAAGTGTAGACATTATATGAAGTCAGTAAAGACATGATTCTGCCCAACATATAGTGGAAATCCCTATATACATATAGAGTCCATATTGTTCCTCCTGCAAGGGACACAAGAATTGTACTGAGGTCACCTGTGAGAGCCAGCATGGTGTAGTCATTTGACACTGGATTATGACTCTGGAGACCAGGTTTCACATCCCCGCTTGGCCATGGAAACCCACTGGGTGACCCCAGGCTCAGAGGAAGGCTAAGGCAACTCCCTTAGAGAAAATCCCATGATATGTATGGCTTAAGGTTGCCATAAATCAGAGATGATGTGAAGGCACATAACAACAATCACTGTGAAATGAGAGATTTCTGTATGTGAGGGAGATATAAACTGATGGCATCCTCATTCAGCCAAAACCATCTCTCTGGATTCACCTGCACAACAAAAATAATGCAGTTTGACACTGCTTTAGCTGACATGGCTCAATACTATGGATCCTGGGATTTGCAGTTTGTTGTAGCACCAGATCTCTCTGGCAGAGAAGACTAAAAACTTTTGCAGACTGCCAGAAATAGTGCACATTAAATTGAGGCACTGCCCTGGCTTAGTGCTAGGGAGTCATGGGAATTGTATTTTTTTCTGAGACATTGAGCCTTCTCTGTCAGAGAGCTCTGGTGCCACAATAAATTACAGTTCCCATGATTCCCTAGCACTGAGCCAGGGCAGTGTCTCAATTTAATGTGCACTATTTCTGGCAGTCTGCAAAGGCCCTAAATTAACTTACAAAACTGCAAATCCCAGAATTCCACAGCACTGAGCCATGGTAGTTAAAGCAGTGTCAAACTGTACTATTTCTGCAGTGTAGATGAGGCCTCTCTCTTTTCTTTGCATGAAGCAATGCATTGTTTCTAAGGGCCTTTACAGACTGCCAGAAATAATGCAGCTTAAGGCCACTTTAACTGTCCTGGCTCAGTGCTAAGCAATCATGGGAATTGTAGTTTATTATGGCACCAGAGCTCTCTGACAGAGAAAAAAATACAATTCCCATGATTCCCTAGCACTGAGCCAGGGCAGTTAAAGTGGCCTCAAGCTGCATTATTTTTGGCAGTCTGTAAAGGCCCTTAGTCTCCTTGTCACATGGAGGGGAAAGGCTGGATGGGGCTGAGCACCTCCCATTTCCCTGGCAGGTGCAGAGTTTGGGAAAAGAGAAGAAGCACAACAATTCAGCCCTCAGTTGCAGACACTTCTTCTTCACACATGGAAGAATTAATTGTGCCCTACGTGAATGGTGCTTTTAGAATTCTCAAAGCAAATTATTGTATCCAATAACTTATTCTAGCCAATAGTTGTAAATTCAAAAGCCTAGCAAAGGCTTGACAAACTGTTAATAGCCAAATATTTTGCTAGCTATTTGGGTTTGCACAGTCTTAACATTTTAGCATTATGTATGAGACTTAATTATTTTTGTGCTCCTGGTCAAGGAGTATGAGTTTACAGATTCCATTTTACAGGTAAGATGCATTTGTCTTGTTTCTCACTGCTCTGATAAACTGGATGTCTTGGATTTCATATAACATAATCCTGTGTATCTCACGCCCAGTGACCTGTGGTAAAGTAAGTTTGTTTGTTTGTTTGTTTGTTTGTTTGTAGTATTTATACCCCGCTCTTCAGCCACAAAGGGTCTCAGAGAATCTTACAAATGGGTTAATTAGATGGGTTCCTGCCCTCAGGTTTACAATCTAAGAAGACATGATACAAAAGGAGTAGGGAATGGCAGTGGGGAAGAGGATCAGGTCCAGCAGTTCTTCTCTCCCTCTGAGGCCTGGACCATGACAGATGGACTGGAGGGAGGTCTCTCCTTAATCTAGGCTAGGCCCGATGGAGCTGGCCTGCCTCTCTCCTTCTGAGGCCGAGGAGATAATGCAGGTAATAGACCAGGGGTAGGCAACCTTTCCCCTTTAAGGGCCGAGGGACTTCAGCTCCCAGAATCCCAGGAGCTATTGGCCAACATGGGACTATTGGCCATCATGGCTGAGGCTTCTGGGAGCTGAAGTCCCTCGGCCCTTAAAGGGGAAAGGTTGTCTACCCCAGTAATAGACCCTTGTTTCTATCCAGCAAAAGGACAAGCCTTGGCCCTCTATAGCCAGTGCAAGAATAAAGTGTAAAGAACAGGTGTAAAGAGCAGTGCCTGCTGAGTCAGGGCTTCACTCCTGCAAAGAGCTAAACCACTGATGGAAGCAGAGTTCCAAGACAGTAGCAAACACAATAGCCTCTTTCTTCCTGATGGTCTCTGTCAGGGGTAGGCAACCTTTCCCCTTTAAGAGCTGAGGGACTTCAGCTACCAGAATCCTAGGAGCTATTGGCCAACATGGGACTATTGGCCAACATGGCTGAGGCTTCTGGGAGCTGAAGTCCCTCAGCCCTTAAAGGGTCCTCAGTCTCTTCCTTCATGGCTCCTCTCTCTCTCAAAGGCCACAGCAGCGGCAGCTGGAATGGAGGGAGGGTGCCTCACCAGCTGCTGGGACTAAGAAAATAAAAGTTAGCATCAAAGAGATGTTAACTCTTATCCTCCAGGAAGTTAAGTGGGGAAAAATACATCCTTGGCCATGAAGGCATAATTGTAAGGTGAGCCATACATTCAGCCGTCTCCAAAGGGCTTTTAGCTAGGACCTATGAGGACATCTGGCCCTTCCATCAGTCACCAAGAGCTTCAGAATTAAAATGAAGAATCTTGCGGTTTTCAAATGTTGCAAATGAGTCCATCACTACCACCTTTTTACTAGTTGTTTTAGTTTTTGAAGATTCTGTTTGAAGGAGATATTTTCTTTTCAAGTAGTTAGGCTATGTTCACGGCACACTGGGAAAGATGCCTTGGTGGCTCTTTGCTATAAGGAACTGAACCACTGTCAATGCTATGAAAGAAGAGGACTAGGTTGCATATCTTCATAGTAGCTTCCTTGTATGCCAGCACAATGTTTCTCACTTATCCCAGTAAAGAACACAAAGATATGTAATGTTTCAAGTTTCAGCTAGTTGCTAATATCTTCCAGGTGACTAGAACCTAGGGTGAAAAGAACTCTCTTAGGAAAATGGGATAGATGACCAGCTGAACCACTGAATACACAAACTTAAATATGGGTTTCATACAAATGAGTGAATAGTCTTTAATGCAACATCAACAACAGAATAATTTGCATACAATTTGGCTTGACTATAAAACAGGGGTAGCCATGTTCTGAAAGAGTTTCTTTCTGACGTTTCCCCTTTAAGGGCCGAGGGACTTCAGCTCCCAGAAGCCTCAGCCATGATGGCCAATAGTCCCATGTTGGCCAATAGCTCCTGGGATTCTGGGAGTTGAAGTCCCTCGGCCCTTAAAGGGGAAAGGTTGCCTACCCCTGCTATAAAATCTAATTGAGCATTCTGGCTGGCTGGGCTATAACCCTTCTTCATAATATTCAGGTGTTTTAATGTATCTGGAGTTTGTTTGTGGCAAACATCTAAACAGGTGATGCTCTAAAACACATTAGTATATTCTAAAACCAAGTTTTGCCCTATATGTAAGTGGTGCCTTTTCCTCTCCTTTTTTTTTTTTTTTTTTTTTTTTTTTTTTTTTTTTTGTAGAACATAAAAGTTTTTGTTGTGTGCCTTTAAGTCATTTCCAACTTATGGTGACCCTATGGTGAACCCATCACAGGGTTTTCTTAGCAAAATTTGTTGTGGGGGGGGGGTGTTGCCTTTGCCTTCCTCCAAGGTTGAGAGGAGTGTGTTGTCACTAAAGCTCTCTATTCCACCATCCAAGTCACTGATAAAATATTGAATAGTACTGGATCTACGACAAGAACCTTTGGCGCCTTAGGAGTTACTTCTCTCCAGAAAAGGAGCCATTGTTGAGTACCCTTTGAGTTTGGCCATTCAACTAATTACAAATCCACCTAACATTAACACTGTCTAGCCCACATATTATTAGCTTGTTTGCAATATCATGGGGGACCTTGCCAAAAGCCTTAAGATAAGCTACATCCACAGCACTGCCTTCATATACAAAGTTTGTAATGCTATCAAAACAAGAGAGAGAGAGAGAGAGAGAGAGAGAGAGAATTAATCTATTGTGACTTGGTTTTGTAAAACTCACATTGACTTTTTGTAACTATGGCATTCCTTTCTAAGTGCTTACAGCAGGGGTAGGCAGCCTTTTTGAGCCAGGGGCCAGGTTGCTGTCCCTCAGACAATTGGGGGGCCGAAGCACCAAAAATAAATAAATAAATAAATAAATAAGATTTTAAAAAATTTAAAAATTAAAAAAATATGCATGCACACTCTCTCAGTCCCAGAAAAGCCATGGCAAAACCCGTGGAGATTTTGCCAAGAAAACAAGTAATAACAACAATAATCAATATCATCATGGCGGGGGGTGGCGGTGGCAGCAGGACTGGCCTGGAGCTGGTCCAAAGGCCTCGGGGGGGGGGCGCATCTGGCCCCCGGGCCTTAGGTTGCCTACCCCTGGATTACAGACTGTCTAATTATCTACCAGAATCATTGGTGTCAAGTTACTGGGTTCAGGTCTTCTATTTTTCCTTTTGAAAAATGATAGCATTTGCCCTCCTCCAGTCTGCTGGGACTTCTCCTGGTCTCGAGTAATTTTCAAAGGTTATTGCCAGTGGCTCTGAGATTACTTCTGCTAGTTCTTTTTATACCCTTGGATGTAGTTCATCTGGCCCTAGCCAGACATTCCTGTTCTACCTCTGTGCTGCATTTCTCCTACTGCATCATTTGCTCCATTTTCCCCTGGGTTGAGAATTTTACTGTTTGGAGAAGACCAAGGTAAAGAAGATGTTGAGTCATTCTGCCTTTTTTTTAATCTTGTTACCATTTCTCCATCTTCTCCACAAAGTGGTCCCATTTTCTTGTTCTTCCTTTTGCTATGAAGATAACCAAAATAGTCCTTTCAAATATTTTTGAACTTTCTACCAACCCTAAGCTTGTTCTGTTTTAATGTTTCTTTCTCCCTACACATGCTGGTTGTTCATTTGAATTCCTCTGATTTCCCGTTTTTTCCATTTCTTGTACATGTCCCTTTAAAATCTTAGCTCAGTTGAAAGTTCAGTAGACATCTATCCTGGTTTCTTTAGACACTTCCCTTTTTTTCCTTCTCTTTGGAAACATTTGTTCTTTTAATATCTCACTTTTAAGAAACTCCCATCTATCATGAGCTTCCTTCTCTTTTAGTATTCCTGACCAAAGGATCACATCCAATATTTCCCTGTTTACTGAAATCAGCTTTCTTAAAGTCTAGAACAGGGGTAGGCAACCTTTCCCCTTTAAGGGCCAAGGGACCCTTAAAAGAATCCCAGGAGCTATTGGCCAATATGGGACTACTGGCCAACATGGCTGAGGCTTCTGGGAGCTGAAGTCCCTCGGCCCTTAAAGGGGAAAGGTTGCCTACCCCTGGTCTAGAATGTGTATCTGACTACACCTGGGTTTCCCCTTTCTGCTGTATAAGAAACTCCAGGAGAACATGGCCATTCCCACCTAAAGTTCCTGCCATTCCACCCCGTTAACCAGGTCATCACTGTTGGTTAAGATCAAATCTAAAATAGCCAATTCCACAGTTGCCTCTTCCACCGTCTGAAAAAATGAAATTGTCTGCAAGGTTAGTGAGAAAATTTGTTGGACCTTATATTCTTAGCACATATTAGGATGGTTGAAACCTTCCATTGCTACATTTCTCCCTTCTGTATGTTTGGTCATCTGTTCCAGGAAGGCATCATCCAAGTCCTCAGTCTGTAGTAGACCCCCACAATGACATCACTGTTGTTTCTCGCCCCCTAATTTTTACCCAGATGCTCTCAACCTGGCTTCCAGATTTTAAGTCATGGATTTCATCACAGGTTTAAACATCCTTGACATATAATGCTACTCCTCTTCCTTTCTTGTCTGTTTGATTTCTCTAAAATAGATTATAATGGTAGGTAAAGGTATTTCCCATTGACAAGGTTGTCAAGTCATGTCCAATCATCGGGGGCAGTGCTCATCTCCATTACTAAGCCTTTCAAACTTTGCACTCCTGGAGTACAGGATTCTGCCACCACCCAATAGCCAGCGTTGTCCAAGGACTGCTCTGGTGGTCATGTGGCCAGCATGATTGCACAGAACACTGGTACCTATCAATCTTCTTTCTATCTAGATCAGGGGTCGGCAACTTTGGTTGCCGGGGAGCCAGGGGGGGGGGAAATGGCGCTGGGGCCAGGCAGGTGCGCGCTTGCCATCGTGCGCATGTGTGCGCATGTGTGGGACACCATTTTGGAACGCGCAACGACACTGTGCACATGCAGGCCGTAGGTTGCTGACCCCTGATCTGGATGGCCATCTGTTGGGGATGCTTTGATTGGGTGTTCCTGCATGGCAGGGGTTGGACTGGATGGCCCTTGTGGTCTATTTGCATTTGCAGGCTTTCCAACTGCTAGGTTGGCAGAAGCTGGGACTAGTGATGGGAGCTCACCCCATCATGCAGCACCCAGTCCTCGAATTTCAACCTGCCAATCTTGCAATCAATAGTCAGAGTCTTAACCACTTGAGCCACTGCATCCCTTAAAATAAAATAGATTATACCCCTCTATTATTACATTCCAATAATGAGACTTATCCCACCAGGTCTATATTATATTTACTTTGCTGTCTTAAGAGTTCAAGTTCATCTAGGTCCAAAACACACTGCAGAAATAATCCAGTTTGACATCGCTTTAAGTGCCCTGGTTCAGTGCTAGTGAATCCTGGGAACTGTAGCTTATTGTGGCAACAAAGCTCTCTGGCAGAAAAGGCTAAATGTCTTACAAAACTACAGTTCCCATAATTGCCTAGCATTGAGCCAGGGCAGTTAAAGCGGTCTCAAACTGGATTATTTCTGCAGTGTGTTTTGAACCCTAGTTTATTCCCTATGCTGTTCATTATGTAGACCATAGGTCAATTCCTCCAAGCTGCTTATTCAAAAAGTTTTCTTCCCTCCCACAGTTGGGTTCTTGTATTATTTGCCTAGTTCTTTCTATAACATTTGGGCTATTTTCTCCAGCACTTGATGGAACTCCTTCCCTCAAGCATACTGTCTCCCTCCCCCACGCACCTCAATTTAAAACCCTCCTGATCAGGTTTGTGAGTCTCTTCGCAAAACATTCCTGCCAACTGCTGAGGTGCAACCCATCACTTGCCAGAAGTCCATCTTCATGAAACGACATACCATGGTCCTAGGAGTAAAACAGTTTCCATCGGCATCATATGCAGAGACAGTTACTCACCTCCACCACTCTTTTCTCTCTTCTTAGGTCACGTCCTTCAACTGGAAGGACAGGTAAAATGACAACCTGTGCATCAAGGTCCTTCAGCTTCCTACCCAAAACCTTATGCTCTCTTGTGATAACCTTGCAGTTTCATTGATTCCCATATGGACCAAAAGGAAGGGGTAATGGTCAGTGAGCTTGACAAGCTTTTTCAGCATGTTACAGTATGGATTTTTGCCCCAGAGATAGAGCACACCTCCTGAACACTGTCAGGCTCGTAAACTCCTTCAGAACTGAGTCCACTACCATCATCACACATCTCCTCTGAGGACTGGCAGGGGCCATTCCATGTGCTGAATCTTCTAAGGCCACCTGCACTTTCTCTGAGGGCTGACATTGCTACTCTTGTTCTTGTTCCTTATCATCACTGAGAAGGGAAAGAGCTTCAAATCAGTTATGTAGCTCCAAACTCATAGAATGATCCCTGGTCATTTTACTTCTATGTGTCACATTCCTGCAAATGTTGATGCATTTTCAGTAAGGAATTCTGGATGAACCTGCTGTTTACCTTGCCTGTTGTAGCTGCAAGAGTGGTGAGCTAGAATAGAATCCCATTCTTTTCCACTCAAGCTTCATTGGACTGTTTACTACAGATGTTTTGTTGAAAACTGCCACCATAAGTCTGTTTTTCTAGGCTCCCAATTCACTACCCTCCCAATTCCAATGCTTCTGAAGAACATTAGCTGGACAGAGAACAAGGGAGAAAAGGAGAGGCTAGGTGGGCACAAAGAGAAATTTGTTGCAGAGGAGTTGCCTGCATTATATTGTTGTAATTCATTCAATAACTGTAAATTAAGGCAGCTATTATTATCACCATATTCCATATTGGGTTGCATGGGGTGCGGGGGAATGATGGCCTACCAGAATATCTTTAACTACAGCAATGATGAGCATTCTGCAAGAAGAGACATTTACAGGAGTTCAAACTGTGACAAAAATGACAGGTCAGATCACTTTTGGTTATGTTCTATAATAACTGGCCTTTTGTGTGTAAAAATATTGCTAAATGTTAAAAGTCTGCCCAATCAGGATATTATCTTTGCCAACACTGACAGCCCTTCACCTGGCTTGAATAACAATAAAACTGTATAGATATAACTTTGATGAACTAACAGTTAGGAGTGCAACCAACAGTGAAAACAGTTACAGGCATCTTGCCCCCCCGTTCAATCCTAATTATACATACCAGTCCAACAAATTAGGCCAGAAGTTACCTTTACTAATTGTATTATCTGACACTGACACTAAAACTACAGCATTGTGCAGGTGTTACATCATAACTATCATATTTAACGTGACAATCATTTGCAGTACTGCACATATGAATATTTTAAAAGAGAAGACATCACAGTATCACACATGTGGAAACAGAAAAGTGAACCTTGCAAAAGAGCATAACCAATCCATCATTATTGAAGGTGTTTTTTAAATATATATATATATATGGGTAACTTAGGGCCTTTGCAGACTGCCAGAAATAGTGCAAATTGAGTCCACTTTAATAATAATAATAATAATAATAATAATAATAATAATAATAATAATAATAATAATTTTTATTTATAGCCCGCCTCTCTGCCCAGCAATTGAGGCGGGTTACAGCATTAAAACAAAACAATGTAAAAACAACCCCAATCCCCAAGTCCCGACCTCCCAACCCCTTAAAACAGTATTAAACAAGAGAAAATTAAAACCATTAGACAATGACAATAAAAAACAATAAAACTTAACACAACAACGCAAGTGGTAAGCCGATTAATTAACAGCCCGACCTATCTTTAAGGGTTAGGGTTAGTGCTGAGGTTTTTCCTGAGACATTGAGCCTTCTCTGTCAGAGAACTCTGGTGCCACAATAAAATACAGTTCCCACGATTCCCTAACCCTTAAAGTGGACTCAATCTGCACTATTTCTGGCAGTCTGCAAAGGCCCTTATTCAGTTTTTAAAAAGTTCTTAAGAATGGTTTAACCATGGCCTAGAATCAATTCTAACATCAGTATACTTTAAACTGATACGCAAAGTAATGCATTTATGGCAAGTTTATTTATTTATTTTGCAAATACTTTTCAAATACAAATGACACAATCATTTAGAAACTTTGACAAACACAAGTAATGAATACTGAAGAGTATATTACTTTTCAACACACTGAAATAGTATTCATTGACAATCAGAATCTTACCATGATTAAATACTGTGACCACAGCACAGAGTGGCTACCATTACAACCCAGCAACATCATCATCTCAGGGAGCCCTAAGTAGGTGACTTAACATACAAACCGAAACTGATCCCAATCTGTCATAACAGATGGCAGTATTTATACTGACTGTCCTTTATCATAAACAATTAGCATATGACCCAGGTGACTGAAAGTGCTCTACATAAACATGATTGCTCCTCTTAGACTGGGGGGAAAATACAGGAAAGGCTTTGTCTACTACCTTTTCCAAGTGCATTAAATCTGCTTAATTGTTGGCCAAACAGATTGCATATTGGACTATGATAGGATACGGGACCAACTCCTGATAGCTTTTGGGAAATACTGATATTTTAAAATAACAACCATACAGGCAAATAACTTGAAATCTTCTTAACAGTTATTGGACCAATTACCACCACCCCCCCAGCTTCCAGTGTACTTCCAGCTCTTTCTTCCTACTGCAGTTCTGGGATCACCTTTTCTTGACAAGAAATGCTTTCTCAGTCTTCTTATACATGGAGATTCTACAGAGCACTCCATGATGATAATACCAAAGATTCTCATTTCAGTTATACCAACATGTGGAAAAGTTTACAACATACATCAAGTGATCCTATACAATTCATGTTAATTTGATGGATTTAGGCTGCAGTCCTATGCACTCATATAGAATTAAATACCACTGAACTCATTGTTCTTACTTTGAGTAGACATGTCTAGGACTGTTCTGTTAGTCTTTAATCTACATTTAACAATTCACACTACTGATGGTTTATAATCATTACTTCAAAACACAGACCATGGAAAACAATTTAATGGTTAGGTTATCATGACCTTAACACAAAACACAAGTTTCAGACACTGATGCTGACTGGTTTCCAGCTTAACAACCACTTTCTTTGGTATCAGGCCTCCCTAAGGTACAGGTTGAATCTCCCTTATCCGAAATGATTGGGACTAGAAGTGTTTTAGATTTTGGATTTTTTTTTTTTTAAAATTACATATACATAATAAGATATTCTTGGAGACGGGACATAACCCTAAACAAAAAGTTCATTTATGTTTCATATATACCTTATACACATAGCCTGAAGGTAATTTTATACACAATATTTTTAATAATTTTATGCATGGAATGACGTTTGTGTACTGAGTCATCAGAAAGTAAAGATGTCACTATATCAGCCACTCATGTGGATGACTTTGAAATATTTTGGATTTCAGATTCTGGACATGGGATACTCAACCTGTATTTCATTTTTAAATAAAATCAAAGTTTGACTCGACAGTGTCCTATAGTTAAAAAACAGTTGAATTTTACTGATGACCCCCAAAAGGGACATAAATTTTTGGGTAACTGAAGCTGAATATAATAACATAACATACAGTATTTTCATACATTTGCAAGACACAAAAAGTGACACTTTCAGGAATTCAAGGTGACAGTTCAAATTTAACAAAAGCTACATGTTTTTTCTAAATCCAAATAAATTCTTTCCAAGCTAGGGAGTCCAATGGAAGAACCCATTCTTTGAACAGCATAGTTCTATCTTACTTCTGTCTTAATTAAAAGTACTTTTAAGTATTAACAGTCAATATTCCATATTAGAGTATAAGCCATTCAACAGCTGAAATTATTAGCAGTGGAAAGAACAATATGAATTTAGAAGTGTGCATAAAGTACAAGGCTAGAAGAGGCTGCCAGAACTTGGGAGGTTAGGGTTACAGATTTAAATGGTTTTATTTGAAAAACCAAACAATATTTACTAGAAAAGGGAGATGACAGAAACATAAATAATAAACACTGCCTATGTAGTAGCTTTTGAGGGATATTCGAAATATTGCTATAGTAATCAATACAGTTGAATTTCGCATCTGAAAAAAACTGGTTTTATTTCTTTAAAAATTAATAGCACTTGTAACATTTATGCAAAGCAATGGGGGGAAATATATGTATCTACAGAGGCAATGCTAATGGCTCAGTAACTGGAAAGGTTTCAAGCAGATACTCAGCTTAGATTTCTGTACTTTTATAGAATAAAGCCTTGGCTGAACCACCACCAAAATTCATTATGATGCTTCCTCCCAAATAATCACCTACTTCTTCAGATTCAACCATTGAAACTATAGCTCGAAACAGACAGGCCAAAAGATGCAGCTTCCAACCGCTTCGAGGGTGTGGTGTGCAGATGACGGATGCCCCCAACACAGCCAGAAGTTACTCTGGGGGATGCCTAAGGAGGCTCAAGGACGCCAGAAAAAGGAGCTTCTTGCTGGCAGCCTGATTGGGACCATGACAGTGGTCTGCTTCCAGAGTGGGCCATCCAGTAACTGTGGTCTCTAGTTGTTCATGGGGCAATCATGGCTGGAATGGCCAGCAGCCACTCCAAGTCGCCTGTCTGCTTCGCCTCTATGATGGCAGAAGCTTTGGTGGCACAGTAGTTAAATCCCATACTGCAGCCACAAGGTTGTGAGTTTGATCCCAGAGCTCCAAGGTTGACTCATCCTTTCATAGGTCGGTAAAATGAGTACCTAACTTGTTGAGGGCAATTGGCTTACAGATTGTAAACTGCTTAGAGTGCTGAGTTCACTGTTAACTGGTATGGAAATGGAAATGCTATTGCTATGTCTACTCTATATGCAAGACACGGCCTCACATGCTGAGTCAGGATCAAGGACCAGATGTGGTATGATTTTAGGGACTTTTTTTAAACCATACATATATAATTCATTAAAAGTAATAAAGTTTGGAATGCAAGACCTATGAAGATATTGAAGGAAAGTCAACATCATATGATAACGGGGTGATTTCCTAACCCAATTTCTGGAGCATATCACTAGCCAAACTGTTAAATATTATATTACTAATTAGTACAATTAACTCGTAAGCGCTTTTCGTAAAACAACAGCTAAAGCAAAATCTGTCACCTTCTTCCTTCCCTCGTTAAACAGAAAGCTAGTTAAAATGATAGAAGACATATTTGACAAAACTGAAATGAGAACAATCTATTAGTGCACAGTAAAGAACAAGCAGTTGTGCCCTGCAACATTCCATGGCATTTTAATGGTACTTTTAGAAAAAGAAAACATTGCAGGTGTGCTATTTTGATATCAAGGCAGTGCCAAAATACTTGTTACATTATAAGAGGCAGACAGTAAAGCTGATTGTAAAAACAACAAATTTAGAAGATACTATTTTCACTTCAGCTATCAGAAACAAAACCAGCTCAATGGTTCCATTCTACTGTATGACAAATACTGAGTAACAAAATGTCTGTCTTTTAAAATACATCTTAAAAGTAAATATTTTCCTTCAAGGAAAATGAGTTACTATAAATAAATTACAATACAGTGAATTTGCCTGAACTCACTTTGTTTCTGTCTTCCAGCCTTTTAAATCAAATAAAACCGCATAAAAACTGTACACTCTAATAGGATAGTTGATTTTTTTCTTTAATATAAAATAAGTTGTCTTCAGCGACATCAATTTCACAACAAGGAAAAACCAAGCCTTGCTGCAGTCACTATTATAAAATATATATGTATATATTTATATGTTTTTGTTTATTTTTAATTTTTTTTTTACAAAATGTGTATATTAATAGTTTTTACACAAAGGTTTTAAAAAATAAACTTAACTGGTTTAGTAACTTCACTTTAAAATAATAACAGGCAGATAAATACTTCATGTTTATAACATAACATGTCATACATCATCAGCTGGAAGAGGAGGTATGTTGATCCTTGGCCTAGTAAAGAATGCCATCTTCTCCCTGTCACAATTTGTAGGAAAGATATTGTACAAACATTTCAGTGTATACTTTTAATTGTTTTTTTAAATTACTTTGCTTTTTAAATTACATTGCATTTTAAAGGCTCTTCAAGGAGGTAATGTTTTAAAAAATCTGTATTCTTTGGTTACTAGACAATATAGCTCAAGCTCAAAATAAAAGTGAACCTTAAAAAATGTAATAACCTAAGAGTAAATTTCAATTTGCAAATTCCAAACCAATATACTTTGGTTGCATCTATAAGGTAGAAATAATGCAGTTCGACACCACTTTTACTGTTGTCACTCCAGCCGATAGAATTCTGGGATTTGTTGCTTTACAAGGTCTTTAGCCTTCTCTACCAAAGAGCACTGGTGCCTCACAAAACACAAATCCTAGGATTCTGTAAGATGGAGCCACGGCAATTAAAGTGGCGCCAAACTGAATTATGTACATGCACCCTAAAAGTTAAAAAACAAAATGCAGCCACATCTGATAATGTGACTACAGTAACCCCTTGGTATAATAATAATAATAATAATAATAATAATAATAATAATAATAATAATAATAATAATAATATATTTATTTATATCCCGCCTTTAGCCAAGGCTATCAAGGTGGCTTACAATCTAAAAGCACAATCCCATACAATACAAAAACATTCACCCCCCCCCAAAAAATATAATAAATTCATAACATTAAAATTTAACTTAAAATTACAAAATCAAAACGATTAAATAGGGCACTCTGGTTATAAAAGACTGATCTAACGGTGGGGGAGAGATTATGGGAAATATCATTCTGGGAATGCCTGCCGGAACCAACCACCACCCAGGGATACAAAAATCTGTGGATGCTCAATACCCATTATATGCACTGGTGTAATAAAATGGTGACCCTTAAATAAATGGCAAAATGACAGCTTGGATGGATGGATCTGTGGATACAGTTGGAGGGCCAACTGTATATTTAACAAGTGCATTTCCCCACCCACTAGTAGGTTCTAGAATCTCGTGTTGGGGCTGTACTACTCCTGACAATGAGGAGGAGATCACGTACTTTTTTTTCATTTGTTGTTGTGGTGGTGGTGCTGGTTGCCTTCAAGGTGTTTCCAACTTGTGGTGATCCTATCATGGGTTTTTCTTGGCAAGATTTGTTCAGAGGGGGTTTGCTATTGCCATCCTCTGAGGCTGAGAGAATGTGCCTTGCCCAGAGTCACCCAGGGGGTTTCCTTGGCCAAGTAAGGATCTGAATCCTGGTCTCCAAAGTCATAGTGCAACGCTCAAACCACTACACCACACTTAAATACTGGCATATCATGGAGAGATCAAGCGGGGGGGAGGGACCAAAGAGACCCCAAATAAGCACAAATATTCAGCAGTGAGCCCTCATGTGAACCCTAAAGTGTACAACTCTGGCCCAGGTTTACCAATTTAAGAGTATTAAGCCTTCATGTGGTAAGCCTATTGATATCCTTGTTGTATGCTGCCTTGTTGTATGCTGCAAACCCACCAGTATAATTTTAATGTTTATAAATTACTCTCCATAATAAATATTCAGGAAAATGATTATTCATTTAGTCTGGAACCAGCAAACTAGCTTTACATTTTATTATTGTTATGCAGTATGGACAGCTCATGCTAATTTTATCAAACTTCCTCAAACACGAACTCAGGAAATGTACAGGAATAAGCAGTTATCTGGAAAAGGAAGATAAACTAATGGAAGCATAGAGGAAGGCAACAACTTGACTAGGATTTTCAATAACTGTGATATCCATAAACATTAGTGCACTAACATGTAACTGAAAGGCATCAGAACAAAAGGTACTCAATTTATCTTGGAACACCATACCGGAAAGTCTGCACTTGAATAGGCTCCTTCTGATTTTGTCCACGCAGCTGGTAAACTTCTTTGGACGCTTTTTTAAGCAATTTTTCAGCTGCTTGCTGTTGACGATACTCAAATTTGGTCTGTCTTGTCTAAAGGGAAAATATATAGAAACAAAAATGACTTTTAAAATATTACTAGGTTTATACTAAAAATTGTTGCCAAGTCTCTTCAGTGGGTATAGGCCATCCTGCTTGCTTCTGACACAGGGCTAAACACACTTTTGCACCTTTAAGTTGAAGGAGATACCATCAGTTCCACAATGACTATAGCCGAGGAAAAATTACTTGCTTCACAAAAGAGGCAAATGCAACAATCCACTGCTCTGACTTAGTGCAACACTTATCACCATAACACCCACATCACAGCCAATCTCATCTGGTTTTGGAAGCTGAATAACAGGATCAGGGCCTGGTTACTACTTGGCTAGAAAACCAAAAACATCCCACCTGAAACTGTGCCTCTGCAAATCAGAGGTGTCAATATTGTGTCAGATTTAGTAATGATCTGACTGTAAAAGACAGCTTCCTCTATTTCTCAGTTCCTAACTAGGGAAGGAAACAAGTAGTAAATGAAGCATATAAAGAAACAAAGAATAAATGGTAGCCATTGCCTCCAAATCCTGCAAAGAAGTCATTGCCAGGTTTAGATGACGTGTTGTAGGAAAGTACTCAGCAGAACAGGAATTCTCCAAAGATGTCCCTCTCAAGACAAAGGAAGAGAAAGTGAAGAGTAGTGTTGGCTGACAGAGCATGCATGGGAAAGCAGGAACAGTGCAAGGTTCCTGCCAAAGCTACTCAGCTCTGGTACATTCCTTTGGTGGCTCTTGCATGCACAAAACCCATTTATGTAAAGCACGGAAATTACAAAAAGAAATGAACTTTTAGAATTCCATGTAAGTGAAAAGGAAGGTAAAAGTGGTTGGTTTGCCATATAAAGAGAACTTATAAATTAGTTGCTGTCAACATGATCAATTCAACAGATATTTCAGGGTATTTATTTATTTATTTTTATTTCTATGCCACCTTTCTCAAAAAGGGACGAAAGGAGGCTCACAATAATAATACCTAATACCAGAGAAAGAATTGTTCCAACAGAACAGGGAGACACAAGTAAATGGTGTTGCTCTGCAAAGCAAAGCAGCTTCATTTATATACCGCTTCATATCGCACTATCGGATGTCTAAGCGGTTTACAACTGTAAGCTCATTGCCCCCCAACAGTTGCAGTTCTCAGGCACTGAAGCAGTAGGTCACACAATTAATTCCTTTCTCTAACCTACTGTCATATCAAATGACCTATGTAATCTGAATGAATTAAAGTCTGTCTTGAAATAGAATTTGAACCTCTTACAAAAATTCATACTCTCTGAGCTTCATGGTGATTCTTGATTTTCTGAGACCTTAATTACTTCCTAAATTCCCTCAGAATCTTCTAAGAAAGCATGGGAAGAACGATTTCTCAGAAGCGAAAGGGTTTTCAATCTACTAAACTCTTTAGCACTATCTTCTGCAATGACCTATAGTAAACTCTTTTAACATGTTCAAAAATGAGAAAAACTGAGTTCTTTATTACAGCACTTTACGAACAATGTAATATGCCTATTACAATGGGCTGCATACCCAGTATGTCATACCTGCCTTTCTGCTTCCTTCAGCAAGTTTCGGAATCGTTCATCCTGAAGGACCCAATGAGGCAGGTCAGTTTGACCAGTAATCTGGGCATCCTCCAGGCGTTGCCGCAACTCTCGCAGAACAGACAATTCCTCATTCAAGTGCCTCTGCCTTGTTCTGGAAGCCTGAAGATCCAGCTCCAGGTCTAGTGATGTCCTTTCCATAAGATCAGCCAAAGATGATCTACATGATTGCTGAGTGATAGATATAAAAATGTGGCAACTAGACTAAAATATTCTAAAAGAGGATAGACAAATAAGCAAACCTAAACTTTCCACTGCCCCCAAATATGATATGGTACTACTGCATGCCTGAAAAGTACATGACATAAGCAAAAATAGCATGAAATGATGCCTGATTTTGTGAATCTGAAAAATACATCATCCCAATAAATTTGAAATAGGGAGATTTCAAAGCACGGTCTGAGAAAGCATGGCCTGGACATTTCCACTCTAGCCCTTCTTGTGTGCAAATTAATTCCTCCTTCACATGGTTGCTTTAACGCTGATTTAGAACAAAAAGTTTAGAATTATGTCAACACTGACAAAAACACTATTATGACTAATGAGAGATGAATCTGCAAAGGGATCTTGTAGCACCTTTGAAACTAAATGAAATAAAGAGGCTGGTAGCATGAATTTTCATAGACTACTTCCTCAGATATATGCATCAGTTAGTCTCAAAGGTGCTACAAGATCCCTTTACATACTGATTTTCCAGACTAGCATGGCTATTCTACCAACAGGGATAAACCTGTAAGCAAAGTTTCAAAAAGGTATTTTGAATTAAGTTTACAAAATATGAATAAAGAATAATCCTGGTTAACTTTAGGTATATTTATGATAATGTCAGCACAATGCTAAACCACTGGTAAAAGAAATAGGGATCATGAAGTGAAGGAAAACACACACAAACCAATGTTTTAGCAAAACAAGCTTCGCACATTGCCCTATTATGTTTTTACAGTATGGTCCCTAACAATATGGTGTTTAAAAAGAAAATATTATGTTTTCTAAAAGGATAAGAACCAATTCTTAAATCTCTTACATTGTTTCTAGTACTAATTAAGACATAATGCATCCACTGATCTGGGGTCAACAAATATGTAAAATTGATCAAAAGTAGCAACAATTTTAAGGATGAATGCTCTGCATTATACTGACATTTTTTTTTTCGTAAAAAGGAGACCCAAAGGTTTAAGAAAAGTCCACCTCATTTATTTTGCTCTGGAGTAGGGGGCAATCTGAAATTAACAGTGCAACCCTGTAGCTGCCTAAGCAACATCAGATCCATTTAATTCAATGGGGATCACTTCCAAGCAAAAATGAAGGGGGGGGGGGAAATAACAAAATCATTTTGAGAAACAAAGCTGGGGGAGGGATATTTCCCCCAAACAATTTATTCTTTATATAGTAGGTCAATTTTGCAGGTTTTTGATCAGATAACTATTTTATTTATTTATTTATTTATTTACTGGTACATAACAGCCTTAATGGTGTGTCAATGTAGTCAAAATTCAGCTTCTTCCTACAGAAATACTTCTGCCATGCAAAACCCCCAATCTCTGCAGATTTGTTCTCAACTATACCTGCTTATAACGCAGTGTACGCCTTTCCAAAGTATTTCGGATGAAAGGTGATTTTCTTGGCAGAGTGGAACTGTCACTATCACTACGATACAGCTGGAGAAAAACACGAAACAGAAATTGATACTTTATAATATTTAGAATTAATTTAATACAATTCTGATTATTATCTGGATTGCATCACCACTAACACTTATCCATATTACGGTAATTAAAACTAAGTGCTGCCTTTGGAATTGTTAAGACTGCTGAGGGACTGTTCCCCATGCCTAAAACTAGAGTAACATTATCTGAAAAGTGCATTAGAAGAACAAATGATCAAATAGTTGACCCAGAATGACTATGTCCATATTTCCATATTCACCTTCAGAAGCCCCACATTCCTTGTAATCAAGATCAGTTGCTAGAAATATGTTGTTTTCCATGTAGGATTCTGGTAGATTGGTAGACCATATAAATGCAGGTTTTTTTCCTATGGAAAGTCATGTGACCAAGAAAATGGTAATGGCCACAAGTCTGGAATGATGGCTTCCAAAATTCTTCAGCCAGTTGTTGGCCTGGTATTTCAATAATGGATAAAACAAGCATAGATCCACTCACTAAATCAGGGTGGGCAATGTACAGTATATCAGCCACATATGGCTTCCCAGGGTCATTTTTGTGACCCTTAAAAATGTGCCCCAAGAGTAAAAGACTTTGACCCAGAATACACCCTGAGAGCATGGGGGGGGGCATTTTTCCACATATCTGCCTCCCCAGGCCATTCTAGATCTAGGAGATGCTATTTTTAAAAATCAGTGGACAAAAGGAGACTTCTTGTTAAATCATCCTCTGGACTTAAAATTGCCAGAGGGGCCCAGAGATATTACAAAAATGCCCTTCATGTCTCCTGGAGTTTGAAAGTTCTTAATTTAAGAATGTAATACTGTAACTGGAACATGAAAATATCCAAAATGCAGCTGCTCTATTGGTAAGACCCAAATATTAATGAAAAGGATATAGCATTTTAAAATGTTAAGCCACTATTCCTGACTACATGCCCCAAAGTAATTTCTACTCACTCGACAGACATACTGACTTCGAGCACCAGGCGAGAATGTCTGTGAGCGAACAAGAGTGCTACTACGAACAAATGCAGACCCTCTGGAACGACGGGCAGTTCTGGTTTTATGAAGCAAAGCAGTTTCTTCTGGGAAGAAATCTTCTGTATTAGTCTCCTTATCCACCTATATTAAGAATGAAAAATTGCAAGTCTTACAGTAGTCACCTTCTCGCCAAAAAGCACAAGGACTGTTCGCTCAGCTTAATAAATAAACATTTTAAGAACACATTAGGTAGCAATATCATAATTATAAATGCAAGTGATTCAAATGTAGTACGCTCTATTGTAACATGTTGCAAACCTTCAGCAAGGCAGCAAAAAGTTGTTACAAACTTAACAGGGCCAATGAAAAGTTTTGCCAGAATATCAAGAGCAGTAATGTGAAGGACAGATATCCCCCACAAGAACACTGACTATTTAAGAGCTGAACAAATGGGAGATCTGAAGGCTGATAGAGCTGTGTCCCATTACAAGACAAACAAGAGTATTGAAGGCAAAGGTCTAAGGAGCAGTAATCAAAGTATATATGACTTGGGAAGATATCCCAGATGTAGCTCAGTTAAGGATTAGCAAAAACTGCAATACAGAGTATTATTATCTCCACTTGCCTTTAGGGGTGGAGACTGGATTTTTCCAGAGGGATACTGATCAGTCTGAGGTGCAAACATATGACTATGTAACGATTCACCATAATAGGATTCTGGATGAGGACTTGTCTGCATGCAGTTACTACATCCACTGTCCACTGATTCTGCTTGCCAGCTCCTGCAGACAAAATAATTACAATTAGTTTTTGATTTATTGTTTAATTTATCTTTTAGACCACCCAATAACTGGGGTTTTCTGGGTAAGGGGCAGTATACAGGTACATTAATAAAATTACACAAAGAACAATGATAACATGAGCACATTATAAAAGTTAAATCTTTAAAATAATTAAAATAGTATATAGTACTAATGCATTAAAACAGTTCTGTTCTTTAAACACATGGAAACATAAAAAAATAATCTTCACCGGGGCCAAAGAGACCCTAAGGCAGGTGCCAGGTGAAGTTTTGTAGCAAGGGCTTTCTATCCCAAAACCAAGTTGTAAAACAGAAGGTATAACCAATTTCACCCAGAAATCCTTGAAGCTATGCTGTCACCACTTGTTCATACACTGCCTACCCAAACAGTATGTGTTAAACTGGCGAACACTTGCTGATCCACTTCAGTATCACTGGATGGAGGATGGTGGTAAAATCGATCGGACACCAATGTCTCTGCCAACCTACTTGGTGGTACAGCAAAACTGGCCCAATGGAAGTGGGGTGGGAGTTGCCTTTGTCTATCATTATATCATCATTCATTCAGGCATCATGTCCAACACACTTCTGAGTACAAGTCCTTGTATTTTCTCAGCTGCTCCAGATTTAAATAATGAAATACCTCCAAAAATAAAAGAAACTTTACACCTGTTTGTATTCATCTGAATGAATAAATGAGGCAAATATCTTAACAAACTAACACATTTATCATCATAAAACCTGTATGTTTTGGTTTACTCCCTTTTAAAATTTACCTCTCTGACACAGCTTCCAGTTGATCTTCCTTTCGTTCCATCTCTAGAATCTCCTCCTCTGTGTACTCCAGTTTCACTCTCTCTTCTGCCAGCTCTCTCTCCACAGCCTCCAGCTGAGCTGTGGTCCTAGCTAAAAGAGCAGTCACAGCATCCTAAAATGGAAGGTGAAGTTCAAATCAAGTTCTGCTCAGTTTCTTGAAAATAACTGAAGTTAAACTTTCAAAGGAAAAACAGGAATGATTATGTTCTGATAAAAGCACGCACAGTTAAAAAGGCTTTTAGAATGATGCAAGAGAATATACATTCTTGCATTTTGATTGGGAATGTCTCTGAACCAATATATAACACACACAAACCTCTTCCATTCAACCCCATTTTCTTTTAACCTTTTCCCATTAACTGAATGGCCTGGTTCATTTAAACTCAAGCTTAAATATTGAAGTGGCTTAGAAATTTCAGAATAAACCTGACTGGTGGAACTCTTCTCATTGCTATTGATCTATAGATACTAGCATAATTGTACTTGTGCACATACACACAGACACCGACACAGCGTTTCCTACAACATATTCACAATGTAGTTTACAAAGCAGTTCAAGTGCTATACTTTCATTGATAAAAAAGCATTTCCCCCACCTTTAGTACCATATGTCCTATGAAAAAGATCTACAAGACAAACAAGTAAATATCCTTGAGAAACGTGTTTGAGAAGCATGCATGACCATACCATTTTCACTGTACTTTTGTTTTCCAAAAACTGAGAAATATTTTCTTCACACTTTGGTTTCTCTTTTTTCTGATCATGATCTGAACCAGTGAAGATCTGGATGGGGTACCAGTGAAGCTGCAGCTCACCACAACTTTCATAATCAGCTAGACTAATTTGAGCAATGCCCTGTGAAGATAGAAAATATAGGAACACCAGAAAAGCAAAATCTGGAGCAAAAATTTAGTCTAGCAATAAACTGAAGGAAAATATGTGAATATTATACTGTTAGTTTTGTGGTAGGTTTTCATTTTCATACAATTTTAAGTTTTGTGTGAAATGTTTGTTCTATAATATTTTCTTGTAAGTTCCTTTCAATGAAAGACAATCGCTGAAATCCCCAATGGGGAGTGCATCATGTTCTGCTGAAAACTTGTGTTTCCTCAGAACTATTTTTTCAAATTGCATTCTACATCCACTCACAAAGAGCACACATTGCTGCCAAGTGTATATGCCAGGGGGTAGGCAACCTTTCCCCTTTAAGGGCCGAGGGACTTCAGCTCCCAGAATCCCAGGAGCTATTGGCCAACATGGGACTATTGGTCAACATGGCTGAGTCTTCTGGGAGCTGAAGTCCCTCGGCCCTTAAAGGAGAAAGGTTGCCTACCCCTGGTATACACACACACACACACATTGTCTGACAAGCTGCAAAAGATATTCAAATGAGAAAATCCACTGATACATGTATTTTATTCCCTGGAATATTTCCCTACTTTAAAGGTCACAGAGGTAAAACTGCAATCCCAAATGCTGCTGGGAAACTAGAGATGATGGCATTCAATCAATATGTCTGAAAATTAAGAAGACTGAAGTATTTTTTGTTAACCTCTGTCAAGTTTACTTTAACTTATAGTGACCCCCTGAATAAGAGACCTCCAGGTCACACTATCATCAACCACACTGCTCATTTCTTGCAGACTCAGGGCCATGGCTTCCTTGATTAAATCTATCCATCTGGAATGTGGTCTTTCTCTTTTCCTTCTGCCTTCTACCTTGCCAAGTATTACTGTCTTTTCTAGGGAGTCATGTCTTCTCAAGGTACAGTTGAAGTATGACAATCTCAGTAATCTTCGCTCCTAGGGAGAGTTCAGCTTGATTTGCTCTAGAATCCATTTATTTGTCTTTTTAGCAGTCCACAGTATCTGTAGAACTCTTCTCCAGCACATTTCAAATTAGTTAATTTTTTCCTATCAGCTTTCTTCTCTGTCTTGCTTTCACAACCATACATAGAAATGGGAAATATGACAGCATAGACAAATCATAAGTTTAGTATTCAATGATATATCTTGACACTTCAGAATCCTATTTAATTCCTTCATAGCTGCCTTTTCAAATCCTAGTCTTCTTCGGATTTCTTGACTGCAGTCTCCATTCCGATTAATAACTGAACCAAAGTATGAAAAATATTTTGATGTCCTCATCATCTACTTTAAAGTTATGTAAGTCATCTGTGGTCATTGTTTTCCTAATGTAAACCTGTCTGTCTTTGTACTTTTTTCCTTGATTTTCTTCAGTAATTGTTGCAAGTCTTTACTATATTGTGCTAGTAGTATGGTGTCATCTGCATATCTTAAATTGTTGATGTTCTTTCCTCAATTTTCATGCCTCCTTCCTCCAAGTCTAATTCTGCTTTATGTATATCTTCAGCATACAAGTTAAGCAAATAGAGTGATCAAATGAACACTTGCCTAACCCCCTTGCTAACTGGAAACCATTCTATTTTTTCCATATTCTTGTCTCAAGTACAGGTTATGCGTCAGGATAATCAAATATTATGGGACACCCATTTCTTTAAAAGCAAGCCAGATTTTTTTCATGATATATACAATAAAATGTTTTGCTATAATCTATAAAACATAGGCTGATTTTCTTTTGAAATTCTTTCGTAAGAATTTGGTGAGAAAGAGATGCCTCAATGTATGACAGTTGAAACTCTGCAAGCAGTTAAGGACAGACAAGAAGCAAAAGTTAATGGTGATAAGAGTCAGATAATAATCAACACAGAGAACAAATAGGAACAACAAGAGACCTCTTCCACAAGACCAGAGAAATCAAGGGGAATTTTAAACCAAGAGTGGGAATGTTCTATGACCAGCAACAAAAAACATTATATGATCAAGTAGAAATAAAAATACAATAGAAACAATATAAAGTAAAATAAATTATTTAAGATGAAAGGATGACAGATTCATTCGAGAAAGAGCCATATGAAGATAACCCTCCAAATTTAGAAAGTAAAATGGAAGCTGCACTCAGAGCACTTGGGAGTAATAAATTACCAGGAACAGATGGCATACCAATAAAGTTGCTTCAAAGTACAGCGATAGAATCTATTCTAGTTATAACTAAAATCTGTCAACAAACAAGACAATGGTCCACAGATTGGAAATGCTCACTATGATTCCAATCCCCCAAAAGGGGACACCAGGAATTGCAGTAACTACGAGTCCATTGCATTAATCCCCCATGTAAGCAAAGTAATGATCGGCATTCTACAACAAAGACTTTTATCATTTGTGCAGCAAGAAATGCCAGATGTTTAAGCTGGGTTCAGGAGAGAAAGAGGCTCTAGAGATCAGACTACAAACATGATTTGGACAATGAAGCACACCAAAGAATTTTAAAAGAAAATCAGCCTGTGAGGTATACACATTGTTGTTGTTGTTAACTGTCCAGCAGACCATCTTCCATGTAAATAATTTCTAGTTAAATTTATAGGATTTTTTGTTTTGTTTTGGCACACTGAAATGTACTGGAAAATCCTAAAAATATTTTCAATATTTTCTGTTAGTTTTCAGCAGAGACACTTAGTAACTTCAGTTTTATAAGTTATGTGTTTCTTGCCAATACACCAGCCAGGGCTCTTTTATTGGAATGGTATGGGAATAATTGTTTCTTATTTGAGTGGTATGCAGCAACTGTGAATTATCTTATTGAAGATAGTATTAATATACTTGACAGAACAAGACACTAAAAATATGTATTTTATTTGTGCAAGTTTTAAATAAAGGCTAGAAAATACGCAAAACATTTGCTTTAATGTATTTCAGGAAATAATATTCCCTGGGGCTCTGTTTAAACAGATGGACAAAAAATGGCTCTCTGTGTTTTAAAATAATACTGACAATTGAATTAAATGTCAATTACCTTTCAACATATAAGAAAACTTCCTTCATTTTCAATATAAAGGAACTTGTAATATAATAATTTTACAAAACAACTTCCCTTACCAACAATTCTTCTTGCTGTTGTTGGCCAACTGAACAGATATAAAGCTGCAAAGATTTTAATTTCAAGATACTTGAATGTACAGGGATCTGGAAGACTTCATTAAATATTAAGGGAGTTTGGAATTCCAAAGCTCTAGAACAGTATGTTGTTGAGGTACCCGAATCAAGAGATGGTAAGTATATTCGCACATGTCTGAAAAAATGAAAAACAAAACAAACAAACAAACAAAAAACCCATCATGGCAAACTTCATTTTGAAAAAGGCCAAATATATAGCTTTCGTTGCTGCTTCCCAGAACACACATTAAACAACTGCCATGTGAATCTTTCACAGACAAAAATGACAGTAACTCTTTATATAGGTTGGTAATATGAATGCTAATGCTCTCAGAAGAACTGGATTAATGTTCAAATGTAGGTATCTATTTTTCCACATTTTAGACACACATAAATTCATATTGGCAACTATACAGCAACAAATAATGCATATTTACTTAAAAGCCTTATAACAACTAGTTCATTTGTATTATCCACTAGGGATTTTTGTATTTTTTTATTTTACTGTGTTTTGTTATTTAGATTTTTGGCTTTTTTCATACTATAGACTGCTTTAAGTGGCTCACATTGACTCAAGAAATATGAAATTGAGGGCCTGTATAGACTGCCAGAAATAATCCAGCTCGAGGCCACTTTAACTGCCCTGGCTCAATGCTAGGGAATCATGAGAATAGTAGTTTTTTCTGAGACACTGAGCCTTCTCTGTCAAAGAGCTCTGGTGCCACAATAAATTACAGTTCCCATGATTCCCTAGCACTGATCCAGGGCAGTTAAAGTGGTCTCAAGCTGGATTATTTCTAGCAGTCTGTACAGGCCATAGTGTAAATGCCTTAAACATACATACACAATTATTTTAAGGTCTTCTTATTTATATAAGTTTTTCTAATATTTTACAAAATGTGATGAACCGCTACCTATGAAAAACTACAAACCAAAATAGGACCGGTGTGTCTGATATTGTCATCTGAAGCAATGAAAAGCAATCATGAGACCAATGCATGTATTTCAGCTTACATTTTACAGCCCTCTTTCACAGGAAATCCAGAAAAATTCTTTAGTTGCAACACATGAACCAGGAGACATTCACTTCCACTATCATGCCTGAAAAAGAAGTAATTCAATTAACTAAAAACCTAAAGCAGGGGATAGGAGTTACAGTGATAAAACTGTTAGAACCCTGGATGAGAATCATTGAATTGAT
>JAIPUX010001232.1:77176609-77191825 GCA_020142125.1 Phrynosoma platyrhinos | reverse complement strand
ATTTTAACTACATCACCGTACTTTATCCAGCTTGTTATTCTTGTTTTTGCTGTATGCCTTCAAGCCATTTCTGGCTCATGGTAATCCTAAGACATCAGTATTTTCCTTAGCAAGTTTTGTTCGGAAGAGATTTGCCGTTGTTTTCCTCTGAGGCTGAGAGAATGTGGCTTGCTTACGGTTACCAAGTGGCTTTCCAAGGCTGAATGGGGACTCTGGTCTCCAGAGTTCCAAAGTCCTCGTCCAACACCCCCCAAGCACTACACCATGCTGGCTCTCTTTATCCAGCGAATCATGTATTAATTAGTATTTTAGTCACCTGAAGGGTGTAAAGTTTATTTAGCTGGAGGTTCTGTGGACACAAATCATTATGATGCAAAAACCCTGCAATGTACTGTCATGCATATTTTAATAAACGTATCAGGAGTGGTTTGGATCTGGATTAAATTATCATTGAATTTATTTACCACTGAAATCAAAGGGGTTTAAAGAGTCATCCATTAATTTTTGTTCGGGATACAGTCTGATAAAGCAATTAACATTAATCCATATAATAGCAGAAACGTATGATACGCATAAGACATCACAATCCTCAAGGTTACTGAGATGTACTTCAAATGATCTGCGGCCAAGCAAAGGAGCCTTAAGATCCTGGTTATTTAAAGGTCCACCTAACTTGCTGTGAACTTGTTGAGTTGTTAAGATCTTGCAGAGATCTTGACAATCTTCTCACCTATAGAGACCCACATGACAAGCCTGCAGAAGAGTTAATTAGTTGTCTTATATTATTCCTACACTGATTGTGCTGGGTCTTCACTTTCACCTTTTAAATTGTTTTGGTATTCAATGATTTTTATTTTTTAGTTTGTTGTTAATATTATTGTTAAATGCCCCAAACATAATTTTGGGTGAAAAGTGGGATATAAATTTAGTAGTTGAAAATAAGAATAACAGTAATAATATACACTCTATACGTATTTACCCCTATTTCATTCAGTAGGCTCTGCTATCAAGCAACTATAAATAGGATTGCAGAGATTAATAAAATGAAGAAACCTATACCTCTCAATTCTATTACATACTGTAATGTAATAGCTAGGGAAGAAAAAACATCCATCAAAGCAGAGAGGGTTAATAAGCTCCATTCTACAAGCCACTGCATCTTAGGGATATTAAAGAAATTGTGGTTAAAAAAAAAAAAGAATCAAGATGCAACATGGGAGCATTACAAAACTCAGACATGTTACACACATTTCAGTTTATTATATTGCTGAATGCTTGCAAGGCAAGTAAGCAGTGAGTAACACAAAAATTAAAGCAGGTTCTAGTGGAGCACGCCTTTTACAAAATATCCCCAGGAACATAACTTGAGAATTATTTTTTAAAACAACAACAACAAAACAAAACATGAAACTTCATGCAGCAGGCAAAAAAAAAAAAAAAAAAAAAAGTCAGAATATTTTCCGAAAAATATTTTTTTGCAAAAAAGCAAAACATCAAATGTTGCATTCCCTTATTTTTTAGAGTTGACCCAGAAATACACAATTGATTAATAAAAGGACCTTACTAACTGATGTTAGTTGTGAAATGAAGTACTTATTAAGTACGTCACAACCAGTTTTGCCATTTTGCATACCAGGATTTATCTGAATTGTCATTAAATTCTGCAGTTAGCAGAAAGAAAAATGGTCATCAAGACGAATCATTCTGGTTACCCAAATACAGAAGAGAATTCACTGACTTCTATGAGCATTTTTCAGCTTTAAATATTTTAGTGATATGTTTAAACCTTCCAGTGATTTTTTTTTAAAAAAAGGCTGCAACAAACTGATAAATCACCCACAGTTCAACAAATACATTAGGATAGCATATGAAGCTTCCAACCGAACTTTTAAGATAGTCAACACAAAATGCTGAGCAAATAGTATTCAGTTAACACCAGTGGTATAGTGAAGAAGAAATGTGAGAGGAGCAGAGCACTCATATGTTCAACGAATCCTAATAAACTGAGAAGTATGCTATATAGTCCTGCTCTTTAATATTTGTCATATATGGGATATCTGTATCTACCAGTACAATTGCCTATATACAGTATTTGTCCTCGGGAGGTGTTTGTGATAGCTGTCATGATATGCTCCTTCATTTCAGAATTAACCACTACAACACTGGTTAACACTACAGCAACTAGAAAGGGCTGTAACAGTTAAAACATATGGAAATCTGAAACAAATGAAGCACACATTCTGTCCTTTCAACATGCACGCAGTAACAGAACAAACCAACAAAAAACTACACACACACACACAGGGCTTACAAGCAGGAAGGAAAAACCCACCACAACAAGAAATTCTAGGTTGACTTACAGCAATTTGTTCTGTTGTGCCACATGAGAAACAAAATACAAGAATATTTTAAGTAAACAATTAAATCAATTGTCAAATTTCTATTTTTGTTAAAAAGAAACAAAAGTTTTAAGAATGACTTGAAAGCTTTTGCAGCTGAAGAAAACATATGTGATACTAGGTGGAAAGTTTAGATCAAAGTCTTTCAAACTCAACAAGAAGTAGAAAAAACGACGTAGAAGTACTGGAATTCACATTCATAGAGGTAGGTAAGAAGAGTGAATCTGAGAATATGCTCAGCTGAAGAAATATGTGTTTGCTATCACAATTCAGCTCATAATTTTGCATCCAAATACACACAGACACACACACACACACACATGTATACTCCTGGTTTTCAATCTATGCTGCCTTTCCATTACGGCAGCCTATCTTAGAATGGAATGGAGGATATTGTTGCTGAAGCTATTATGCAAGTGGGTGTCATAAATCCTTAAAGCCTACTTTAGCTCATCCATAGTTCTAACATCAGATTCAGATCAATGTTCTACTTACTTTGGTTTAAACGAGCCAAGATCACTTTTTTAAAAGACGCAGAAAGGGTATCACTTAATTTAATTTTCAAACTTCAAATGTAAAAAAAGTATTTTAATGTAATAAAATGTTCTATAAGCAATTAGAAAACAGATAAAGGACAGTTGGTTTGCCAAGTTCTGGCAAAGTTCCGAAATATAATGTTAAAAAACATGGTATTAAAAAAGACTTATAAGGGATATCAACTAAGCAGCAATTAAACCGGAAGTAGAGTAGAGGAGAAAAATGGGAAACATAATTGTGCCACAAATAGAAAGTAAGTACGTAAAAAGTGTTTTCATTTAACCAAGGTGAAATGAACTGTAAGAACTAACAATAACTACAAATGTATCCATAAACAAACACATTCTTGATTCTTGATTGACGTGGAATTTACAAATAATCCTGGGGGTGCTGTATCCAATCCATACATACACAAAATATGGGGAATGAGATATGAGGAAAACGGTAATTAGTGAAAAGTAGCTAGAAAAAGATAGGTTTCAGTATTTATAGAGGACAGTTACAGCTAAAAATCAAAATGAGAATACAGCAGTTTCAGAGATAGTTGCCAAGTATAAGAAAAGATGTCAATAAAAAATAATCCAGTTCCACAAAAAAGATTAGGAGACAAAGCTGGCCATCACAAGTACTTACAGTAACTTAAGAAGAACACACTGAGATGTTAGATGTAAGATGTGGGAAAATTGGCTCCAAAGTTTATCACATGAAAAACTTACCTTATTTTCCTGCGTATAAGACTACTTTTTAACCTGCAAAATCTGTGGTTAAAGTGGGGGAGTCGTCTTATACGCCGGGTATATGGATAAGGAGGATAGAGGTGCTAGAACTCTATATTTTGACTGGAAAATGGGGGGTTGTCTTATACGCTGGGTCGTCTTATACGCCGGAAAATACGGTACACTCCCACTGCAAGTAATGGGAATGGGGGAGAAATTAACTCCAGTGAACTTATACTAATTATTTCAATGGCACTAGTTTTACTTTTATTTGGCATCTGGATGCTCATGTCCCATTATAAACACTGGCATAGAAAAATGGTGTCCCTTACATAAAATGGCAAAAGAAAATTTTGCTTTTTGGAATGTATCTTTTTTGGAATACAGTCGTCCTCCCGATTCACGGGGAATCCATTCTGAACCACCACCCAGCAAACCACGAAAATCACAAATATCCAAGCCCCATTGATTTTAATGGTGGTGTGCGCCCTTCTTGCCATCCGCGAAGGACTGAGACTGCGAACAGAGAAGTACGAGTGTATTATCAAACTGTAGATGTGTGAATCCACAGATAAAGAATCTGTGGATACAGAAGGCTGATTGTACTGTGAGAAGTAAACACCTAAGAAGCCCTTCACAATCCATCTATGAAATGTAACTACTTTCACTGATGTCTCTGCTTCTAAAGTTAGTTACATCTTGAAATCTACACATGTAAACATATCACGCATTTTTGCTGTGTTTTCAAAATTCACCAAGAAAAAATTTAGGTAAATATAACTTGCCTCCTGAGGTTGGGACACTTGTAAGCTGAATCCGTGCTTCTCGCAGTCCTTCACTGCCTGTAGAAGAATATGCAAGAGCTTTAGCTGATGCTGTTTCTTGTGCTTTGTCTTCACCCAAAGTAGAGACCTGAGCTTGGAGAACGTCTAAGGCACCTGTGACCATTATTTCTTCATATCCTTCTGACCTTTGAGCCAAAGGAGAATCCCGAGAAGCAGGTAAGTATGGAGTGTCCAGGGGTGAACTTGGAGGAGATAATGATGACAGAGACGATCGTGATGATAGAGATGCCAAAGACAGAGGTGTATCCAAAGATCTTCTTTGTTTACTGCTACTTGAAGGTCCAACAGATTCATGATAATGAAGATCTTTGTTCTGGGTATCAACTGGAATTGGATCACAGCGCATATACTGCCCATATTCTGTCGCACTGTCTGATTTTTCATACTGAGGAAGACCATAGATGTCTGTGAAACTAACAGAACTAAGAGAACCCCTACTGGATGCCAGTGATCCACGGCTGGATGCCAGTGATCCTCGACTGCTTCCAGAGGATATTGTCAAGGTACTGGCAGACAAGCTAGAATACAAAGATGTACATATATTAATGATGGGTTTAGAAAGTAGATGAACCTTTGCTGCAACAGAAAGGTCTTCGAAGTAAAAAACAAAAAACTTTCATTTATCTTTAGAAATGTTATCAAATACTGAACAGCAAAATAGCATGTCTGACAAGAAAAAAGAAAGAAAGCTAAGTGAGTAAATGTCTTTTTTAATACATGTCAATAGCTGAACAGTGTTACACAAAATGAAAAAGTTCAGACATAGAACAGCAATGGCTTCACATGCTCCATTGTCTCTTCATGGCCTCCTATTCTTCTGCTATGACAAACCAAATCTCTGGACTGGTAATCTATGGTTTGTGTTTGCAAATCATGATCAAGCCATGGTTTGGAAAAGTTGGATAAAGTGCTTATTAGTCCTGAGACCCATTTGGTATCACAGTGGGCCCTTCCTATATGAGAGGGATCCATTCCAGACCCCCCCCCCCTCACATATGGGAAAAATGCATATGCTGGAATCGTACTAATTCCTATGGTGGTGCGCTCCTGGACTTGCTGTACACGTAAGCTCAAATCCACATACGGCAAGGCTGCGTATGTAACAGGTGCACTGTACAGGCCAATAAACTTTCAATGCATTCTCACAGCTTTTATTTTCAACTGTGTGACATCTTCTACTTCTCTACTTTCTGTTACTCTCAAATTGATTTTTTTAACAGTATAACCATCATGAATTCAAAGCCTCATTCAACTTTCAGTTTGGAACTTAGTACTTCAGAGTATTATTCTTCAGAGGATGACTTTCTTTGCCCACCAACTAAGGCTAACCTAGACTCAATGCCTGCAGTTCACTGCACTTCATAACTGTTCTTAATAACAAATACTATTTCTTCTAATTTAATTAATGGATATATCAAAGAAACTACAAAATACTGATTTTCACTTTAACTATTTCCAAATAAGATAAAAAGTTAAACTCTGGGTTTGGGAAACTGGCTAGCTAGAAGCATATCCTACTAGTCTACACCTTTTTTGTTTTTCAATGTTATCTTGACATTTAGCATCCTTCTGTGTTTTTGCATATTTTGGAAGTTATGATCTTAAACTATTGGATTTGCCACAAAGCAGTGCCATCAGCTATAACTGTAGACATTTTGGTTTTTTAAAATGAATTTCTGTCCTGCTTCATTTGAGTTATAGAACTTGGGCAGGGGGAGACAAAGTTTCTGGGGCAGAAATGTTCCTCTACCAGAGGAAAAGAACTTTGCTGGGAGAACAGGCATATCGTCCTGGCACCCCCCATGATATACATGAAAAGTTACACAGGAAGAGATCTACCACTGATAGAAAAATCTAGAACAGAACGTTAAGTGTGATGGGGAAAGTGTTAGCTGTGTTGGATTCAAGTTTTTTCCTTTTTCTAAAAAGTCCAAAGATTGAGCTCCTCACCTGCATCAGCTTAGAGTAGATTAAGTATTTTTCCTCCCAAAGAAACGTAAGAGGTGTGAGAAGGAACTTTTGGAGAAAATAATGACATAAGACTCCCCCATCCCCATTAATGCCTGCCCTGACAAACTTAAGAAATGTGGTTTTATCCACAGTTTCTCTCCTTCCTCCTTCCTTAGGATTGCTCTACTGAAGACTGGCCATCAATCCACAGCTTACATTTTCTCAAGTACTAACCTTTTCAACTGGGAGTATAAATAGGAAGTTAAACGAGTTGCTTCCTCCAACTGCATGAATAAACAATTCTTCTTCTCTTGTAACAGTAACCTGTGAGAATAAAATCATATTCTTACTTTACAGAAACAAGCACTAGAAGAAATAATCAGCAGGCTACAGTAAAACTCTCTGTGGTGATATGGGGCTCTGGCCACAAGGAGAACTTGTCAGCATGCCCAGAAGAGGGACACAGAATTCCAAGGGGCATGAAAAATTATTTTAAAATAAGATTTCTAGGCCTCAGAGTTTATTTCACCGTATCACCTCTGTTTGCCTCAGTTTACATCTTATCCCAATCCTGTAGCATCCAACAGTACAATCAATGAAATTCTCAAACCTTTCAGCAGCACCATGAGAAGAAGTGGCCCGGGCTTGCTGGATCTCATTCTCCAAGCGTTGCTTTTCTTCTTCTAAACGTTCAATGTCTTCTGGTGGTCTCTGCTGCTGACTTATCAACTGCAGTTCCTGTAACAGGGCTTCTTTCTCTTTGATGAGCTGAAGATGGTCTCTGTCTGCCTCCACCATTCCTGGCCAAGATTCATGATCCTGCAGAGCCAACTGCTGCTGAATATTGAAAACCCTTAATTATAAAGAATCACAAAGAAAGAATGAATGAAATGAAAAGGGAAAATGAAATGAAAATTTCTACAAAGATGTAAATATTTAGTAGTGAAAGGTATTTGTAATAAGCTAGATGAAAACAATTTCATGCATCTATTATCTATTGCAAATATCCGGAAAAAACAGGAAGAGCCTCAAAATGCTGTTCAATATATTTAGTTTTTCCAAGATCTTAGAAAAGGATTTTAAAATGTAATATATACAATTACAATATATAATTTAAAAATATACAAATATATAAAGCTATAAACATCTACTAGAAGATACATTGGCTTTTACCTGTGATGTGTCCATTTCCAGTAGATAAGAGCCCCACATCCTATAGTTTGGGTTATGCTCCTCCCACTCACTCCAATAGACAGGAAGAAAAAAGAGACCTTCTAGTTACCCCATGTGGGTGTAGCTAACCCTAGAAGGCCAGTCGCTAGAACAGCCAGAAATGCTCCAGAAAAAAAATAAATGATTTGTTTGCATATCAGACTATACAGAATTAGATGGCAACAAAGACAGCCAGTGAGCAATCTAACATGCTTCCCACAGGACAGAACTATGTGCATTATGAACCATCCCTACAACAGCACCCCTTGGGGTGGGCCAGGATGTGGGGCTCTTATCTACTGGAAATGGACATATCAGAGGTAAGAGCCAATGTCCCTTTTCCCAGTAGATAAGATCCCCACATCTTGTAGTTTGGAATTCACCAAAGCCAACCTGAACAGGGTGGGTGGTGCTGGCCCCTCAGTGAGATAGATTTGAGCACCTGCTGTAAGGCCTGCTGCCAATAGCAGCCTCAGCTTAACCAAGCAGTCAAGCTAGTGATGTCTAACAAGTGTGTATTGTGGCTTCCACGTGGCCACTCTGCTGTCTCTGCTATAGGACCTAGGATGGCTAGAGGTGCTGATGCACTTGCGCTCTTTGGTACGGGGTGACTTAGTTTCTGGTGTTGACCTCCCAAGGATTCATGGCAGGTAGTAATGCAGGGCCTGCTAGGTAAGGAGGCTGATGCCTTCGTGCCCTTAGAATAGAACTGAAAGGAGACAAAGTGGGATATCAGAGGAACAAAAGCTGCTTCTCATCCTGTGGTGGCTCTCCAGGCATGGTGTATGTTTTATATTCTTTCCAGTTCCTGAGAGAGATGAAGGACAAGGCTAGGGGGATGGGATTCTGCATTCTGAGAAGGTTAGAGATCACCCTAAGGGTGATATATGGGTCTTGCTGAATTGCTGTGGAGTAAGTTTTAATAACATTAGCTGCTTATGTGCTAGCAGTACCCCAGGGTCAGACCCCCTGCATGCTGAAGGGTCAGCAATCAGGAGGGATCCCATCCAGGCAAGTGCTTTAGAGAGCCCACCCTTAGGAATTAAGACTGTCAGCACCCTCAGGACTGTGTGTAAATCCCAGTAGAGGAATGGTGTTCTGTAGGCAGAACAAGCAACAACAGTCGCCATAGGAGTCATGCCTATGGGGATGAGATGCCATTCTGGCCCCTTGCCTGTCACAACAGTGAGGTTATAAATGCAGCCTGTCTATGGCTGTGGTGGCCTAAGGCTCCAGACAATGTCCTCCTGGAAGAATTTCAATAAGAAAACAGAGGGTTTCGAGGAGTCCTAAAGAACATTCATGTTGACCAATGTGCTACAGTACAGTGCTTCCCAGACTATCTGGTCTGAGGAACCAGCAATAGTTCCCATTGTGCTCTGGGAGTTCACCAGGGATAGCAGGCCTGGCCTAGGGACTTCCAATTCAACTAGTATCGGTATAGCGAGATGGAAAGGTGTCTGGCTCACCCTGATATGGGGGGGGGGGGGGGGGGGGGGTTATGTCAGGCATGGGTGCCCTTCCTTCCATGGGCCTGATACCATTTCACCCCTTAATTCTCAGTCTAGGGAAAACAGAAGCTCGTGATCACAATAGGGAGAAGGATTTCCAGTTAAGCCTCCAGGGTTTTAACTTCTCTAAAATGTGGGTTATAGTGGATTATGTGATCAATCAGAATGGAACCTGATCCAATCTGGAGCTATGCCAGCTCCCACCCTTATTAACAGGTTATAGCAATAAAGGTGATCTACCTTATATCAATGAAGACTTACCACTCTGGAAGAGGAATGTTAATGCCTGACCACCAACTAATATTTCAGAACAATGTGCAGTTCTTTAGTGGAACATCTGTGCACCTGTGTTAAGATAAGACTACTTCCATGGCGAGGCAAGGGGGAGACTGGGTTAGCCTGTATCTCGGCAGACATTGATGAGTCCATGTAGATGCATGGATGCACTCTGTGTTAACAAGGCCTGTTGCCTTGATTTCATCTGAGGATTTCATCTGAAGAAGAACTTGCTCAGTGACTTAAAAATCCTCCAACTCTATGCAGCAGACAATCATCATCCTATAGGAAGGCTGAGGGGACTCCAGGATGAATGAACTGCTGATTAAGGAGTCATGAAATGCTAATAGAGGACTTAGAAAGAATAGTCCTCTGCTACCTAATTTCAAGGGGAGAAATTCCGCCATGAAAAAAATCTGTCAAAGGAAAACAAACCTCAATTTTAAATAGTACAGTAGGTCCTCACTATCCACTGGAGTTTGGTTCCAAAACTCAAGACCCACAAAATACAACGGCATAGTAAAGTGGAGTCCCTTATATAAAACAGTAAAATAAATGTTTGCATTTTGGAATATTTATATATATATATATGGCAACCCTATGGATGAGACATCTCCAGGACCCTCTGTCCTCCACTGCTCTGCCTAATTCCTGCAACACCATACCCATGACCTAATTAATAGTCCATCCATCTAGCATATGGCCTTCCTCTCTTCCTACTTCCCCCAGCAAAGTCCTCTCTATTCAAGATGTGTCCGAAGTACAACAGCCTGTTTGAACATCCTGGTTAGATCTGCTCTAGGACCAGGGAGGTTTCTGGTTAGATCTGCTCTAGGACCCACTTGTTTGTCCTTTTGGCTAGCCATAGGATCCTCAGCACTCTTCTCCAGCACCACATCTTTCCCCTATCCCAGGAGCCCTTGTCATATTAAATCTTTCTTCATGCTTCCAAGGCATCAAGAGAAAGGAGAAAAGGAAAAGGAGTGGCTATAGCAAAGAAAATGCAGAGCAACAGCAAACACATCCTACTGGAGTGATAAACAGGACAAGACTGACCTTCTAGGGTTAGCTCCACCCACATGGGATCACCAGAAAGTCTCTTTTTTCTTCCTGCCTATTGGAGTGAATGGGATGACCATAACCCAAACTACAGGATGTAGGGATCTTATCTACTGGGAAATTACAAACAATGCCATAGAATCATAGGAGAAAACATAAAATCAAGAATACAATTAAATGCTTTAGTGAACAAAAAGAATTTTTAACTGTACAGGAAAAGGCATATAAGAATAAATTCCCCAAAAGAAGCTTTTGAAGAGGCTGTTTCATTAAATTAGAGAACAAGACAGTCTCTGCTGCTCTTACTAGCAGATTTCACTTAACAGAAAATGTGAAGAAACAAAAAATGCTATCTATGTATATCATGAATAGAACAGAAAAAAAGCCAATAACTAAAGATACATTGGAGTCCAGCCAATGTATGTAATCTGTGGTTATTCCCTCTCAACAGATTAATATCCCTGTAACCTAAAGTTGTTCAGCAATATTCAAATGCAGCCTTATGTAGAACATGTTACTGTAATAGAATAATACCAACTGCATGAAACAACTTATGGCAGGTAGATTGCCATTGCTATGATACAGTCTCAGTTAGATTACCAAATATAAATGCTTCCTCCTTCCCTCCTTCTGTGTTTCACTACTTCAGATATACCCAAACCTGATTCTCAATAACAAGGATCTGATCCAGAAACGCTCCCATACACACTGAAGTAATGTACAAAAAGTATTACACTGTACATAATGACTGGTCCTAATCAGAAAACCCAGCAACTGTCATTGTTCATCTGTTTCACTACTAACTGGCCTATCTATAAGAGCTACAAAAACAAATATTGTGTCTGTAATGGGTCCTTTTATCTTTTAATATTGCCATGTTTACGAAAATACTTCTTGATTTTAGGATTTCTAAAAATATTACAGATAGCTTATTTTTTTACACGTTGAATAGGGAAAACAATGCATTTGTATCTTTCATATTAGAAAATAATCCTCATGAGTTCCATTAAAAATCTGTAAATATTATCTGTGAACTTGTGCTAAAATGATGCAGGGGAGAGAACTCTCATGATCCAAAGATTTGACTTAAATGTCCAGCTATATCCTAAAATGAAAAAGAACCACATTTGGATTTGCATCTAGCCTGAGAATGAACAAAACAAGTGATGTTTGGTCTCAAGAAGGCCATCTCAGTTAAACACAGTAGAGCTTTCTTAAAAGTAATAGCAGTGGTACTAATAACTAAGTACTCATTATCTGTTAAGCGCTTACCTCCCAGGTAAGCACAATACAGAAGACACATGAGAATAGCTTACAATGTAATATAGACAATAATACTGATCCCTATCATTTTCAGAAAATGAGTCTCCTAATATTTCAGATTCCTTTGAGTTGTTTACAGTCAAGTACAATAATGCATGAATTCATAACAAGGTCCCTAAAGCAGGCACAGCCAAGTTTACATTTTATGAAAGAATCTACTGAGCTCTAATGGTTACATATTTACTTTGCTGTCTTGCTACACTGGCTAAACAAGAATTATTGCTCAAATCTTTTAATGTGCTATACTACTTTAATTTTGTCAACTGTAGATTTAAACCAAACACAGCACATTCCTACACCCACACTGATCAACTGCATTAGATATTTCATGAGCAAAGTGAAGCTGAACACAGAAATATTTTGTGGAGACAAAAGCCCTACAGAAATGCCAGCAAGCTAAAGGGAAGGAATGCATGACAAATGAAGACTGCAACCACAGAGATAAAACTGAAGAAGCAAATGTGTTTTGCACTTTTAGGTTTTTCAAACTTTACTGTTACTATAAATTTAATGTACAATTAACAGGTTTTCAGAGCAAGAGAGCATAATGAAATCATATTAGGGGAAACTACTTCAAAATGAAAACAATACATTTATAAATCATAGTTAAACATTAAGGAACGATCTTTCCAGTGATAATTTTGGAAGCATGCCTATGGTAAATTTTCTTCAGCCTTTATACTTATATTCCACATTTTTATGAACTTCCCTGTCCAAATTACTGATCAAATCTATACCCATTCCAGCAACAGGTAATCTCAAACCATTCCCTGGATCCTATCATATTCTACTTTGTCATTAACACAGCAAAAAAGCACAGTAACCTTAGCCTAAGACTCACTAAATCAAATGTTACTGATTTGATGCATCTATTCTCGATGGGACTAGCAACTGATTTAGCCCATTTTCTCTGTCTGGCAACTTACCACTGCAGACATTCAATGAATTTGAAATTATCAATGGTAATTGAAATCAGGCCTCAATTGCCCTCTTGGCTATCATCTCATATATCCAACATGCTAGGCACAAGGGGTGAATGACAATGGCACACAAATCTGCTTAGGAACCTGCCAATTGATAACTAATATTTTATTTTTGAGGCTGAAATCTTGTTGGTGCTTTATGCCAACATAATGGTCCATAATGCTGGCTAAGGCTCAAAGCAAATGGGCCAAATACAGTAGCTTCTTGCCACTTTGGGGGTGTGGTGTATAGAAAACGCACACCCCCAAAGTGTCTGGAAGCCGGTCTGAGGCTGCCTGAACCCGCCAGGAAAAAGAGCTGATTTAATCTGCTCCTGCTGGTGGCCCATTCAGGACTACAAAGGCAGCCCACTTAAGGAGTGGTCCGTGTAATCGCAAGTAACAGAGCAATCACGGCTGGAGATTGCTCTTTCTGGGCCATCTGCTTTGGCCCATAGTCAGATTTTTATAAGAATGTGCAGTGACTGTGTGAGGAAGGCAGAGAAAGACATCACATATGGGAAAGAAAGTTGCCCTGCCAGTTCCTAAGCAGCTTGGGAGCCAGGGAAGCTCTCTCTTGACAGCTTTGCCTCCCACCCCTCCACTCCCCTTTATCATTACACCCTCAATCATTTTTATCCTGCCACAAATGTTTCATCTCAGCCAACAAGATCTCAGCCTGTTTGCAAGTCCTGTCCCCTTAGCAAGCACTAAACCAGTTTCAGCTACATCTTTTAGAGATTTAGTTTTAGTTTAGTTTAGTTTTCTCTCACAAAGCTCTTCAGATGGAAGTAAAACCACTTGCTGTATATTGTGTAGATTTGGGTTAGCTTACTTAATGCTTGATGCTGATTTTAATATATTAAAAACCAAAGAAAGTTGCTTGATATAGATTATAACAGTCTTCTCAAAACTATTTCCTTCCAAATGTGTAAGCCTACAACACTCATCATACCCATTTGGGATGGCCACTGCAATCTATCAAATCGGAAGGGCATCAGGTCTGAGCAACTTGTCTTATTACATATTTACAATGCAAGACATTCTTGACATATACTGATTAAAATTTGTGTCACATAGTTACTGGTTCAAACACAGACTGGTTATCAGTGGTTAACATTAGATTTAAGTGTACCTACCTCTTTTTGGCCTCTTCATATTGCCAACTCAATTTTATTTTGTCAGCATGTCGGGTTTTATCATCAAATCCAAGCTTTTGTGCACCAAGAAAAATGAGACAATTAAGACATTAGAAAAATAGTAACATCATGGGGAGATGGTAAGAGATCTACTTTAAGTTTAAAATAGCATTTTGATCTAGTCCAAAACTTCTGACACAGTTAATCATTTGATTCAGGACATTCTGGCTTACATCCAATTTAATTTAAGTGGAGTGAAAATCCCTGCTAGTTACACTAATTTACACTTGTGCAAACAACTGTGCTGGTTGCAGAACTAACTGTACAGATGCTTGTGAAACCAAACTTATCCCTAGTACATACAGCTATAGCTAACGCTTATGTTTAACCAAGATCTTGCATTTATGCTGAAAATGGAAGGAAAAGGATATGAACTTTTGAAATATGAAGTCATTTGCTGCTAGTGATACTTTATTTATAAAAATTACAAGTTTAGAGCCAATTCATATTTCTTTCTCATTTCAATTAAATAAAATACAAGACAGATAAATGCTGTATTGCATCTTTAAATATTTTTGTTTAAGATATTTAGCTGCTTCAAAGTAATGACTAGTCATTTCATATAATTAATCTCTTGAACATATTGGTCAGCATCTGAATACCATGAATAAAACTTCTACCATAACAAAAAATTAGAAAAGGATAGGCTTTTTTCAAACAAAAAATAAGAAAAGGTAGTGATAGTCTTTCCTTAAGGCAGATTGTTTGGTTATACAATTCATTCTTTATGCATACCATATTGGAGAAAGTTGCCCATTCCTGCAACAAAGAAAACAAGAGATAAAACAGAACACATACTTTGACACAAACACAGAAAAATGGTAGAATTTACATATATTTTGTGGACTGAAAAAACCTAGATTAAAAGGAAAGGGATCTGAGTAGTGCAAATTTCTTTCACTAAAGTAAATTCCAACTTATTGCACTACCCAACTAATCAAAACTCAGAAACTGAGTCGGGTATCCTTTATATTTATCCATGGGGAAAGGATGTATTGGAAAATTTAAGATAAAAATCATTCTGAACATTTGCTGAAATTATAAAAGTTTTAAGATGTCAGTTCAGATTTAAAACTAAACTGCCGTATTTTCCGGCGTATAAGACAACCCCCAACTTTTCCAGTTAAAATACAGAGATTGGGATATACTTGCTGTATAAGACTACCCCTCATCCAACATACAACGTATGTACAATTTGTGGCCAAGTAAGTGACCCTGGGCATGTCA
>JAIPUX010001232.1:77155077-77169602 GCA_020142125.1 Phrynosoma platyrhinos | reverse complement strand
TATAGTTGAGTATATATGGTAATTCCACCACAACACTTTAGCATATAAAGTATCAGAAGAAAATTCTGCAGAATTCACACTGGTCTATCATTCTTTCCAGTAGGATTTCCTGTTAGAAAACCTGGTTTTTGGCCTGAGAACAAATAATTATGTATGAGCGGGTATCATAAAGTTCTAATTATCACCTTTTAAAGAAAATTGACAGAAAGTTTGTTTTGATTTGTTGTTAACATTTCTTTACATAGTCACCATCCAGAGTTACACATTTTTCCCAGCGTTACTTGACCCTCCGAATACCGATATTGTAGAAGTCTGCACATTGCGCCTTAAGCCACTCTTTCACTTCATGAATTACATCAATTGTGTTGTCAAATCAATGACCCCACAATGAATTTTTCATTTCGGGGGGGGGGGAATCACTTGGTGCGAGCTCGGGAGAATAAGGCGGATACTGCATGATCTCAAAGCCACATGCCCTTGCTTTTTGAACTGCAACTTGAGATGAATTGGGTTGGTGCATTGTCAGCTAGGAGACGAACGCCTCTGGACAGCATATCACAGCATTTCTTACTCAGAGCATCTCGTAACTTGTCCAGAGGATTGCTGTAGTATGTGATGGTTTGTCCCTTTGCAAGGTAATCTGTGAGAATGACTCCACAACGGTTCCAAAAAACTGAGAGCATGACCTTTCCTACTGACTTTTGCATCTTTGCCTTTTTTGGGGGAGGGGAATCAGCATGCTCCCACTCCATGCTCATGGTTTTGGTATCTGAATCATATTGATAGATCCAAGATTCATCCATGGTTACCAGACAACAACAAAAAAATCATCTTCATCCTGTTCCAATAGCGTCAATATCTGTCTTCAAAGGTTACACCGTGTCTGTTTCTGGAAAGGGGTTAGCAAACGTGAAACCCAGTGTGCAGACTCCTTAGACATTCATCATGGATAATTTTCCACACCCTACCATAACTGAGACCAGTTTCATTCATGATCATTTGGATGGTTGCTTGTCTGTCTTCCAGGATTAAACACGCCACTTTCTTCACTGTGGCCACATCGTCCGTCAATGATGGTCTTTCAGATCTTGGCTCGTCTGTGAGGGACATGTGACCAGTTTGGAAATTCCTTTTCTACCTCACAATACTGTCGTAAGATGGGAAATCGTTTATATAAACTACCATCATCCTATCATGAATTGGCCAGGCATGATTACCCTGGCAACTTTATCACGCTGCAAGCCTCAATCTTTTCCATCTTACACTTTAGTCACTTCTGGAACAACCTGTAACTAAAATAAAGGACACAAAGAGCTGATTTTCTCAAATCATTCATTTAGGGACTAATGATGACAATGGCAAAATTTAATCAATATACCATAACAACTTCCAGATGATAATTATTAGTTTACGATACCCCCTCGTATGTTCTTCTCATCCCTACTATTAGTTCTGAGTTGCTTACCTGCATTAGGTCTTGCCTCTCTCTTTCACCCATACAGATAGCCTTCCTGATGCTTCGAAGCTCATTCATTATTGCTTGGGCTTCATCCAATTTATAATTCATCTGAGCATTTGACATCTTGCGGTCAATCCTTTATATAAACATAAACCAAAAAGCTATTTCAGGATAGGAAATATTCAGTCTCAAATAAATCTTGATCCTTAAGCTGAAAGATGCGGAATAGTTTGTTGATGCAATTAGCTGGGGCCAAAGTGGTTCTGGTGAGTGGTGGCTGGGGAAATAGTGGGCAAAGCCATCCTTCTTGGCTTCTACAACCTCTTCCCCTGGTTTATTTCTCCTTGACACCTGAACAATATCAGGCCAACAACAGGAGGTATCTGTCAGGCAACAGACTTTCCAGCCCTGATCTAGATGAAGAAGGGAGCCATGGCTAGAAAAACAGAAGCCATGCTAGCATTTTGAGCTTAAAGATGGGCAAAAAATACAATGTACAGGCTGTCAAGGATTGCTTTATGAAAATGCAGCTTTAATCATAACAAGACAAAACTATACCTTGAGTAAATACCATACTCATGATAAAATTATCAGAAAAAAATGTACCGTATTTTCTGGCGTATAAGACGACCCGGCGTATAAGACGACCCCCCATTTTTCCAGTCAAAATATAGAGTTTTAGCACCTCTATCCTCATTATCCTTATACCTAACGTATAAGACGACCCCCCCCCCACTTTAACCACAGATTTTGCAGGTTAAAAAGTAGTCTTATACGCAGGAAAATAAGGTAACTATTATTTGCAGCATTTTGGCTATGGCACAAAAATCAACACACTATTGACTGACATGCTAATACTGTTTACATTTACACTACCAAGAATGAAGCAGTAAACTGATTATCATGCAACATTTCAACTCACTCTTGCAGTGTCTCTACTCCTTTCTCTTTGTACTGTAGTTCTTGCTTCATCTGTGTCAATTCTCGTTTTAATCTAGAAAGCTTTAGACAGAAATTTTAAAAAAATTAAAAATAGGCACCAGCACACTTTAACTGCTGCAATTAATTGTCCGTACTTTCTTTATATTACAGTTTAATTCCCAGGTTGTGGTGCCCACTTTTCATGTTGGGCTTCCTAGTTTTGTGTTGGATTTAGGTCTCCAACATGACACTTCCAATATACAGACATTGACCAGAGAGAAATGGGAATACAAATTATGTATCTGATTGCATATGCACATTGAAAGAGCTTAATTAAAGCTAGACCATGATCTTCAGTCCACCTGTTCCCTTCTACCCTACCAAGTGGTACTTGCGTATATATTTTTTATAATAAAAGTATTCATGAAAACACAAGTATATCTTAAAAATGACAAGAAATATAATGGCATCATGTCCTTTTTATTCCACTATTTACCAAGCATTTTATTAAGAGGAATTATTACTGGGATTCTAACTTTCCTTGTGACCTCTGTGCCAGACTCTTCCAGTAGTCTCGTCAATTCTAAATACCTATTTCTTCTTAGAGAGCCACTACTATATTTATTTCTTATAAAAGGCTGGGTTGCATAGAAACTTAAAAACAACATTGTTTTTCCCCACATGATCTACTAATATGTTCATATCAGATTCCATTTCAAGATTTACTAGAGGAAGTGCACCTATTTCACAAAATATTTACCACATCTCACAATACCTTCCTCTCACAGTCCTTAAACAAGAACAGATAGTGACTGTATTAGGTTTGGTTTTGTCTTTTACCCCACACAAACACAACTCCACATTAAGGTGTGTGTGTGTGTGTTGATGGTTAAGCCACAGAGAAAGAGCTGACCTCAACAGGGAGCACATGTTTTAAAAGCAAAGATCCCAGGTTCAGTTGCTACTATATCCAGGTAGAACTGGAGATCTCTGCCTAGAAGGAAAAGGCAGCATTCCATGCTCAAACCATTTTTAAAGGTTTTGGTCTATTTATTTTTAGGATTGCATTATTTTTCTGCAAGATACACACACAAAAAAATCAAATGATCAGATACAGAAAGTGTGCTGGTTTAACAAACAAAACTTATCAAAAACACCAATATTACTGTGCCAATTTTCAGTCAATATTCCTAATTAGCTGGATCAACAAGTACACACTTAATTTTAAGGGTTAAAAAGGTTTACTCACTCTGTCACGTCGACTCACTATTTCTGCTTTAATCTGACATGGATCATATTTGGTATTGGTTGAAAATCCTGAAAAGGCTGAAAATGGAAAATATTATAATGTTCAAAATAAATTCTGAAAGAATCTTGCAATGTGTATTAACTAGGTCTTATGCTTAGTTTTTTTCCATAGGCACCTCTTATTCAGATAAAGCTAAGGTAGCGGAAGAGAATCACATTGCTAATGCATCACAACAGTTTTATAGTTTTAAAACATTTTATAATTTAGACATGAGGGAAAATATCAATCCTTAAGACAAATTCTCATTTAGTTTTGACCACAGCTTGTGTACATTTCGGATATGTGTACTTTAGTTTTAATACCATTATCATCACAGTAGATTTCATAAGCAGTGAGATCTTGATGTACCTGAGGATATACACACACATACATGCTTAGCAAATGTGACAGTTTGTAGCCTTTGTAACCCTGAGTCTATTACACATTTGCCAATTTGTTCATCAAGATGCCTAAAATGTACTTGAGGATTAAAAATAATTTATAGTAAGTAAGTCTTAGAAAAGTATTTTACAAAAGTAAAACAATAGTATCCATTGTTTTTGTGGGTTTTTCGGGCTGTGTGGCCATGTTCTAGAAGAGTTTCTTTCTGACGTTTCGCCAGCATCTGTGTTTGGCATCTGAAGATGCTAGCCACAGATGCTGGCGAAACATCAGAAAGAAACTCTTCTAGAACATGGCCACGCAGCCCGAAAAACCCACAAAAACTATGGATGCCGGCCATGAAAGCCTACAACTTCACAATAGTATCCATTTTTCAAAAAACAAAAATGTAGACTATTTGTGTCTGTAAGTGATACACCATCATATTAGCAACAGTACTATTCACAGCTAGAAGACAAATTCCCTACAACTAGAAGACAAATTTAAGCAATACTGAGAGAGGAAAGACAACGGGAATTGTAGAATTAAAGAACAGTTTATAACAGAGAAGCCCTAACTTCAGAAATCTTTATATCTTGTAAGTATTCTCAAAGTATTTCACAAAGCATAGGAAAAGGCCTTTTGGGTAAATGGCTTAGTAGTATATGATGGAACATAAGATATTTCTTGCCATTTACATTTACCTGCAATTTTATCATGTGAGTGTACACTCGCCCTTACACATTTGTGGCTTTGATTTTTGCGGCTTTGATTATTCACGAATTTTATTAGTATGCTCTCTCCAGGAATATCTAGGTCCCCCAGCACAACTCTGTGGTCCCACTGAAGGACCTACAGATTCCTAGAGAGAACACTCCGCTATCATTTGTAGCTCCTCCAGTGTAATTCTGTGGTAAATGTCTGGCAGATGCTGATCACAGAGTTGCACTGGAGGACTATAGATTCCTACAGAGGTGTTCTCTCAGGTAAAAACATTGTGTTTTTGTTGCGCGCAGTTTTTCCACATTCACGGGGGTCCTGTGCCCCTAACCCCAGTGAATGTGGAGGGACAAGTGTATTTTTACAAGGCAGTTTTACCAATGGAAATTAAGGGACAAAGGGACTCTTTCATGATACATCTCTTATAAACAGACATGTGAATGGGTCCTGAATTGATATTAAAATGGCCTCACCTAAACTAAATCTAATAAAATACATTCCTAAATTTTATTTTCTGAAGAGCCTGAAAACCTTCATTGGCAAGGCATTCAATTTAGGGTAAATTAAGCAGGATTACATGTTCCAGTAACATAAATGGAACAAGCATACTGCAAAGTACATATCAGCCTATTTAATTATACTCTGGATTGAATACTTTATGCCTGTTCCTACAGCTGAATATTGTTATTATTGGATGAACTGTTACTAATAATTGCTCTTGGAACTCCTAAGTATTCTCATAGCACATGGGGGTAAGAAGCTGGAAGAATAAGGTTGTTTCATAGATATATTTAGTGTGATATACCAATGAGAAAAGACAAGACTGTATCTACTGAAGAAAAGATCCATGGGTAAAAATAATATACTGTACATGAAAATGAAGATTTGGGGAAGATTTCCACAGTACAGAAATCCAAAAATGACAACATGATGTCTACAAATAAATCTCATCAAAGTTGTGTCCTATGCACAATTAACTGGAATAAACTCTGTTGATCTCAGAGGTACTTATTTATGAAAAATATGCATAGGTTAAAAACAGTTTATTAAGAATGGATTCTGAAATTCTGCCATGAAGGGGGGGAAAAAACATTCCCTATACACTAATGCTTTTTTAAAATGAGTTAAAATAAACCAGGATTTACATCTCTGACATGGACATATTTTAAGCAAAAGCCAAAGGATTGTTCTGTTTAAGGCTTCTCTAGTCTGTAATGAATTTTTCTAAGTTCAAGAGGAACTGCACACAACCCAATCAAATTAAGGAAAGACAAACCTTGGCTTTTTCATATTTCTGTCTAATAAATAAAGAAGTGTCCTTGTTTAAGACAACCTCCAATAGATAGTTTTAGAGAACTGCTGGCAGTTTTGAAAACTATGGAAAACATTTTATAAAAACAGAATGACTCATATTGTAAAGCATCAATTATAACTAAACTGTTTTTCCTGATGCTATTTCTGACATGTTTGGTGCCATTTACATCTCACAAGAGAAGGAATGCAACTTTCTTAGAAAAATTGAAGCAGCGATGCAGGACATAAGCATGAAGGAGCCAAAGGGAACAGAAGTGCTACCAGACTGTTCGTATACATGGTTTCAACATTCCACATATTAACATTCATATATTCCTCAATAGTGCAAATAATCAACAGTTGTTTAAGTCTTTTTAATTGAAACTATATTCTGAATTATATAGATAGTTTAGCTGCTTCATATGTGTGAGATTTTCTTCTTTTATCTTCACCCAGGAAGAAAACAATCATACTCTTCACTGCACACACAAATATAATGGGATTCTCTAGTGCTCTGGAGCTTGCATTCTTGACCTTTCAAATTCAGTACAAAATATTATTTTGCTAGTGTATGTGTGCAAGTCACCTGTCGATCTGAATTTCATAGGGGGGATTTTAGGCACGGAATACTCGGAGGTGTTTTTGTCAGTTCCTTCCTCTGAAATATAGCCCACAGTACCTGGTATTCATTGGCAGGATCCCATCAGAGTACAGCATGCCTGCCCTAACCAGTGACTTCAATGGCCATGAGCATGCAGTTCCAGCACAGCAGCCATGCATGTGCATGCCACCATTGAATACCATGGGGATTGAGGTCCTGTGGTCTTCGCCATCTGTAGGGTGGCAGAACAGAACCCCCACAAATAAGAAGTTCCCACTGTACTAACTAGGGTTGACCCTGCTTAGCAGTCAAGATCACAGGATCTGGTACTTTTAGGGATTTAGGCATTTGAGATGCAATTTTAACCTTTAGTTTGACTTCATTATCAGATACTCTGTGGCTCCAAGCCACTGATATAAGCATGTGGGAAGGACATCAAGACAGAAAATTTTGATTTGGGTTTGTTAAACTAAAACCAAATACATTCCTGCAATGCAGAATTACATGCTGTTTAAAAATCCCAATTAGAAACAAGATTACAATACAATGTTAGAAGCACTGTTTTTAAACTAAATAGAATAAACAGCATCTAGTATACATTTTTTTTTTTTGCCAGGGTAACACACAAACCAAAATCCATGTACTTCAAAGTTGCATGATTCACATTCACCACAGAGTTGGATCCAGAACAAGTCAGTTTGTTGCATGTAGCTCCCACTGAGTAACTGTAGCTCATTCAAAGGACGTGTACTCTATATCCAAATTATTTTTATTTAAGTACCATATTGGTCTGAATTCCAAGTAATTTTTAAAAAGCAAGCTTTCTTTTGTATGATATTGTGTTTTAACCAAGCTTTCACTTCAAGTTAACATGTAAAATGGGAAATCACATGTTGGGGGAAAAAGTGGGATGTAAATCAAGTAAATGAATACAAATAAATAATAAGTGGGCCTGGCCACAGTAGACTACAATAATAATCCAATAAATCCTTTAAAATAAGTACCAGCAAAGTAAATGTTCCCACAGGTGCCTGAAGCACCTCTTTATTCAGTAAAAATATATGGAGGAATGTGCATCTCTGCATAACAATTAGTTTGGTCCTTCATTTTGCAGAATTTCCAAGCAGCAATCAGTAATCTTAGCATTCTGCTACACTTAAACATGAAAATTTTAGATTTTTAAACGTGAAGGATAATTAAAATCAATTTCAGAATCTACCCTAGATAACCATCAAAAGCAAAGGTTGTATCCCTTATATCAAGCACAGCAAACCACTGGCCTTCTAATGTTTTAAATGGCAACTCCCAGAACTCCCTACCATTGATTATGCTGGCTGGGGCTTCTGGGAGTTCAAGTCCAACATATCTGGAGGACCAAGGATTCTCTGTCTGCTTTACATGATGCAGAGCCCTTGTAAGAGAGACAGTGCTTTAAATAAACACAACAGAAGCAAAGTCCTAGATTCAAACCTAATACAATATGCACAGAACTCTTTAAAGAAATGACAGTCCCAACAATATGCTGGTTTGTGGGAAAGGAAGTAGAGCAGAAAGAATCCAGATCCTCCACTCTTCCTATCAATGAAATTTGGGCTTTGATTGTTTGTTTGTTTTAAAGGGGGTCAGGATCTACAACCCAGTTGCAAAGCCCTGGGGAGGGATCAGGGCAGAGAACTGAGATGCTACAGGAATCATATACATGTGCAGTTCTTTATTCTGCTATGAATACACAAGTAGAAGTGTGGACTATTTGGAGAGGAAAAGTAAAACTTACAGCTAGCGTAAGAGCGGCTGTCATCCTCACACATTTTATGCAGGTGCTGGTATTCTTCTTGTGCTAGCTCAAAACGTTGCTGCTTAATTTGGTAAATTTCCTTTTTGGCATTAAGTGCTTCCTGGGCAACAATTAAATATTCCTTTAGCATGCGCTCCTGCTCTCTTCTCCACTGCTCTCTTGGGTCCTCAATTTGTGTCAGTTCTGTTGAGAAAAGGTGTTCAAATACATTAATTTGTGAAATAAACAGACACACTTTTTAAAAAAAGACATGCCACATTAATTATATCAATTTCCTGTCAAAATATAAAAAAAAACCTCCAGAAATAAACTGACCTAATTTAAACACAATTGATCGTAAAATATGAATCCTATGCTTCCCGGAAGTAACTCAGACAAGCACAATTGTTTGCTTTTCAGTAAATGGAATAGTGTGAACACTGCTAAGCCCTAGTCTAGCACAAGTTTAAACCTATTGTCCCTTTACTACTACTTCTCCAGTGCATCCATAATCCATAAGGTAATTAGAATATCTGATTTCATATGACAATTTTTATCATATGATTTCTTTTTAATCATATGGACATTTTCCCCCAGTTACTCTTAACTCTGCACCTGAGCAAACCAGGACCATGAATAACAATTTAAAACTCCCTTGTTTTAATAAGCCATAGCTAAAACTGGCCATAATTTATCAAAGTTCGAAAACAGCAAGATACTGTACTTAGCTGACCATTCAAGTGGATGGTTTTGATCTCCTTACAGCTGAACAACATGGAAAAGGAGAAGTACACAGGTCTAAGGCTTAGCTAAGGTTCAGTTTTACATGTAGACACAGTCATTGACATGCCAATACAATCCAGAGGCTATCATGGCTGGAAACTACTTCAAGTTTACATGGCAGCCTGTACACACTTATGTTTTACAGTGTGTATCTCAATAAGTATATGAAGGTGGAAAAAATATATATCCAAATATAGAACTGGCAAACAAGGAGTACCACTTTTAGTGCATGCTAACTCCTTGTTCCAATATATGGAATGTGTGCCCTCTCTCCTTCTCTCTGTCTCTGTCTGTCTGTCTGTCTCTTTCTCTCTCACACACACATACACACACACACACCTCTCTATCTATGCAGTGGGCACTTTCTTCCAGCCCAGCTGCAACATCAGAATGCACTAAAACTGGCCTCAGAGCACTCCAAGTGAAAGATACAGTAAGGCAAAGAAGCAGGTTCCACCAAACAACCATGCACATTTTGTGCTTCATACAGAAAAAGTGATCACACATGGACAAACAAAACATAGCAACCTCCAGTTTGTCTGATTTACCTCAAAATGGCAGTTTACATCTGAGCTTCACACATCAACTAAACATGACACAGGCACTTTGTGTGAGCATCTCCAATATATTATTCTTACAAAAAGCAGCCATGGCACCTTCTAGGTTTGGATCACAATTGCACTGTAGAAAGAGTTTACACTTCTCGCTATAACATTTCCCCAGTTAAAATCCCCCTCTTGAAGCTATTTTCCTCCTTCAGAAGTTAAACTACACATGGGAGACGTTAAAACTCATCCACTGCTTTCCTCTCTGATTCCAACCAGGGACCTCCGCATGTGTGTTTTGGACAAATAAAGAATGATGGAATGTCCAGTCCAAAGTTCCCATGTAGTTCATCAAAGCTAATTTGACCCTTACACTGACTTTAACTAGTAATGTTTTTTTAAAAATATTTAAATTTATTTTTTCTAATTTTTATTTAAAAGGGATACAAACTGCCCTTCTGCAAAATTTTCATTCCAAGATATGGCATATAAGCATAACATGTTAAAAGACTGTAAAATACATTTAATTAAAACTCTAGGAAATTAAAATTTTGTTGCAAGTGAGAAGGTAAAAGTGCTGGAACCAGGCTGGTCAGTCACTGGGAGAAGGGTCAACCTACACTTTGAGAGTTAATGCAGGCAGCAATGCAAGAGTGCCTTTTCAGGCATCCATCCTGCGGAATTAATGCAGTTTGACACTATTTTAACTGATATAGCTCAATGCTATGGAAGTCTGGGATTTGTAGTTTGTTGTGGCACCAGAGCAGCAAAAGCTACATATCTTGCAAAACTACAAATCCCAAAATACCATAGTATTGCACCGTGACAGTTAAAGGGGTATCCAACTGCATTCATTATGCAGATTCTTATTTCAGTGGCAAGGGCTACAGGATCTGAGCTTCCAAAGGTGACCACAATGCATATGGGATCGGCTGGAATCAGAGCTCGTGTTCCTGTACCCAAATCCATATAGCAAGGGTGGCAATCATCTGTCCTGTCATTTCTTTGACAACAAGCAAAGTGCTCTGCCAGTCAACAGGCTGGCAGATGAAATCTGAATTAACTAATTTTTCCAAACTGTCCTTGCGGACAATACCATGTTAAACACAGTAATCAATACCTAAGCATTAATAAAGAATGGAAAGCTGTGATTAATCTAACTCTGACCAGGACAGGACACATAACAGCCTAAGCTGATGAAAGGACTCCTCTGAATGACCACCTTTAACAATGAATCCAGAAGTACCCTCAGACTATGAATTTGATCCTTCAGGGCCTTTACAGACTGCCAGAAATAATGCAGCTTGAGGCCACTTTAACTGTCCTGGCTCAGTGCTAAGGAATCATGGGAACTGTAGTTTATTGTGACACCAGAGCTCTCTCACAGAGAAAGTTCAGTATCCCAGAAAAAACACCGGACACACATACCCTGTGAAAACAGAAATTCGCAAATATTCAAGCCCGTAGGTTTGAATGGGGTGCACCCCTGCGGGCGCATGCAGGACATATCTGCAGGGGCACAGCCCATTGATTTAAATAGAGGTCACTCCTCCATGAATATGCAAAACCACGGACTTCAAGTCCGCAAGAACAGAGGGGTGACTGTATTTTCCTCTACCCAATAACAAATGTTCCATAGGTGATAACAAAAATATACAATAATAAAACACAGTAAAATAAAGACAAGTAGCACAAGAAAATATATAAAAACTGCCATGTAATCTAAGAATCTAAAATGCCCAGGAGAGAAGAAAGGTCTCCCTTGGTGCACAAAACATATAAGTGTGTGGGTAACAGCTAAACTTCCTTGTGGAAAGCATTCTTCAAATGAGGTGCCAGAGCTCAGAAATTCTCTCTTGCAGCCCTCTAAACATTTTCCTTCATTGGGAGGCCCTTGAGGAGTGCCTCTGACAATGGCCACAAGGTATAGAGGAAACAGTCTGAACTATATTTTTATTATGCTGCATGTGATAATTTTATGCCACACAAAACTGTATAATTGTATCATATTGTGTATATAATACATTTTATATTCCTAAAGTAATATTATCACTTTCAATCTATAAAGGATCCTAAGCAAAGATCCTAATCACATTATATCACGTGTTTTTTTTTAATTATTTTCCTCTAAAAAAACTGGGGGAAAAAGGTTTTCCATGGGGTTATACAGATGGCCCCAAAAAAGTGGCTCGCCACCACCCCTTTGCTCGCTGATTGGGGCCGCAGCAACCACACACCACAGCTTTTTCTAGCCCCAAAAGAAGCAGCAAAATGCCACTCCTTTTGGAAGCAGAAAAAAATTGCCTTTGCTGCTGTGGTGGCATTTTTCCTGCATTTCTTCGGCGCAGTGTATTTAAACACTATGCTGCAGAAATGCCGTGGATACGCTCACTGTCTGGTTGGCCAGGCAGCTTCCTTGCGGCTTGGATGTGGGGTCAGGATGTGAGGCTGCCATGCCCCCACTCTCCCTGATGCCAGCATTTCTTGCTGGTCTGTATAGTCCCCATGTCTTCAAAAATTCTGGAAATTTTGCATCTCTAGTTGGCAAGTATCAGTGACAAAAGCCATTGGAAGGTTCAAGAGAATCAACAGGATTGCAGTCTTCATCCATCTTCTGACAGAGGTCGTCAGGATGAACAAGGCAGTTTCTGTCTCAAAATCAGGCCTGAAAATCATCTTATCATCTTAGCTCAGGCTAAGGAATCATGGGAACTGTAGTTTATTGTGGCACCAGAGTTGTCTGGCAGAGAAGGCTCAATGTCCCAGAAAAAAAATACAATTCCCATGATTTCCTAGCACTGAGCCAGGACAGTTAAAGTGGCCTCAAGCTGCATTATTTCTAGCAGTCTGTAAAGGTCCTATGTTAGGTTACTTCAAGAGAGGCCTAAAGCAGACACCAGCTTGTATTTTCTCAATACCAATTGAGAAATAATATTCAACTGGCCATCCCCTTACTATTAGATGTAGCAAGCCAAGAAGGCAAGGATGAAAGACATGAATGGTTGATAAAACTTATCCAAGCATCTTATTTGCATCCTGGGACCTCCACAAATACATACAGCTAGACCAGATGATGCTGTGGATACTGCCATTAATGGTATACCATAATGTATTACCAAGCCATGCTGGACATGGGAGATCTTATATTCAAAGTGTCTTTCAAATTTATAACAGCCAGCTGTTGAGAGCAGGAGAAATTTCTTTTTCATGTCAGATCATAACAAGCCCTACACTACTTGAAACAGTACTGCTAGATAAGCTCTGACTCATGCTGTCAAAATCAGTATAAATCTTTCTTTTCTCATGTTGCAGTCAGTGTCCTTGCTTGCCTCATTGTCTTCAGTACAAGGTATACATAGGAGCTAATTTGGCTCTGCCAAAGGGGAAGCGGACTATTGGACATAATCATGTCAACAAAACCATTCAGCTCCATATCCCATCAATTCACAAGGGCTTCAACAAGGGTTCCAACCATACCAACTGAAAAATCTCTTCGAATTTCAAATGTTTACTCTTTTTCCTAAAGCCATCATTACAATTTCAACAAAATTCCTTCATGAACAAGTATGCTTAAATTCAAAGTCTAGGCTTATGACTATAATTAAATAATCAGAATCCTATTACTCACGATTTATATGGTCCATGTAATAAACACCAATATGTTGATCGTAAACAGTCTCCCATCCTAAAGGTAGTTCATCACCAACACAGTCAGCAAAAGTTAATGGCTTCGTAATCCTAGAAGTATCATAAAAAAATAAAAAATAAGATCAAAAGTACAGTACTCATGTAAGAGACTACTACTGTTGTCTATGCATTAATAGGTTATGAATAATTTTAAAAAACCATTAAGAATTGCCTGAAAATTGAACATCAAAGCTACTACTGAATGGATACGCACATACAATGTCAAGAGACACCTTGCAGAACAAGAGAGGCAAGAATTTCATTTTACATTCAGGCTTAACAGTTGAATTATTATGGCATGCAGTCCTGCCAGTTTTTTTCTAAACAAAAGGGCTGTGCTGAAATTTACTGCTATTAGAAACTCAGCCAAGTACATTTTTAAAAAAGAAGTATCAGCATACAACAAACTGGATATTTTGCTCCACAGTGAACTAAAAAAATGAGTTATTTACTTACCTGCTATGAGAGGTTCTAATGATTAAAACAGTCATTGTGAAAATACAGTAATCTGATTTCACACTATCAAAGACACCAGCAATTATCAGTTCTTAAACACAGTGGTTTATTTAGGACAAGTGACACAAAACAAAGAAGACAAAAGTGATCAACAGTATTATGTTTCAAGCATACATATTTTTACAGTTCATATTTAAGATCACATTTGCCCAGAAGCATGAACGTTGAGTTCTTCTATAGACTTCTTGCTTTTATAGTAAAAATAGTGAGATATCCTGAGATTGCATGTTTTCATATTTATATATTGACTCATATATACTGCCACAGGTTTGGGCAGGAGCAGCAACTCAAAGCCCACTCCTTCTATCATTAGCCCTCAAAAATCTCAAAGCAGGGTAGAACAATACTGCATACCAGAGTGTCATTTATCTCTTTGTTACAAGTCTATTGCTCTCTACATTATGTTTCCAGCCTCTCTTTCAAAATGAGAAGAAGAAGAAAAGATTCATAATATTTCAGTTTCTTGCCTTCTGGTAGTTAAGGTTGGGGGTTTGTTTCTTTTGGGAGGCTAGACAATCTATCATTTACCACTAACTCAGGAGCATCTACCGTATTTT
>JAIPUX010001232.1:77141677-77154977 GCA_020142125.1 Phrynosoma platyrhinos | reverse complement strand
GGTGCGTCTTATATGCCGGAGCGTCTTATATGCCGAAAAATACGATAGGTGCCAACGCCACCTATGGCCACAAGATATCTGGTGTCAAGGAAAAAGGGAAATTCTGGATCTCCGTCATGTACAATCCTACTAGGCTTTCTGCACATTGCTTAATTTAAGGATCTAGAGGACCTTTTCAAACCAGCTCTCCCTCAGCTTTCACTCTTTCTGGATCTAGGTTTGTCTCCTTCCGCTGTACTTTGCCATCTACTTTGTCATCTTCCTCCTGGGCTCCTCCATTTCTCTAGGATGCTTTTGTTGTTCTTTAATCCTTTCTCTATCCTTTCTCTCTTGGGACAACTTTCCTCATTCACTCTGCTCTTACTTCCCTTGTCCATCTCCAATATTTGGCTCTTATGGTTCCATCTCTCCACCCTGTTGAGCAACCAAGGTTGCATCTGGACTGCAGAAATAATCTAGTTTGACATGGCTAATGCTGTGGAATTATGGAAATTTTAGTTTGTTTTGGCACCAGAGCTCTGACAAAAGGCTAAATGTCTCACAAAGCTACAGTTCCCAGAATTCCATAGCAGTGAGCCATGACTGATAAAGTGATGTCAATTTGGATTATTTCTTCAGTGCAGATGAAGCTCAACTGGTTGTGTTACCTGTCTGACAATCAATGGATTGGCTTGTGAGCTTCAACAGCTTTTGTAGAAGTGGGTACTACAGGTTGCTAGAAGCTATGGCCTGGAGAAGGGTAAATTCTCCAGCTACCATCTGGAGGAAGGAGATGAGTTCACCGAAAACTGGTGTCACTTCACTAACCTATACAGGAGCCATCACACTCAACTGGGGCAACTGTGGAATGATAGAGGGCCACATTGGTCTCCAAGAAGACCTTAGAGGCTGCATTCCCCACTAAAAATCAAAACATGTGGGCCCTAGGGGGCTTTTTTACCATGTATTGGAGCCTTTCAGTGCCATTTTAGACCCAGGATTGGCCTTATTTAATATGGCTTTTTAAAAAAAACAAAAACCTTCCACAGGGCCTAAACAAGAGGGCATTTAGGGTTATATACTGTAAAGTCATCCCTCCATATCCATGGATTCTTTATCCACAGATTCAACTAACTACAATTTGAAAATATTAAGAGCAAACCTTGATTTGTCATTTACTGTGTCATTATATTTAATGGGACAGGGGGATTCATGGATTTTGTTAGCCATGAAGCTCCTGGAACCAAAACCTACTGAACACCAAGGGCCCATTATATTTTATGTATACCTTGCCTTTCTCCCATCATAGCACTCAAGATGGAGAATATACTTCCAAGCTCCCTTCCATCTTATGTTGCTATCCTGATGTGCCCTCCTCCCATTTTCCATATATAGGACTCCTGCTCTAGAATGACAAATGTTTGGAGCAAATTCATCAGATTGTCTCTTGATAATGAAAGTAAGGTAGCAGTTCTTGATATGTCTTCATTAATAAAATTCCACTGAGTGCAGGAAATGAGATTGCTGACAAACCTTGGGATAATAAGACCAGTCATGGAAAGCTGGGTGGAATAAGGCCCACTTAATATAACCTATTTGAATGTGTGGAACCTGGAAAGGAGCAGGGGAGGGGGGACAACCTAGTTGTGATCAGCTGAGGCAGGTGTCAATCTCTGACTTCCTCCTCAAACTTCCTCTGGTGAAATATTCAATAGCTACGTTGCTCCCTACTCAGCTACGTTACTCCCTATCTATTAGAAGGCAGACTAGCGAAAACTCCCCTCCGCCTAGGTTGCAGGACTTAAAGTGAGGACAAAGCCACCATGAATACCTTCCTCACCCTCTGGTCTCAAGACCGAAAGAGGCATCTCCAGAGTCCTCTCCTTCACTGAAAAGGTGCCAAGGTGTTCACCATACCTGCTACTTTTCTCCCTCCATTACCTGTCAAAGATAAGCAACAAGCATCTGCTTAGTCCCTTCCTGCCATTCCCTCACTCCGTTACAAATCCCCTATTAACAACATATTACCTTACTCAGATAAACAGATACCATCTGCTTTGTAGACCTAGGAAGCTGAAATACTATGTTAAGAGGTGAGAGAAAGTGGCCCAGCCCTCTGAGTAAGGGGGTTAAGTACAGATTTTCCTGTTAATCCTCTTACATGTCTAGTCAATGGAGCGTGGATCACCCCCAGCCTGCCAAAGCTGGCAGGGCAAAATGGCAGACCACTGGAAAAAAATCCAAAAATGTCATGTCTGACAACAAACCTGCCTCAGCCCACTTGTCAGGTCACACCTGGGACACCAATGGCCATGAAAATACACCCCAAAACCAGTGGAACCAACTGCATCTGAAGATACCTTTAAAACATCCCAAATCCTCAACACATCCCTCCAAAAGGAAATCCTACTGAAGGAAGCAATTCTTCCTTCAGAAGAACCTTCTCAAAGCAAAACTAGCATTTAAAACTTGCATAGGAAACAATTTACTTTTCTGGGTTTCTCTATCTCTGGGTGCTATTTTATTAGGTTACTAATTCATTTCTTTAACCTACTCCCCCATTTCCCTTAACACCCTGAAATATCCTGATCCTATAATGAGGCTTACCAATTCCATACATAGTGTCACATAAACACCACAAGGCACCTGCCAGATGCCACAGCCCTACATGGAAAATTTAAATGACCAATGATCTCTTGAATCTTTAAGTGTAGCCTTTTATGCTCCATAAATTCAGAAACCCCCTCCCCTTAGATCATTGTTTTCTCCCTGGGAGCTTGCAGTGCTCTTCCACAGTATCAAACTCAATACCAAGAAAAACTAAACATAGACTGGGTCCCTTTGTCTTATTGTGAGCTAGGGATACACCCAATTCTGATATTAAGGCATTGAACTCACCCTCAAGGAGGCACATTGTCCTGATCCTAATCACCCTATAAAGAAAAAAAATCATCCAGCTGATGAACAACCCCTTTTTGCCCCAACCTAAGCCTAAGGGTCCATTCAAGAAAGGTATTGAACTTTTCATATGCCGCACATGACATCAAACAGCCCATAGGAAGTGCCAGATCCATGTAACAAAAGGCCATCAAAAGAAAAACTCATTAACCCAAAACCCATGGGATGAACTAGCAAAAGGTGAAATGCTGACTTAATGTGACACCTCACCAGTTTAGCCCCACACAATTCCTTCCAAACCGCTGCATCAAAAGAGGTATAACACTCAGTCCAAAGCTCTGCAGGAATGGCATCATTGACAGGCTCATCTCCAGGTTAAGGCAAAAGACAAGTCTATATTCATCAGGAGGTGCCTTCAGAGGTGACACCCCAAAAACTAGGCAGTTCCAAAAAGAAATGAGAAACCCTGCAAACAAAACACGTGTGACAGAATTTGTTAGGCCACCATGCGCAAGCACCCTGAACCCCAAATTCCTAACACAGCAGCCTCTAACAACTGCCTGCAGCTTTTTATTACCACCAACCAGTGCCTTCTACACAGTATGGCTCCTGTGCAATCTCTCCTCTTGACTTGGCCAAGCAGGTGTCTCATTCTTTTTTCTTTTCTTTTTTTAAAGTGACGTGGGTGAGAGGGACTTAATATCTCCCAACTCCACCCCATGCTCAACATCCCAGCACAGTCATGGCTGACATACAGCCACCTAGCCTCTCTCCATTGGAAGCCAGCAAAAGCAGTTCCTCCTACAAAGAGCAACACACAGAGCTGAATAATGCTCCTGTCTTTAAAAAAAAAACAACCCCACTGAAGTTGCATCAGTGCACAGTACACAGCCAGCAAGTTATATAAAAATACATGCTACTTAGCTCAGGCATTAGTTCATAAACAAAACATAAGTTTATATCAAATGTGTGCCCCATTGCTTAGAATGCCTGTATTTTTACTCCCAGTAACTTCTGCTAATATTGAGAACGCATTAGAGAAGTTACTGGAAGTAAACAACAACAACAACAACAAAACCCAGACATTCTAAGCAATTGGGTACACATTTGGTATAAACTTATGTTTTTGTTTATGAGCTAATGCCCCTGAGCTAGTAAGTAGCATGTATTTTTATATAACTTGCTGGTTGCAGGATATTTAGCCTTCATATAAAGGATGTGGCCATGTGCATGAACAGAATTAAGCAAACTATTTGGCTCCTGTGCATTAGTTTGATATTTCTCAAGTTTTCTACACCTAGCTTTTGACCTTAGTATGTGTGTGTATGTGTGCCATAAGAGGAAACACTAAAAAGTTTGTTGTTTCAAAGCCATTTGCAGAAAAGGTTGCTTATGTTGCTTGTGGCTGGAGTGGAAGGGAACAGTTTGAAGTCACATTCCAGAGCTGAAAATATTATACTGACTTCCTTCTCCTTTGTAACTACAGCCTGGCCAAGCATATATTCCACTGCTTATGCTTTTGTTATTGTCGTAACACAATGCCTCCAAAGACTTAGGTCAGAAGTTTTTTGTGTGTACATGCATTATTCCACATTCCCTACAACAGAGCACCAAACAGTACTAAAAAAGTCATGAGAAGCACCTACAAGTCACTCTTTCCATCTTGGTTAAATTCTTGAAGTGGACTACACGTAAAGCAAATAGCTTTCAGTACCAAACAAATAAGGTACCCCAGAATATGGAGATAAACCTAACTTAATGGAATGTATATTAGCATTTGAGAAATGGACTAGTAAACATTTGTAGTTCTGAAGCAGGCATGTCTGCACTCTGCTGACTGACCAAAGCAAATATTTAGACGCAACTGTATGGAACCCATTTCCATTACCTTTGAGAGAAAGTCACTCTCATTTTTACGAGATCTGCATCCACAAAAACATTTACAGCTGTTATGTTGTTTGTTTTGGTTTCCTTATTGAAATTTTTTATCAGAATTTCAATTAATATAATATAGAAGCATCTAGCAGATCTCTTCTGGGTGGTTAAAAATCTTTTACGGGCTGGCTCACAAGAAAGTCCATTATGGGCTCACTATAGGCCTAAGCAGACTGCCAGAAATAGTGCACATTAAATTGAGGCACTGCCCTGGCTCAGTGCTAGGGAATCATGGGAACTGTATTTTTTTCTGGAACATTGAGCCTTCTCTGTGAGAGAGCTCTGGTGCCACAATAAATTACAGTTCCCATGATTCCCTAGCACTGAGCCAGGGCAGTGCCTCAATTTAATGTGCACTATTTCTGGCAGTCTGCTTAGGCCCTAAGTTGACTAATGAACTACACTAGCTGTTTTTTCTTTCTAGATTCATTAGTATATTAGTTGAGTATTTTAGCATTTTATAGTGTTCTGTTTTATCATTTGTTTTTTTATTATATATGTCTGATGTTCCGCCTTTTGGCAAAAAGGGTGTTATAAATAAACACTATTAATGTTCAAGACCAAATGACATTCAAGGACCATTTTCTTTCATGTGAACCATTTTCTTTCATGTGAATCTGCTCATCCTTTAAGATCAAGTGTTGCATTCCTCTTGTGTGTAACACTGCCCTCTGTGTAACTGATGTCAACACGTAAGCAGGATTTCTGTGTTGCGTGGAATGTCTTTCCCCAAGAGATTACATCATCTTCCTTTTCACCATAGGATTCCTAAACAGTCCGTCATCCAGTGCTGCATGACTTCAACAAGATATATAGCTGTACATCATACAACTATGACCGGGAGCTTGATAACTCAAGCTTCCTTGCATTGTTCCCTATTTGGTTGGAATTTGGCAATTTGGTTCTTCTCTCCTTTTTTTATGAAAGCATAATCAATCACATGATTCTCGTGTAGTCTGACAAAACAGTTCAGACAACTTTTGCCATACACCATTTTTAGTATATGAAGACTAAAACTTCAGTATGGTTATTTTTAGCAACATAGCCCTAAAAAACTTGTTGGTTCATATTTTCCCCATAAATTGTCTCCTTCCTTATGTTCCATCATGATCTTTAAACTCAACCGTGAATAATCTTTAAATAACAAGTACATGTTGAAAGGGTTTTGATGGCTTAATTATCCCATTAATATTGAAACTACTGGTTTGACTCTTCTATTCAAATATTGAACATTTTCCTCACTACCAATTTAAGACGTTTCTCCCTCTTTGGGGCTGGTATTTAAAGGATTGGTTAAATGGGAATAATGTAATTTTATTCTAACATACTGTACTATCATATTTCACCTTTTCATTAAATGGTGTTTAAGAAAAGTTAACAGCAATAGCAGCTTCATGTATATACTGCTTCATACCGCGCTATGCAGTCTCTAAGCGGTTTACAACTGTAAGCTAATTGCCCCCATCAAGCTAGGTACATTTTAGCGATCTCCAAAGGATGCCAGGCAGAGTCAACCCTGAGCCCATGGCTGGAATTGAACTCGCAACCTTGTGGTTTGTCAATGAGTGGCTGCAGTACAGGCAAAATACCAGCAAAATGCAATAAAACACAAGATAGGAAACACAAGGTAGGTGAAATAGAAATACAATTTTAAAATACCAGTTAAACCAATGGCAATGTATTTCCAAGGTATTTCATTGCCAAAGGCCTGCATAAATAAAAAAATATCTTTGCTTGCCAGAAGAACATGTCTAAATAAAACTTGGAAGATGAAATTAAACAATGTTTTAAAATTACTTTTAGCTGCCCAACCTGGATGCCAGAGGGAGAAGTTTGTATATCCTATGTGTTTTGTTTGTGTTCTGTGCTTGTGTGTGTGTATGAGAGAGGGAGGGAGAGAGAGAGAAAAAAAAAATTAAGTTCTTTACTACTGAACACTGAATTCTTCAACTTGTATAAACTACAGAATTAATATCTACATTTTTGAGTAAAAGTTTTCTGCTATTTTTTTTTTCTGAGACATTGAGCCTTCTCTGTCAGAGAGCTCTGGTGCCACAATAAAATACAGTTCCCATGATTCCCTAGCACTAACCCTAACCCTAAAAGTGGACTCAATTTGCACTATTTCTGGCAATCTGCAAAGGCCCTATAACAGTGGAAGAAAAAAATATTTTTCCTCTCTCTCAATGAATTATGCAAATCACTTTAAGCTTCTGAGATAGAGAACAGCCATTACTGATACACTTTCAAGCATCTCTTTTCAACTGTAAGAGCTATAAACATTAGTTCTTTTATAACAAGTTATGTAGCTTTTCTGCAAAGGAAAAAAGTCCAGTAATATTAGTATATTGCATACGTCTCTCTTCAAGGGCATCCTCACTGAGAAAAATGTTTTATTCTTCATGATTATCTCCTCATACTTTTCCTTCAAAATCTGTTACATTATATGATACTGCCAATATATTCCAACATATTCTTTAAGCAATTACACAGGCCATCTTCTAATTTGGTGCAAGTAGATGTACTTAACTACAACTCTCATCTTCCCCTAGACTGGGGGCACAGTCTTTTTTTTTTTTTAATCACTACCCATCATAGTTGCAGAACATCAGTTTCAATAAACAATAAAACAGGAGATCATCAAATCAGACATTTATGACCAACCATGCAATTTCCACCCAGAGATTCAGAGAATCTCCTGTCAAGCCACTTATTCCCCAATTACCAGGTCCACTCTCCCCCCAAAAAGCCAAGTACCATTAAGTTAAAAATAGGCATTTCCATTTCCTCTTATTATTTCCCTTGTAGTTCCCAAGCTCTAGAAGTGTTTATTCAGTATATCAACTTCCTATGTTTGTATTTTTAAAGGACTAGTACCAAAAAACCCCACTTCAATCCTAACTGCGACAGAAACATTTATTCTTGGAAATCAGCCCATTGTTGTTGTTTTCCTCTGAAGTATGTATCACAACAGGAATAATAAATACTTCTGGTTTAATTTGGACAACATATCCCAAAAGAAGTAGTCAACTGAGAAAAGTAAACCTAGCCTCCCACATAAACTCCTGCTGACAAATTCTTTGTAAAATTTAGGTCCAAAACACACTGCAGAAATAATCCAGTTTGGGACAACTTTAACTGCCCTGGCTCAATGCTAGGAAATTCTGGGAAATGTAGTTCTGTGAGACATTTAGCCTTCCCTATTAAGAAAGCTTGGGTGTCACAACAAACCTAGCACTGAGTCGGGGCAGTTAAAGCTTCTCAAACTGGATTATATCTACAGTGTGCTTTGGACCTTACTTTCATTTATTTGTTATACTGCCCCTTTTAGACACCTCTCACATTTTCTTGGGAGTGCAAACTAAAACTTGGGTCCCATTTTTACAATTTAACAGAATCTGGTCTGTGGAAACAATTAATCAAGGGAAAGTTTGCATTGTTTTACTTGCACAAAGTAATCAGACTCTTTATTGTACTCAATTTCAGCTTCACGTATATCAAACTTAGTGGTTTCCAGCAACTATTTATAAACTCACAAAACACTTTCAATTTCTGAGAACGTAATTTATACTTCTAACACAGCGGGGGTGGCTGAAGCAGTCAGAGCAGTGCCATGCTACAAAGCAGACAGTAGACTACTGTGTTGAAATTTACTGATTTGGCCCTGTCAACTAATGTAAATCCTATCAGTTTATTTCTGCCATTAAAAATATGTCTCAAATTTTTAAAATCGGAATTACCCCATAGAGTTAATTTAGTATGAATGCATATAAGTGAAACTGTTACTGATGGGACATGCTAGCCACCCTGAACATAGATGGCTGATTAGTGCCGAATTAAGCACACATCAAGTAAATACCAGAACACAAGGAGGGTGAAAGAAGTGGTAGTATATCTGCTCCCTGAATGTCCCCAACAACCTGGCAACTTCAAAGACCATCATGCACAGCGTGTAAAGGTCTGGACAAGCTCTGTAAACTTATTTAGCAAAATGCAATTAAAAGGCTTTCACGATTTGAAAACCCAAGAGGGTAGGATTATCAGGCTTCCCAACCAGAGGATATCTGTAACTGCATTCATCCAAAGGTGATTACAAAGCCTCAGTGGATCAAGATGTAGTACACTTCTGGGCTTGTAAAGTACATTCATGGTGGAACCCAAGTACATGCCCACATTTCCAACACTCACATACTCTTAGTCAAGACTATAATCCAATCTCAGTGGGTGTCTCAAAGGGGCTGTTACTTCACCATTTGCACTAGTATCTGCCTGGCAATTACTATAAGGGTTCTTTATGCCCATCATGCACATTATCCTCTTGACGTTCTTGTCTTTTGAATTCATGGAGTTACTCATAACAAGTTACTGCACAAGGCTCACATAATTTGGACAGCCCATGCCCAATGGGGGCTGACTGGCCTATAAACCTTGGCACCTGAAACTTATCTTTTCAACACACACCCATATTCTCTAATCTCATGTTGCACTAAAGCAAGAATTAAAGGGGGGTAAAAAAAATTCCTAGTACTCTTGAATAGAAAAGACTTGGCATAGGCCACGTGTGATAATTTAGCTATACATGAACATTAAGTCACAGCAAATATACTTCTCTTTGCAATTTATGCTGACTACATTAATGAAGAGACCTCTGAAATATAAATAATAATAAAATAATAATAAAATTTATTTATACCCCGCTCCTCTGTTAAAAACAATCAGGGCGGCTTACAACGGTTAAAATTGTACCAAGAATACAGAATAAAAGCCCCCAAACCCCACCCTCCCCCTTTAAAAAAAATTAAACAGCACATCTCAAAAATTGACATAAAATCACAGAAAGAATTAAGAGAATTTAAAATGATTACAAACAAACAAAAGCTGTGGGCAAACCAAAAAATGAAAGAGGTAAGACGGCGCAACTCCTGAGGCTGGGAATCTAATCAGGAAAGGCCTGCCAGAAGAGATCCGTCTTCACAGCTTTTTTAAAGCTGCTTAGGCTCGTAATCTGATGGATCTCGTCCAGCAGGCCATTCCATAATCTGGGGGCGATTACCGAGAATGCCCTCTGGGAGGTTGTAGACAGCCTAGATTATAATGGCTGGAGCAAGTTCCTCCCAGGGGACCGGAGTGTGTGGGGAGGGTTGTATGGGAGGAGGTAGCCCCAAAGATAGGTTGGGCCCAAGCCATTTAGGGCTTTAAAGCCAACACCTTATACTGGGCCCGGAAATTGATAGGCAGCCAGTGGAGGGACTTTAATACCGGAGTTATGTAGTCCCTCCTAGATGTTCCCGAGACCGCTCTGGCTGCCATATTTTGTACTAACTGAATTTTCCGGACCAAGCATGAGGGTAGCCCCATGTAGAGCACATTACAGAAATCCAGATGGGAGGTTACCAGCGCATGCACCACAGTCTCAAAGTCCCTTACTTCCAGGAAAGGGTGCAGCTGGTGTATCAGCCAGAGCTGATAACAGGCACTCCTGACCATCGCATTTACCTGATTAGTCCTCAGGAGCGACAAATCAATGAGTACCCCCAGACTGTGAACACAGTTCTTTACGGAGAGTGTGACCCCATCCAGGACTGGAGATTGTACCCCAATTCCTTGTTTCAGGGCCACTAATGTTAGCACCTCCATTTTGTCTGGATTCACTCTCAATCTGTTTTTCCTCATCCAGCCCATTACTGCCTTAAGACATTCATTGAGAGGAGAGATGCCATCGGGAGTAGAGGCCAACGATCGAAACATGGAGAAATAGATCTGGGTGTCATCAGCCCCATGACTCCGAGTAATCTCACCCAGTGGCTTCATATAGATGTTAAACAGCATCAGGGAAGAATGGCACCCTGAGGGACTCCACAAGTGAGCTCCTTTTTTGTGGAGCAACTGTCTCCGAGCAACACCCTCTGGCACCTGGCCGAGAGGAAGGAATGGAACCACTGCAATATCAGTTACATGTGTGAGCACACATACAGACAAACATGAAATAGTATGTTTCCTGTCTATATCTCTTAGCGCAATTATTGCTCAAAGTATCTGCTGAGTGTATCTGTATTGAAGTTAGCATCTATAGAATATATTTTAGGCACAGCTAAAACATTATGATCTTCTGATCACTGAATGATGGGTGGTGATTTTTTTCCTCAGTCTTAAAGAAGTAAAGCACAAAGCATCCAACTATGTCAATAATCAATGATATTTTAACTTTCATGAATATAGTTTAAGAAGAATGTACAGTGGGCCTTCTGTACCTGTGGACTTCCGATTCATGAATCTGACTACCCACGGATTGCTATGCCCCTTATTATTCAATGGCAGTGACATTAACACATACTCAATTAAGCATGCACATTCATATTGCCTCTTGAATAATATGGGGTGCAATCTTCTGCAATTTTTAGTATGGGGGGGGGTTTGAAGACAAATCCCTGCTGATATGCAGGGCTTTCTCTCTCTCTCTCTCTCTCTCTCTCTCTCTGTGTGTGTGTGTGTGTGTGTGTGTGTGTGTGAAAGAGACAGGCTATGTATGTATGTCTACAAATATTGAAGATATAATACAAAATTAAGATACTGCACTATATTCAAGCCAGAAAGAAGCAACCACTGGACATCCCCACATCAAATCCGCACAAGGAAGTCTTATATTACATCACCACCCTTTCTGTGGAGCAGCCAGTTTCTTTCTAAACAGAAGCAGTGGTGTCTAATATACCTCAAACATGAGTTTGTACAAAAGCAAAAATTAGTTTTAAATCTAAAGAAATATTAGACATTGAGCTGACAGTTTTCATTATTTTACTTGCACAAGATAATCAGGCAAAGACACACACATTATCCTTGGTAAAACATTCATTTTAAGTATGGACGTTTACTCCAAGAGACATACACCTATCCAAATCAATGTTTCAGCCAGGACAGCAGTCAAGCCTATATAAACAATATGCCAAGGAAACAATATATCTAAACACTGATCAAGAACAATCTAAGTCAGTGGTGTGCAGTTACTACAGGTCCAGAGGTTTCACACACATCGCAGTAGGCATTAAACAACTTGCACTCTCAACTTCCACATGTCCACCCTCCCATAAAAGAATCACTCTCACATATCTTAATCAAATATGAATATTTCTGTCAAAATAATAAACTGCATGTATAAATTTCATATTTCATTTATTTTTAAAAATGTCATTTCTGTTTTCTTTTTAGCCCCCACTTCTCAGATGGCAAAAAGCAAGAGGCATATGCTTAGGTATCACTGAGTGCTGTCACTTTCTGTCTATATATATTCACAATTTTGCTTGTACAAAGCTAAGGTTTTTATATGCGTTTATTTTATACGTATGCATAACAGTACATTCATATTCTAAACTAAGATGAAAACATTTTATGTTGCTAAAGCAGTAAGACATGTTTTGATTTAATCAGGGCTACAGAGCTGGTACCGCCAAACCATCAGCTAAGACCCCTGTATTCTCTGATAGTCTGATTCCGACTCATTCATAAATGGAAAATTTATATCAATTAGTAATAACAATTCCTGTAGTAAAATGGTAGTACAAGGATTTTCATCACCACCACGTAAATCATCAGACTACTTAGACTGACAGAATATAAAATATACAGAACATACTGAAATATAATATTTCACCACAAGAAAACTTTTCCAAATACCTATGGAAATAATATGCAACAAACTAGGATTTAATATTATATGTTTTTTTTTATTATTTTTAAGTCAGTCAGTACATTTCTACTGACTGATTCCACCCAAAATTGCTTCCAACTCTGATCCAATCCCACAGCCCTGGACTTGATATGAAAATAAATTCTTGGATGTATTTCCATGTTTCTCCTAAATTACATACCATGCCCATTCCCCACTCCCCACCCAAATGCATTTTCCATAGCTTCAAAATTTCTGGGAATTTGAATCTTTATACAGGATTGAAACAAAAAGATGGATTTCAAAGAACAGCAAGGAGAAACAAGCCTTCCTTTATTTTTATTTTTACTGAATTCTCATAATAATGTGGAACAGAATCCCAGAGTACTTTTAACAATGTAAGGGATTTGTTTGTTACATTTGTATCCCAACCATTCATAACGGCTATGATGTCAGTAAGATTCTCAAACAATCGCTATTAAATTGCATTAAACTGTTTTTACCTGGTTTTAATCAGTTTTGTTTTAATTTGTTAAATTCTTTAATATGTTTTTAGTTTGTTTAAACTATCTATTCATGCTGTTTTAAATTGGGCTCTAGGTCCCACATGGGGAGAAAGGTGGGAATATAAATAAAATAAAATAAAAACAAAATAAGTTGTTATAAACCATTGAACTTGATTTTTATTGTCACTGCCCTGAGAGCCTTGGATGTATGGCAAGATATAAATTAATGTGGGTGGGATGTGCATGTGTGTGAGTAATAAGTCTTTACTGGATTTTTTCACTTTTCAGGCCAATCTTTTCTATATACCGTATTTGCCAG
>JAIPUX010001232.1:77122889-77133433 GCA_020142125.1 Phrynosoma platyrhinos | reverse complement strand
GAACCTGCCAGAACACTAAGATCTTCAGGGGAAGGTTTTCTCTTGGTCCCAACACCATTGCAGGCTCACATGGTGAGGACACAAGAAAGAGCCTTCTTGGTGACTGCTCCCAACTTCTGGAACTCCAGGAGGTCCCCTCCCTGCTTTCCTTTCACTGGCAAGCAAAAATATTTTTGTTCAAGCAAGCTTTTAACGGATACACAGAGAAAGTTCTTATTGAGATGTGTGTTTTATTTATTAACTTTTGCATGTTTTTTAAAATTATTTATATAGCATAAGGTTAAGGTTTTTGTGTTTTTACTCATCCTCTTCAGAAGCTGCCTTGGGTCCAACTCTGGGAGAAAGGTGGCATATAAATGAAATGAAATGAAGGAATTAATTAATTAATTAATTAGAAGATGAAGATTCAGTACATCATATTGCTCTATTATTTTTAAGGGGGGGAGGGGAATGATGTTGCTTTACAGGGGGAGGGGAATGATGTTGTTTTACATTGTATTATTTTTTTAAGGGGGGGAGGGGAATGATGTTGTTTTACATTGTATTATTGTATATTTTATTTATCATGTTCACCGCCCGGATTGGTCCGCCATAGGGCAGTATATAAATAAAAATTATTATTATTATTATTATTATTATTATTATTATTATTATCACATATTTAAGTAAAATCATAACAGTAGAACATGTGAAATGAATATACGAATCTGTACATTTCACCTTGTCTTACTGAACAATTGATGTCACATTCAAACTACTTTTTAATGTGTACAAATAGAATCTATAACTATTTTCTGAAATTTTCATATCATTTCAATTCTGTAAGGATACAATATACAACAAGCAACATGTCATTTTTCATAGAAACCACAGAAATATGTAAGTACTTAATGAACTTTTAAGGAAACTCTAGATTATCTTTCCCAAATACCAGCACCTGGAGCCATATAGCAGGGGTAGGCAACCTTTCCCCTTTAAGGGCCGAGGGACTTCAGCTCCCAGAAGTCTCAGCCATGTTGGCCAATAGTCCCATGTTGGCCAATAGCTCCTGGGATTCTGGGAGCTGAAGTCCCTTGGCCCTTAAAGGGGAAAGGTTGCCTACCCCTGCCATATAGTATACTGCTCTGGGATTTTCAAAAATAGTTTGTGATAAGGCAGTCTTTTGCTTGGCATAAGAGCTTCCACTGGCATACCATAACGCAGAGGTAGGCAACCTTTCCCCTTTAAGGGCCGAAGGACTTCAGCTCCCAGAAGCCTCAGCCATGTTGGCCAATAGTTCCATGTTGGCCAATAGCTCCTGGGATTCTGGGAGCTAAAGTCCCTCGGCCCTTAAAGGGGAAAGGTTGGCCTTTTGGCACACCATAGCCTTTTGGCACATTTTGAATCCTAGTGCTAGATGCATTGAACTGAACTATGCACATGGAAGAAAGGCCCACATAGGGACTGTTTTCAAAAATTAAAAGTATGAGAAGTTTGGCTAGTACTCTTCCTCCACTATTGTTTTTTAAAAACAGGAATTGCACACATTTTTACTGTTTTCATTAAACAAAGGCACAATTTAAACATTTCTGGGGCTTACTTGACATTCCACACATACTTCTGGTAAGGTAGTTCTGGCCGATAGTCAAGCTTTCCACTTATGAAAGCACAGTTCAGTATTTAAAAACACATATTTCTTCCTTCAGAGGACTGTAAAATACTTTAAAATGTTCTTGCTTGCTTCCTTGGAAATGCAGATAAAGTGTGTATGACCAGATACACTGCTACAACATTATTCACCTTCATAAGAATCAAGCAAACTGAAATTGTAATCTTGACAAAACTTCTGTTGGTATGTACTATGTACGTTATCTCATTGCTTATCTATACAGTACCATTCATAAATATGACATTTGTCACCCACCAAACAGTTTTGAGGGGCTACACAAGTGCAATTTAGCTGCGGAAGATGGTATGGCGGACAGCTACACTGGGGTGCAATTGAGCTGGCGAGGATGACATGCAGGATGGATGGCATGCTGGAATTGCCCTCCTCATTTGCCATCCTTCCCATCTAAATCACACCAAATACCTGTTTGGCAGAGCTGTGACTGGGAGAATAATACAGCATATGGAGACAGTAGAATTAACCCTCCCTTCATATACCATTACCTTCAAAGATATAACCATGTTAGTCTGAAGAATCAGTATGTAGAGAAATCTAGTAGCACCTTTGAGACTAACTGAAAGAAAGAAGTTGGCAGCATAACTTTTCGTAGACTTCAGTCTATGAAAGCTCATGCTGCCAACTTCTTTCTTTCAGTCTGTCTCAAAGGTGCTACAAGATCTCTACGGCACATTACTTTAGAGTGAAAACATGTGAGTGAACAAGTCTGTTTCCACAGTCAAGAGCCAAGGAAATGATAATGCCAGCCCTGGCTGCTGACTACTGCTGTATCCAGATCCCATCCACCATTCTCTGGTACAATTACCCACCTGGGTAAAAAAAAAAAAAAAGCAAGCAAGCAAGCAACAGAAAAGAGAAAGATGAGAAAAGTTGAACCTTGTAAATTTAAATACATTATTGGAGCTACAAATCCTAACCAACAGCAGGGTATAAGTACTAGTGGGCTGTGCCAAAGGCTTCACTTAAACAGACTTTTAAAGCAAAGATCTGAGGGGGAAGTAAGCAAGCTGGCATTATGAAAGCATCATGGGAGATATTTCCATGGTTCTTAATTAAGACCAATACTTTTGCTTGGGATCTTGGAGTGGACAGGAAGTACCTTCTTCTCCAAGAGAATCAACAGATGGTAAGTACAACAAAGGAGGGGAAGCATTTTAGCAACATTTGACAGAATTAAGCTGACCAAGGCGTGTCAACAGACAAGGGCATGGATAAGATTTTTGCCAAGAGGACAAACACCTTTCTCTAACAATGCAGGGAAAAGCAATATGATCCGGAGGAGCAGGAAGAGGAGAAATCAAAGAGAATGCCAAGGCTTTATCTTTCAGCAAAGCAAATGGTATGTTTCAATGGATTAACTAAAGCAAACAAAAAAGGGAGGGCTTGGGAAGAAAGATGAGAACAAAACTATCTTAAACACAGAAAGGTAGAGACAAGACAGAAATTTATCCAAGTAAAAACATCAGAAAAGCGGATGGAAATTAGAAATTGAACAGAGAAAGAAACTCTAGCATACAAATGCACATCATTAGCAAAAATAAAATTTTCTGGTTATCACTCATGTTGTATGCACAGTGGAAAAAGATTTTTTTTTTTTTACCTTGAAGAGGTCTACATTACCTTGATCAAATCTTATTGTAGTCAGCAGTGAGCAATGCTAGACCCAAGAGCAGGTGGGATGAAAGTAAGAACTGAATGGAGCTGCAAGTGTGACTACTGGCACATAAAACACAAACATGTGAATTCTGGCATGCTTCTGCATCCAAGTTATGTTTCCTCCATTAACTTTGCAATTGGAGGAATGAGTACAAAGGATATAATAATATTGGTATCAGAAAGCCAGGCTAATAGGAAAATGGAACCTGGTTAAAAAACAACAACCCAGAGGTCCTGTCTGAAGGACGTGGAGATCAACATTTGACCCGTGGGGCACAGATTTCTCACCCCTGGTGCAGTGCAGACCAAGAAGAAATTTCTGAGTTCAACACAAGAGAGAAAAGCAGAAAAACTTCCCTGTATAGAACTATTTAAGGAATGTTCAGGCAAGTTAGAAGACTCAGAGAGGCAGGATCACAGAGAGAGACTGTAAAAACAAGGCAACATAGGACCAAAATGTCCACTGGCTAAGAGTAGCATATGATTGAAAGATATCACCAAAGGCTGTCTTGAATTTTCACTGTTGCTTGAAGTTAGTTATAGGCTAACTTCTCAGCCCTGGTGTGCTCTTCAACATGTCAAGAATTAAGACTGAAAAGGTGATGGTGTGCAGGACTAGTAGGCATTTTCCCAAAGCTACTAACTGCAGGTGGCCTTGGGAAGAATATTAAGACCTAAGGAACGCCTCTCTTTCAGGCTTGTGAAATGGCAGATGGCAGAAGAGGAACGAAGTAAAAGCCCTCATCTTCACTTCTCTTCATGTTTCAAGGTAAATAAATTGTTCTAAGGTCCACAAAAACACAGGGAAACAGCATACACAGCTCAGAGGAACCACATCCTCACTCTTGGCCCACATCCCCTCACCCTGCTTGTTTTCTTTTGCTTTTAATGCTCAAATACAACAGACACAAACAGGATGCAAGTTCTTTAATAGAGAACCTATTCCACACAAAAAGTCCTTCATCCTACAAAAATTCACACATGCCTTCTCAGCATTAAAGCAAACTTCCCAACCATGATTATGAATGATAATCTGAACATGTGTTTTTATGGGATTAGTGTCAAAGACTGTAAAAATAAACACTGCATTATTTCACCCACGACAGTTCTCTAATCATGGTGTTTTTACAAGTAATCATTTCTATAGAGCTTTACACGTGTAAAGCACCTTAATGCAACATTTATCTCTTTCCTCCTCACAACATTCCAGCTCCATGTTTCTATTTCCATCCAGTGTTTAGACATGGGAAACTGAACAACTATCACTCTTCCCAAGTCCACAACTGAAATGCAATTTAACCTGTCTCCCAGTTTCAAGTTCAATGCTATGTTCACTCTGCCACAAACACTCTTCAGAGGAAAAAACACATTGCTTTTCGAGAACTGAATTCAATCCATTAGGTTGACAGCTCCACAGAGAAGGTGTTCGGGGTTGTTGCTGTGTTTTCATTATTACAACTTCTAGGTAGGTTTAAATGCCACACTTAAACAATTAACAGCACAATTGCATGCATGCTCACTGAACAGTAAATTCCTCGTTTCTAAAGGAACTGCTTTCAAACAATGTACAACCTGAGAATTTTCCATTTTCAAAGTTTAAAAACGATAAGCTTTCTCATTCAGCACGTATAAACAGTATATAAACAAAATATATACATATAAATTATTGATCATATTTATCATACAATTTATCATTCCTATGTATATCTTGGTGTATATACGTAGCATACACACCAGAGATAACCATCTTCGTTTTGATCGTCAGAGGAATTCTCTAATAATAAAGCACTGCAAAAACATGCACAAATAAGAAAAGTACATCACAATTGTAAAGCAGGAGGGTAACATTACTTCTTAACACAGGGCTAAAAATTTACATGCCTGATACTATAATTTAATGTACCGTATTTTCCGGCGTATAAGACGACCCCCCCATTTTTCCAGTCAAAATATAGAGTTTTAGCACCTCTATCCTCTTCATCCTTATATCTGGCGTATAAGACGACCCCCCCACCTTAGCCACAGATTTTGCAGATAAAAAAGTAGTCTTATACGCAGGAAAATAAGGTATATCCCAATAGGGTGTTTTTTAAAAAAAAATGAAGGAAGGAAAATGCTACATAAGTGAAATAGAAATGACATTTAACTGGACAGAGTTTTACATTTCTCTAAATCTGCTTAAGTCTACTTCTATACAGGAGAAAAAGGGTCACACACAACCCAGCACTGAGATATTGGGCCTTTGCAGACTGCCAGAAATAGTGCAAATTGAGTCCACTTTAAGGGTTAGGGTTAGTGCTAGGGAAACATGGGAATTGTTGTTTTTTCTGAGACATTGAGCCTTCTCTGTCAGAGAGCTCTGGTGCCACAATAAACTACAGTTCCCATGATTCCCTAACCCTAACCCTTAAAGTGGACTCAACTTGCACTATTTCTGGCAGTCTGCAAAGACCCATTGAGAGATATCAGGAAACAAAGGCCCCTCTGGCCAGAACAATCATGTTTTCCCCCATTCCAAATATGAAATATGGAAGGGGGGAAATCAATAATGAAAATGAGTCAAAACATGTTCCAGATGCATTTAGAACTGAGATCCCATATGTTAAAAATGCAAGGAACTCTACAAATCTTGACAAACCGGGTTGCTATTCAGAACATACCTCATTTGCGAGAGAAGACAATGAGCCATATATTAAAATAAAACATTATTGTTTTGACAACAAGCCCAAATTGCATGGAATAAAATGGAGTTGTGGAGTCTGGAACTGGTGGATATTCATCCCGTAAAAGGGGAAAGTTTGTGAGCCAGCCTGGTGTAGTGGTTTGAGCATTGGACTATGATCCAAAACACATTGCAGAAATAATCCAGTCTAAGAGCACTTTAACTGCCCTGGTTCAATGCTAGGGAATTCTGGGAACTGTAGTTTTGTGAGGCATTAGCCTTCTCTGTCAGAGCTCTTGGTGCCACAATAAACTACAGTTCCCAGGACTCCTTAGCATTAAGCCAGGACAGTTAAAGCAGTCTCAAACTGGATTATTTCTGCAGTGTGTTTTGGAACTATGACTTTGGAGAGCTTCGAATCTCACCTCTGCCATGGAAACCCACAGGGTGACCTTGGCCAAGTCACACTCTCTCATCTTCAGAGGATGGTCATGGCAAACCCCCTCTGAAGAAACATGGGAAGAAAACGCATGATAGGGTTGCCATAAGTCTGAACGACTCTTTCCACAACAACAACAACAAAGGGAAAGCTTAAAGGGTAAATAAAAGATGTCTTTTGGGAGGGCCAAAGGTGGACCTGTTTAAAGTTAACTTCTGTCCATTTATTTGCTTATTTGTTTATTGTATGTATAGCCCATTTTTCAGCCAGCAAGGCTTTCAGAGTTGGCTTACAGCATGTTAACTTCACAGCCACAAAGAACCAAACCACACTGAAGAAATAATCCAGTTTGAGACCACTTCAATTACCCTGGCTCAGTGCTAGGGAATCCTGGGAACTGTAGTGTTTGTGAGTCATTGAGCCTTCTCTGTCAGAGAGCTCTGGTGCCACAACTGAGAAGGCTCAATCTCTCAGAAACACTACAGTTCCCAGGATTCCCTAGCACTGAGCCAGCGCAGTTACAGCGGTCTCAAAACTGGATTAATTCTGCAATGTGGTTTGGCCCAAAGATTCCTCTTCCTCCTCCTCCTCCTTTTCTTTCTCTTTCTCTCAGGTCCAGGAGGGAAGAAAAGGGCTTGGAGGAAGGGCGCAAAATATGAAAATTAGGCCAGCGGCTTTGCCAGAAAGTTTCCTTTCTCTTCGGGTGCCCCATTCCCAGAATGCCAGAGCACGGGCCCACGGCAGCCAAAGCGCTCCCAAACCGGGTTCGTCCCCCAGTGCGGATGCAGCAGCCTTCCTCACCTGTCCCTGGGGTCGATCCACGACGTCTGCCGGGTGTTGTGGTCGATGTAGAAGACCCTGCCGTCGAAATCCCTGGCCTCCTCCCAGCCGGAGGGCAAAGGCAGCTCGGAGCTCTCCCGGCCCCGAGGCCCGGCCCCGGTTGAGGCGGAGGAGCAGGAGCCGGAGGCCGAGGAGCAGGAGCAGGAGCAGGAGCAGGAGGAGGCCGCCCCGGCCGTCCCTTGCCCCGGAGCTGCCACCGCGGCCTGAGACGATGGCTGCTGCTGCTGTTGCTGCTGCTGTTGTTGCTGCTGCTGCTGCCTCCGCCGCCTCCGTCCTCCGCTCAGCCACGGCATGGCCCCACCGGCCCCAGGCCTCAGCCTCGGCGGGAAGCGCCGCCCCGGCTCCAAGAGCCGCCGCCGCCGCTCCTCGGCCTCCGCCTCCAGCCCGGACTAGCGAGCGGCCCGGCCAAGAGGAGGAGAAGCCCGGCGGCTCCGGCCCTGGCCCTGGCCCTGGCCCCAGCCCCAGCCGCAGCCCCGCCGCCGCCGCTCCGGGCTCGCCCTCATCTTCTTCCCGCTTCCCAGCCTCCTCCGAGCCTCCCTCCCCACCGCGGCAGGCCCACAAATTCCCGCCCTTCCTTCCTTCCTTCCTTCCTCCCTCCCTTTTCCTCCTCCTTTCCCCCTCAGCGCCGTCGGCTCCCTCAGCTCTCCATCCCGTCGGCGCCTGGCCCCGCCATCTTCTCTCGCTCGGCTCCCTCCGCCTCCCGCTCCGCCCTTTGGGCTGCTTTGGGATTGGGAAGGAGAAGAGAAAGGCCCCGGTCTGCCAACTGGAGAAAGGAAGGAAGGAAGGAAGGAAGGAAGGAAGGAAGGAAGGGGCCGCCTTCTGAGGAGAAATTAAAATTAAAATAAAGTCGAAGTGAAAAAGCATGGTTCAAATGGGAGGGTGGGGAAGGGAGTCCGCTCCACAGTTCTCTCATGATCAGGGAGAGGAGATGTGTCCCAACCGCAAAGGAGGGCCTTCAACGAAAATGGAGGACGTTTATCAGATAAAAGTTAGAAACACTAATAATACAGAGTGACCAGATGTGTCCTAAGCACAAAAGAGGGCCTTCAAGGAAAATGGAGGATTTAAATTAAAGTTAGAAACACAAATACAGAGCGACCAGATATGTCCTAACTGTAAAGGAGGGCCTTCAAGGAAAATGGAGGACATTTATCAAATAAACAAGTAACACAAGGTGAACATATATGTCCTAACTGCAAAGGAGGGCCTTCGAGGAAAATGGAGAACATTTCTCAAAAGTTAGAAACAAGACAGGATGAGCAGATATGTCCCAACCGTAAAGGAGGAACTTCAAGGGAAATGGAGGACTTAAATAAAATAAACACTAATACAGGATGACTAGATGTCTCCTAACTGCAAAGGAGGGCCTTCAAGGAAAATGGAGGACGTTTATAAGAGAAACTTTAGAAACACCAATACAAGGTCGGCAGATGTGTCCTCAGCACAAAGGAAGGCCTTCAAGGAAAATGGAGGATTTAAATTAAAGTTAGAAACACAAATACAGAATGACCAGATATATCCTAACTGCAAAGGAAGGCCTTCAACGAAAATGGAGGACGTTTATCAGATAAAAATTAGAACCACTAATAAAGAGTGACCAGATGTGTCCTAAGCACAAGAGAGGGCCTTCAAGGAAAATGGAGGATTTAAATTAAAGTTAGAAACACAAATACAGAGCGACCAGATATGTCCTAACTGTAAAGGAGGGCCTTCAAGGAAAATGGAGGACATTTATCAAATAAAAGAAACACAACACAAGGTGAACATATATGTCCTAAATGCAAAGGAGGGCCTTCGAGGAAAATGGAGGACATTTATCAAAAGTTAGAAACAAGACAGGATGAGCAGATAGGTCCCAACCACAAAGGAGGACCCTCAAAGAAAATGGAAGACATTCATCAAATAAAAACACTAATACAAGATGGCCAGATGTGTCCTAACTGCAAAGACGGACCTCCAAGGAAAATGGAGGACCTAAATAAAAGATAGAAACACTAATGCAGAGTGACCAGATATGTCCTAATTGCAAAGAGGAGCCTTAAGGAAAATGGAGGACTTAAATATAAAGTTAAAAACACTACTACAGGGTGAGCAGAAATGTCCTAACCACAAAGGAGGATAAGGCCCAGCAATATAGGGGACCTTCCAAGAAAAAATGGAGAGCATGACCAAATAAAAGCTAAAAACACAAATATAGTGTGAGCAGATGTGTCCTGACTGCAAACTTGGAGGGCCTTCAAGGAAAATGGAGGACATTCATCAAATAAAAGATAAAAGCACTTAATACTTAATAATTGTGTCCTAAGCACAAAGGAGGACCTTCAGGGGAAATGGAGGACATAACTATAGAAACGCTAATATAGGGTGAGCAGACATGTCCTACCCACAAAGGAGGATGAAGCACCGCCAAATGGAGGGCCTTCAAGGAAAATGGAGGCGATTTATCAAACAAAAGTGCAAAACACTCATATAAAAGTAAATTCACGCTGCTCAGTGATGCTCAAAAGGGAGGACATTTTGGAGTTCCTCCTGGATGGAAGTTTGAAATGTAGGACATGTCCTGGAAAAGGAGGAGGACCTCTGGTCACCCTAAATGTAAGTCCTTGAAGAAAAATAGAAGACATGACCAAATCAAAGCAAACAACACTCTTAGATATAAATCTATGCTTCTTAGTCATGCTTAAAACTGAGGACATTTTGAAATCCCTCCTGGACACAATATTGAAACGTAGGACATATCCTGAAAAGGGAGGATGTCTGGTCACCCTGCCTCCGGTGGAGTATCTGTCAAAATGGTTTTGCTTTAATAAAACTCAGCTTTGAGGAGCCACAAGGAAGGAAGGGAAGACCTGAATCGTGAACTGTCTAGTTGTTGTTTTTTCCTTTGAGGCTAACTACGAAAGAACCATATCCAGGTAGCTGTGATGGCCATATATTGTTGTTGTGGTGGTGATGGTGGTGGTGGGCCTTCAAGTCTTTTCTGACTTATGGCAACCCTAAGGCAAACCTATCATTGGGTCTTCTGGGCAAGATTTGTTCAGAGGAGGTTTAACATTGCTGAGGTTGAGAGTATATGACTTGCCCAAGGTCATCCAGCGGGTTTCATAGCCAGGGTGGGAATCGAACCCTGGTCTCTAGAGTCGATGGCCAGATAGCAAAGTACAGACAGTAACATCCAAAATCCACAAAACAGTGATAGCTTTATTGATCCGATGAAGGTATCACTCTTTTAAGAGTTTTGGATGTTATTGTAGTGTGCAAAAGGTTAGGGTTAGTGCTAA
>JAIPUX010001232.1:77067368-77092335 GCA_020142125.1 Phrynosoma platyrhinos | reverse complement strand
CTGGTTTGTGATTTCTGAAGACACAATTCCTGAATCTGGTTTGTGATCGCTGAAGACACAAGACTTAAATCTGGTTTGTGATCTTGTGATCCGTAGACCAGCAACGGTGAACTGGATGCTATGGTAACCACTCACATTCTAAATGGTTCTGAAGCCATTTAGAATGCTGTCAACAAAGATGGAGGAGGAAGAGGAGGAGGAAGTGGAAACTTCTGGTCTGGGAGTAGTACAGTGGGCCCTTGGTATCCGCTGGCGTTTCGTCCCAGGACCCTCCGTGGATACCAAAATCTGTGGATGCTTAAATCCCATTATATTCATTGTGATAGCAAAATGGTGTCCCTTACATAAAATGGCAAAATTAGGCTTAGTTTTTTGGAATATATATATATATATATATATATATTTGCAAACTGTGGATAGTTGGATCTGTGGATATGGAGGACTGACTGTACTTCCTTACCACTGGGCACACTAGATGGTCCTAATGGGACTTGTAGGTTAAGGTACCCTAGTTTGGTGTATTGTTCCATGGCCACTCCAGAAAAGCATATGTCCCAGTGTAAGAGGCATCAAATCTAAGACAACAATGCAAAATCTTTTCCTATTTATTATTATTATTATTATTATTATTATTATTATTATTATTATTGTTATTGTTATTGTTATTGTTATTGTTATTGTTATTGTTATTATTATTATTTCTTGCCTGCGTCTCCCTTTGGATTGAGGCAGGGAATAACAATTAACATACAAGCAACATCAGTTAGAAATGACATAAAAGCACTCACATTTAAAATTCACAATTCAAAAATAATCTGGATAGGCCTGCTAGAAGAGACTAGTCTTTAATGCTCTTTTAAATTCCAACAGCGTATTCAGCTGACGTATCTTTTCTAGCAGGTTTTTCCACACTTTAGGGGAGGCTGAAGAAAAAGTCCTATGGCTGACAACCTCGTTGCCAACTTAGTTCTGGCTGTACCTTGGCGGCATCACCCACTTTAGCTTTTTCAGCTAAAACTTGAAGTGTCTGTGTGGTGTATAAGGAGGAAAGCAAACACTACTGCGTAAGCAAGTATCACATGGTACGTTCACACAGGTAAATTGCATAGTTCAAATTTCCCAACACAACTTCAACTCCAGCTCCAATAGTGGACAAAATTTAAATCCTTTTTTAAAAAACTGGAAGCAAATTTAGCTGTCCCATGTGGCTGCTAGTTCAAACACTGCATTAAAAGCTGAACTAAGGTCACATAATCATCCCTGCAGGTTTCTTTTTCAGATCCGCACAATCCTCCCCCTCGCCCAATGAAAAGGAAGGTAGATAATTAATTCTTAAGGCACTTTCTGGCATTATCCAGAGGCACCATATGGAGGTGGTGTGAATTACTCACATATCATCTTTCCAAGCTTCTGAATAACACAGAGAGTGATCAGCTTGCAGACGTTACCTGGAAGCAGACCTGTAAGCAGACAGGAGTTATCTGTTTCTTCTTATCTTGGAAGGAAGATGCTTCCAGATAACTAGTCAATTGTCATATGCACAAGTTACCACTGTATAAGCCATGTGGATTTTTCTTGCATGCTTCATGAGAATTTTCTTATAGAGTAGTCAGTCACATGAATATTTAATCTGAAGAAAAGAAACAACTTATGCAGATTTAAATAAACCTCAAAGGAGCCATTCTATTTTAAGTGTCATTTATATATTGCCTTTCTCCCACTATAAAACCCAAGGTAGATTACAGCATAGATTAAAGAAGAATACAGTTAAAATCAATCTTAATATTTAACATTTAAAAGCAATACTGAATTAAAGTTTAAACCATGTAAAATGTAATAAATGAGGGGGAAATACAGCATAACCTCCCCTTAAAAATCCTTCTGCAAAAAAACAGTTAAGACACCAAATAGAAAGTTATTTGCCTGTCAGTAGAATGAAAGCAGAAAGCGGACCTTATGTGGGAGAGGGTTCCAAAGCATGGGAACTCAACTTCTAAAAAAAGATTACCAAGGTTGCATCTGCACTGCAGAAACAATCCAGTTTCACACCACTTTAACTGCCATGACCCAATGCTATGGAATTCTGGGAACTGTAGCTTGCTGTGGCAGCAGAGCTCTCTGACAGAGAAGGCTTAATGTCTCACAAGACTACAGATCCCAGAATCCTATAACACTGAGTCATGGCAGTTAAAGCAGTGTCAAATTGGATTATTCCTGCAGTGTGGATGCAGCCCAAGATTCTCGAGAGAATTAAATTAAAGGGAACAATTGGCTGTAATCCCCCCTCCCCAAATGCTGTGTAATGTGTGGGGGTTTTTTGCATTATGTTGCATACAGCAACATTTTTAGGACTATGCCCCCTTGGAAATTAAGGGTCTTACCATTTCATGATGTGGTCCATTAACTATGAATTTTCATAATATACCTTGCATGGACTCAAAATCACCTCATTGCTTTCTGAAAGATAACTAAGGAAATCAAGATGTTAAGATTGATATTAGCCATCTCTTGAACAAATGTTTGTTAAACTATCAGCTAACTTGGCAAGAATTGCAGTGATGGGCTCACAAAGGTTTTCAGACTGATGTGGAATATTACACTTGTATAACACCATTGTGATTTTCAACTAAATTATGCAGCTCTCACATTTAAAAGTAACAGAGTAGCTTGGTTTGCAAACAGCTGTTCTTTGGTAACCACCATTTTATACTAACACTTAAACACTGCGGGACAGCAGTTCAATAACTTATTACTACTGAACACCGACATTTCATGCAGTTTCAGTAAAACTGAAATTCATTTCATTTTGAAAAACATTTTACTGTGCTCGGTATTTGCTGTACGCCTGGAAGTAATATTCAAGTAATTTTGATTTATTTGGTTGTCTCTACAATCATTTATGGTACCTATATGATACAATTTTAATCATCCCACAGCTTCCACTGGCACAAAAACAAAATGGTGGTGTTTCTCTGGTGGTCTTTCTCTGAAGATGCCAGCCACCGATGCTGGCGAAATGTCAGAAAGAAACTCTTCTAGAACATGGCCACGCCACCTGAAAAACCCACAAAAAACTATGAATGCTGGCCATGAAAGCCTATGACTTCAAAATGGTGGTGTGCTGATCAAATAAGAGTTCATTTTAACAGTTCCCAGCATTTTGCAGCTATTAATTTAACGTTGCACTATTCTAAGGGGGAAATGGATGAATTCTTGCAAAATTACATTGTTCAAAGCTTTAGTCATTTTGTGCCAAATGTTAATGATCAGCTACCTCATAATATTTTATATTCACATAGTGGAATAGTAACAAAGTGGTAGGTATCTGATGTCTACATAGCCTAAATGTACAGGAACTGTTCTACAGCAGAGTTTGATTTAGATACATTACTTTTTTCCTTTTCCTACTAGAACTCCCAGAGATTTCAAGCTCTCTTCTGCACACATGCTTTTCCACACTCTTATGTTAAGTTTCTATAATCAGTAAGCATCTTCTAATCTTCTAATTCATACATTCATACAGATACATTCATAGCAGTAAGTCTTCCCCCCTCTACTAAATAAAAAAGCCTTTTTCATGTGAGGCTATAATGTGCACTGCAGATGCATTAATTTTCATTTATGTAGAGCCTCAAAAACCTTATGAACATGATTCATGTCCCATCAAACAAAGACCAATTATCATTTTTTTAAAAAAAAGCAAGTTCCATAAAAATTTTAAAAATGCGTAACATGGCCAATATTTTCACATGAGAAACAGCTACTTCATCACAAATATCTGTGTTACATGTGTACCAGAGGAACCACAACCAGCTGTATCTGGTTATGTTAGGTTGCTGGAAGAAATATTTTCAATATTTTATTACACGTTCCAGTAGTTCTCCTCTAATGTACTGCCAAAAGTTGTGTATAGTTTTTAACACCAGCTCCCCTACCGGGGGCAGCAGGGAGGGAATCCACCTAAAGTACCTTTGTATCTCTTTTTCTTTAAGTGTGGAAAATAAATTTGGTAAGGATTCTATATTTAAAATGGATATGAACTGGTAAAAGTTTAATGAGAATCAAAACATAGTCTAAACAGTATGGAAACATTTAGTAGAATAGACATTCTCCTTTATAAAAATTATACAGACTATGCATCGTGAACATTATACAGGTGTTGATACGTGAAGTGTGAGTAAGTTAAAAATCACTCATAATGTTGAAACACAATATTTAGTTTATTTCCCTTGGTCAAGCAAAATGGTTTATCAGTAGGTAAGTATTTAAGGAACAAATATGAAATATATGTATTTTTGACTCAAGGTACCAAACTCAAAAGGACAATGGGAAAAACCTGATAGATATTTTTTTTCCACTGTACAAAAAAGGTCTAAAAATTGCAATGACCCATAAGGTGAAAAAGTAATCCTTCACCTAGAGATGCCAAAAGCCATTAGCACCAAATGTTCTGCCTTACAAAGTGACAATAGAGCTATTTATAGAATTATATACAGCAGTGGGAAGAAACTCTCTTCCAGCCCCTTCAGAACCTGCCAATGCAAACAAGTTAAAAACCAAAACAATATGTAAAAGAAATGTGGAAGGCAAGCTGAAGGTGGCAATTAAACATCACATTCTGAAAAGGATTAAATACAATTACACATCAATTTCCATATTGCTATCTTCATAAAAATTATGTGATTTAATTCAAACGACTGCATACATATTGAAGTTATATTTAGAACTTAAATACATAAATGAAACTACAACTCTCCCTCTCTCTCTGAGAGCGAGAATGATGAATGTTTGCACCTGACCAAAGTAAATATAGTTATTTATTTTAGCTTGGCTATGTATTTAGGGAAGAAAGAAAGGGATTCTAAGGCAAAGTGGAAACAATGGTTGGACAAATCTGGTACTGACAATGGGGGGGGGGGAATGTCAGGAGTCTTTTGTGAATGGTATTAGGAGGAATTAGCATGATTTGTTGTTATCTGCCATCAAGTCAACTTTGACGTAATGAGAGCAATCTAAGAGCTCCGCTCGTGAGTTGCAAACTGAGAGCTGTGACTTCCTTGATTAAGTCAATTCACTTGTAGGGTGATCTCCCTTAAGGCTGCAATTTTAACCTTGGGTGTTCCATGGAATTAAAATAGGACCTATTTCTAAGTAGATTTGCATAGGACTGCACTGTAAGTCTACTTGTGAAATCCTTGTTTATACAGAAAGAACTATGCCTGAAACTTGTATAGCTATCATTTAAAAACAAAAGAACAGCTAAGACTTTAAAATCTTCATTATCCCATTTATTGAATAATGAGAACCAATAAAGTAAAGGCTTTTGCTTACACTCAAATTCAATGGCGATATCAAGAAAAAAGTTTTTTTATCCTTGAGTTCCACTTCTTAAAGAGGGTAATATGGCAGATGGTTCAAGATTTAAGTGCTCCTCAAATCATTTCTCAGTAAAACTTTTAAAAATAGGGTCTACAAAGAATGTAAGATTTCCCTTTACCTATCAAAAATGTATATTAACGAAAGGGAATTTAGCCTATGCCACAGGCTGGTTCGCTAACAGTTGTTATAACATCCTTCTTGTGATTTTAAACAAAGTTTTAAAAAACAGGTTTGATGGGACTTGCAATAAAGGACAGTTTAATAAGACATAGTAGGAGTCTCTGTGTTTGTTTTAAAAGATTTAATCATCTGTGGCTTGGAACAGAAAATCAAAGTCAATAGTTGTCATCACCACAAAGGGGGGCACATGCAGTATAAAAACAAGTTGCTTTGTGCAAAAGAAATAATAGGCAGAATGAACTATTTCCAAAAGTACCTTGAGCATATATAGTATGTGTTCTGTTCTGTATGACAGATTTGGGCATTATCAGAGTCAAGTCTTTCATTACTTCATTCATATCAGAAATATGAGCTGAATGATACTTTGGTCCTTGGTTCTCCCCCCTCCCTCTGGTGACCCATTGATAAAGTAATAAATGGAGTGGAACAAGTCTTGCCAAAAGAAATTTCTAAGGTCTCCCTTATTTGAGGATCGGAAGCTTTTTTCCTTTGGGGGCTGGCAAGTGTCTCTTATTATAGGGGATATTCCCTATTTGAAAGTCACAAAAATCAACCCCTAACAAGATTGACAGGTGCCCCTTATTATAAGGAATGTCCCTTATTTGAGAGAGGGAAAGGGTTTTCCCCCCTTTTTTATAGACTGAACAAGATGCCAGTCATGCTTTTTTGGATGTGGACCCTTCATAAAGACCAAAATGTGACATCATGTAATTCATGAATGTGGACAATATGTTAAAATTTTGCAATGAAACACATGGCTAGCTTAACTGAAAGCAATACTTTCATTTGATATTTGGTTCATCTGGTAGAACACAAAATTGTTAATAGGTGTTTCTTGACAGTTAATCCCACATATAATGAATTTTGACCCTGCCTGCATATTTTGAATACTTTACAACTAGCTTCAAATGAAAACCAAGCTGGTATCGCTCTCCCTTCTTCCTCCTCCACACCTCCCCCAAATTAGCCTTCACTTACTTGATGTCCTCTAAATGTGTTAGAATGCTGGTAGGCAGCGATGGGAGATGCAACCCAGAATATCTGGAGGGTACTGACTAAGGAACGTTACACTAAGGTATTTAAAGAAACCCATGTAGCTGCCACGCAAACACACAATTTCCTAGTGTGTTTGGAAGTAGTTTTATTGCAGTTTGTTAAAAGGTCTTCTTATCCAAACAGCTTTGACATAATTTCTGAAAAGGTAGGTATTATGCAACATTTCTCCAAAAAGGATCTAACTGTGCACATTTGAAAATGCCATTGTATCTCACCAACCTGAACACAAGACTATAAAATCCTTAAAATCAATAGTCCTCAATGCTGTTTTCAAAGAGTTCCATTGCTGGTTGTATAGATCTGAACAGAATTTGCACATATTTTATTTCTTTAAAAAAACAACACTGTACTCATGCAAAATTGCCACATTTTCCTTAATATGCTGAACCGAAGAATCTAGTGTCTGTATGATAAAAAGACATCAAAAGAGGATGCTGAATTGTTTCTAAAAATGCAAACAAACCCAAATAGGAACAAACCCTAGCATTATTGCTTTTATTTATGATGTTATTTCTTTAGAGTGGCTCCTCCTAGTGGTCAAAGGAGTGGTGTACATGTCAATGCTGTCCAAGCATCCATCTCCTTGTTGGAGTGTCATTTGGGCCTTTCTGGCTGGAGACTGTCAGTCAGACACTTGAGTTGTTCCTCCCCAAGTTTGATTTTGTCCTCCAGCTCCCGCTGTTCAATTATGAGGGCTGACTTCATCTTGACAAAGTGTTCATAATCCGCAAGACTCTCATCATTCAGGTAGTTGGCCAAAATGTCAAAGACAATGCGCTCCCTTCGATCCAGGTTCTCCTTCAGCTCCTTTGCATCTTCATGCTGTTGTGTGAGCAGCTTCTGCTTCTCTACCAGGACACGCTTGTTGAGGAGAGAAGAAAGTAACACCATTCCATCACTCATGGTAGTCTGGCAATTAGGTTTCACCCTGATCCTAGTTATGATAAAATATGTTTAACAGACTTCTTAATTGGGGGGGCACCTTCTCACATGGCAGAACATTCCTCTCCACTCCACTCCACTCACACCTCAACTCAAATGCTACTCTGGACAGTACTCTACCTCTTGAAGGCAGAATTGAAGGAGGGTTGTGGGGGCTCCAGAGCTGGTAGAGTGGCCTGTTCAACTAGTGGATGCTGTCTGGCTGACAAGTGGACATTTTCAGATGAAAACTACTGAAAACAAAGACATTTACAAATGCAGAAAGAGTTTTTTTCTGAAACTTCAGATATAATATTTGCAATGTTACAGATACCATACATGAAAAGACTTATATTAAACTTGTAACTCCTCTTGATTTCAATTTGCATGAGCTTAAATTTACTACCCAACTGAACAACATTCCAAAATGTTTATTTTTTCACTTGTTCAGGCCCAATGTTTGGGAGAGGCAGCAGAAACTTTCATCTCCCCAGTTTAGAGAAATTAGGGTTTTGCTACAAGTGTCACTTTTTAAAAGCTCTGCTGCACATGGATATTCACTCCCACAAAAATCATGGATCTGAGGGTAACCACTAGCAGCACTGATAGTTTAAAGCAGGGGTAGGCAACCGTTCCCCTTTAAGGGCCTACCCCTGCTTTAATAGTCCCATATTGGCTATTGGCCAATATGGGACTATTGGCCAACATGGCTGAGGCTTCTGGGAGCTGAAATCCCTCAGCCCTTAAAGGGGAAAGGTTGCCCACCCCTGGTTTAAAGCATCAGTTAATTAAGATGTCATTTATTAGTGGGAAGAAAAAAGGGAAAGGCAGGAAGAGAAAAATAATATAGGGAATAATTATAAGGAGTAAAGATTGAAAAAGGAAGACCATAGGATCAAAACAGAAATAACAGGAAGGGAAGTGGAGATCAAAAGTGAATCTAGTCTAAAAATGATACAAATTTCAGTTCCTTAAGTCATAGCATAAAATTCTGGTTTTGCTGTTTAAAAAAAGGAAGAAATGCTACAGAAGTATTAAGTGCATCTCATGTAGACTGCACAGTGATGGGACATTTTAAAAGATGTTATGGCGAATGAATATATTGACATTTGCTGTTTTGCATGCCATTCAAAATCTTGGACTCTCCACTTCTTTTCTGTTAAGTCCAACCTCTTATTGCTATTGTCTCAGTGTAATTTTATATTTGAGAGGCTCTCATATTTCTAAAGCCTCAGAACTAACTATATCCTTGAGGAAATTTACTTACAGTCAACTGGGCAAAAATCAGACACCCTCTTTCTTAAAATACAGCAGTAACGTAACACATCATCTTACCCGCTCTTCTTGAGAGGCATTTTCATCCAGGTTGTTTAATGCATTTTCTACCCGGGCTAACCGACCAGAGAGTGACAGCAAAAGGTTGACCACTTTGTCTAGATCCCCAATAAACATCTGGAACTTGTCAAACTCATTGGGTTTGCAGACCTCTTTTACAAGGGCCTCCACTTCATCTCCAAGTAGGTTGTTGGCCTGAATGTCTTCTAGGAGTGTCTCTCGAGCTTCTCGCAGCACCTGCAGCTTTCGACTTATGCTATCTATAAGTTCTTGCTGAGAAAGGGAGGGGAGGCAGGGTGGAAGAGGCAAAGAAAATTCATATATCAGGCACAATTGATGCAATCTAACCAGATCTAGACAGGACAGCTATCAATTCATGGAAAGAAGAGAAAGTAGGAATGAGGTCTTCTAACTGGTCCGTGAAAGGATGTTATCTCTTAGTTGTAGAACTATTTACATTGCTTGGAAATACTGGATTGGATAAAGCTTTAGTTATGTACAGATTTAGACATGGGATAGCAGAAGCAGACTTCTCAACTTCTTCCCTTGCAGCCCTTCATCTCCCTGATACTACCAGAACTGGGAAATGTTATTTTGTCCTACAGTTTCCAGAATCAGCCAGCCAGCATCCACAGGCCATGCTGGCAGGGTAACTTTGGGAACTGTAATCCCAAAAATGTAACTTTTCCAACCTCTGAGAAGTGCCGCACAGAGTCGGGAGATCCTTCCAAAATGTGGTGAGTTGGTACTGGGGTGGCATGGGAGGAATCCCTGAATAGTGAGTGGCAGCACCTTTTGTGTACAGAACCTTTTTGTCTACAGTACAAATCCTATAGTAATAAGTTCAAGAACAGTAGGTATGTTGTGACAAAGCAAAAATTATACAGAACTTAGACTCTCCTTTGGCACCATGACCATCTGTGTAACATGCACTAGTGACTGTATGTTACACAGTTTGCCAATGAACTCAATAAGAAATTCAGAGTGTATAATTATACTTGGAGGTTTCTTTTTTGATTTATTCCACTCAGGTTAATTTTGATTTATTCCACTCAGATTCATTGGGATTGGGAGTTACTGGGTGTCCAAAATATTGATGTGGTAAGCACTTTCACTGATGTATGCCCTATGGACTGATCAATCTGGAAAATGTGGTTTCTTTTTTCAAAAAAGGTTAAATATAGGTAATGTTTGATTTGGAGTAACTGGATCAAAACACAGTCTTGTTTCTCTAGCAGCCAATGTAGCTTACTGGCCATCATTGTAAATGATTTATGTGCTGAAAAGAGAAATGAACTGGCAAAACCACCCCTGAGTATTCCTTGCTTAAGAAAACCCTTTGAAGTTCATGGGGTAGTTATTTAGTTGCATCAGTCTGCAAAAATTATTTAATTTATACAAGTCATTCAGTCTAGAACAATAACAATTCTTGAACTCACTTCTATTGCTCATTTAGTTCATATGCCCAAATAACTTACAAAATCATACTGTTTATCATCCAGCCATACTATTTTCTACTCTGACTGGCAGTGGATTTTCCTGGGCTTGGGCAAGGGTCTTTCACATTGTCCTACCCAACCTGATCCTTTCAGTTAGAGAAGACAGGCCATCTAAATGGAAGGCATGTGCTATGTTTGCTTACCTATATCGCTCCCCAATGAGTTCTGCTTGTTCCCCAGTATATAAAGGAATCTTGATTGCCTATTTACATCATAGCTACTACTTACATGATTTCCTATTCTAGGCCAGGGTGATCTCTGGATGATTGGCAGTGGATCAGCAAGACTTTTTTATTTCCCTATTATGTAAGAATAACAGCAACAATGCCCTCTCACTGTCTAGGTTATACTCATGAAATGATGAAGGATTTCGCTAATCAAGAACTGATTCTTGCATAGAAGACTATTTTATTCTGGTTATACTGTTGTGCCATCAAATCACTTTCTGACTTATGGCAACTTTAAGGTGAATCTATCATGGGAGTTTCTTGGCAAGATTTCTTTAGAGGGGGTTTACTATTATCTTCCTCTGAGGCTGGGAGTGTGTGACTTGCCCAAGGTCACTGAACTGGTTTCCATGGCTTAGCAGGGATTCAAACCCTGGTTTTCCAGAGTCCTAGTCCAATACTCAAACCACAACACCTTAGTTACAAACTATAGGAGGCTCAGATATTGGTGTTTTGTCACCAATTTGTCCTAGTATTCCAAAGAAATTCTTGGGATTTGAACTATTTAGATCTAAATGTGTGTCTTTTGCACCAGTTTCTGATTGTGAGATCCCAAGGCTCTGGTGAAAAAAGATCATGCAAGACTAAAGACTGCCTAACCTTGTTCTAGGTTATGAGAGGAGTGTCATTCATTAAAACAGCTGTTCCTTCTGGTGAGAAGAGCATTCCCTCTGCTTTGCAGCCAGCATTCTTGCTGTGGCTTGCCTCCTTGTATAGCCTAAGATAAGCTTTCCTCTTCTGTGTTGTGTATGCTGGGCCTGTGGTGTTATACCAATGAGTCCAATAGGCAAGGAAGGGAAGTGTTACCTGTTCCTGCTGTTAATACTTCTGCTGCCCTTTATGTGGGATGGGTTACATTTCTGAAGGGGTGGAGTTTCCCCTATCCACAGTTTGAAACCCGGATTTGGATCCGTGGAAAATCAGATAGAGGAGCTCTTCCTTCAAAAGGTCACCCACCATGTGAAGAAAGCAACAGAGATGGTGACAGTAGTGTGCTTTGCAACCTTGTGCTTTTAGTATGTTCAGTTTGAGAACACTTCAATAGAGCTCATTGCTCCCAACAGCAGGTAATATACACAAAGAAAAGCAAGCTCACCTTCTTTTCAGACAAATCATGGTCTAGCTCATCCTCAGAATCCTCTTCTTTTTGCTGCTGCTCCTGCTGCTGCTGCTGCTGCATGTCCTTCATTTTATTCAAGAGTTCTGCTTTTGGGGCAGATGTGCTATAGTAAGTGGAGTTGGTTGTTAAGGGGATGGCCAAAGGCAGAGTCGGTTCCTCTTTCCTATGCAAAGAATAAAAAAAACAACTTTTAATCCACTTTCTAGCATTCTGCACACTGAAGGGAATACAGTGGGTCCTTCCTATCCACTGGAGATTGGTGCCAGGACCTCCTGGCAATACCAAAATCTTTGGATGCTCAAGTTCCATTAAATACAATGGCATAGTAAAATGGTGTCCCTTATTTAAAATGATAAATAGCAGTAGCATTTACATTTCTATACCGCTTATCAGTGAACTCAGTATTCTCTAAGCGATTTACAATCTGTAAGCCAATTGCCCCTAACAAGCTGGGTACTCATTTTACCAACCTATGAAAGGATGGCAGGCTGAGTCAACCTTGGAGCCCTGGGATCAAACTCACATCCTTGTGGTTGCAGTAATGGCATTTAACCACTCCAGCACCAGGGCTCCTTAAAATAAAATCAAGTATTGCTATAATTTTTTAAAAAATATTTTCAAGCCATAGATGGTTGACTCTGTAGACAAAAATATTTGTGGACACAAAAGGCCAACTGTATAGCAGTTGCTTTACAGTACTGAATGCCACAAGTAAACTGTTGGATTAAGAGAAACACATGTCAGCACTGCAGGTCTAATGGCCTCCCTAATGTAATGATACCATTTTGGCACCCTTAGAACCTAGCTTTGAGACAGGTAATTTAGAGATAGGAATTTGCCAAAATTATTGCCTGAAAGTGCTGATTTCTATTTTGCCTCCTAATTGATGTTCTCTGTCAGTACTTAAGTTTCCATGCCCCATCCTTGATTATATGGATAGCAGAAGGCAGACAACATTTAAAGCTCTTTGGGGCTTTCATTAGCCTTGACTCTATAATCCCATAAGCACACCTTTTAGTGAAAAACACAGCTGTTTGTATTTCATTATCCACTGTACTAATGCTGGAAAGATCCTATTACTAAATACAACCTTCTCTTAAATTCTAGAACAGTTACTTTGCTGACAGTTTACGAAACCGGATTGAGAGGGTATATAGTAAAAACAGAAATTGTACTGCTTATTTTATATTAAAGAGAATTATACTATTAGTTCATTTACAGTCTGATCATATGCATGTTTGCTTGGTAGAAAGAACTTGGAAGCTGCCTTGTACTGAGTCAGACCATTAGTCCCATCCAGCCCAGTATTGTGAAATCTTGCTATCAGTGTCTCTCCTTGGTTTCAGTAGGATTCTTCTATAACCCTACTTAGCGGTCCCTAGTTTATCAGGTAGTAATGCCACCAAGCTTTTCAACAATTGGTTCACTGTCACAGAAACACCGTCTTGAACCATACAAATATATACCTTCAACTGCACACACATACGTAGCCACTAGTTATGTTAATTTGCCTTTAGTCTGACTACCTCTGACCTGTAGTTTTGTTGAAGAACTGCAACTCTTGAAATAGTGTGCAGGATAGGTTGCGTCCGCAGAGGGGCAGGATAAAATTTATTTATTTATTTATTTATTAACTGAATTGCTTCAGGATTAAGACCCTGAGTGGCCATATTAACACCAACAAAGCACAATTTCCACCCACAATATATTTTCCAGCATGAATATGCTTTTGGATTAATTGTCACAGGATATGTGTACACATGAAAAAATGTCCATTTAAGAAATGGGTACCCATTTAGATCTTTTAGCAACGATGAAAGGAGCTCTATATGTTGCTTGTGGTGTCACATGACCAAACTTTGGCAGATCAAATTTTTGCTTTTCAAAACAGCTTCATTTATATACCGCTTCATATCGCGCTATGGGATGTCTAAGCGGTTTACAACTGTGAGCTGATCAAATTTTTGCTTTTCATATGCTCATGCAATTTATTTTATCTAATACTGGTTTTGTTTACTTTTCTGTATCTATTTCATACCAGACAACATCTGGTTAAACTGCATCCTCCATCATGCCTGCCAGCACGTGAGGAAACTGTTAGGCAGGAAGTAACATCCTACTGTCTTTGTTGGAACCAGCTACCATTTGGCTTCTTCTCTTCAAGGAATATTTCCCTCCATGGCTGTTCCACCTTGTTAAACTAGGATTATGCAAGCAGTGGAACTTGCATTTGCCTATCTTCCCCTCCCTTCCACTCCTTTTAGGTGCACTTTGGACAAAACAATGAGCAACACTATGTTTTCAATTAAAAAACAAGAATACACAACTACTCACTTGTCTTCTGACATTTTAGGTGAAACCTTTAAAAGAAGCTTCCTGCGTTGTTGAGCTTCTTCCAAGAGATGTTCATCTTTTGGGAAGATTCCCACCATCAGGTCCATTGTGGTTTTTATTTTCATATTTGGATCTAAGATATCTGCTAATGATTTATCCTTGCCCACTATCTCTCTGGCTAATTCTTCTGACTTCCAGTCTTCAATTGTCTTTTCTTTGGCTCTCACATAGCTGACTGTGTGGCCAGGAACATCAGTGTCCTTTGTGGTGACCTCAAGAGCTTCAGCAGGTTGCAAATAAGACAGTCTGGTTTTGTTCTCGGGCTCCGGCTCAACATCTTGCCTTGTGTAAGCACAGAAGCGTGAGTAGGACTGTTCAGAAGTGCTAAGTGTTTTGATCTGGTCTTTTTCCAGGCCACTTGGTAAAGCAGGAGGCTCCATGGCACTCACAAGATTCTGTCTGCTTTCCTTCTCAGCATGGCTCTCAGAATGTACAATCTTGATTGGAACCATTTTTACTGTTGTGTTGTTATCCATCACTCGTTCAATTCTTGAGAAAAGAGAGCATTAATTGTTAAAATGACACACTATATTTGATATGTGAAAACGGTGTGTTTTTAAAATAAAAAATCCTGCATGTTAATTAATGAAAAACTATTGATGAACATAGTATTTTAACAACACATCAAAGTATTGCCTTTTGTACCAATGGATTTTTAACTGAGCAAACTAACTAATGCTAACTATTAAAGTTATAAGATGGACAAAGCACTATGTTGGCTGTGAAATTTCATAGATATTTCTGCAGTTTTATATGTAATAAGCAAAAGGAAACAGAAAGTACAATTCTATTGACTAATTCCAGCTTTCCAATTATATTTACTTGGAAGTGATTTCCACTTTAATTCATTAAACATATCTACCATGTTAATGTGCATGGTAATATTTCATTTTTTTTACAAGCACTCAGTGTTTCTGACAATTTAAACCAGGTATATTATCATGGATTATGACACAACTGATATAATGTGGCAACTACTTATAGATGGATTTTCAAATTGCAAAAAAAGATTACACATGGACATATTACATTTGGCACATGCAGAACACGTTAGCTGCACTGGTGTAGACTACTTATTGTACCATATTATCAGTTTAAATATTTAGGGCCAGAAAGCTCATGAAAGCTTGTCCATTGCTGGCTCAGCATGGCAGTGGGTCATGGGATGGACTTGTCATCAAGCTGTATTACTTTTATCTCTTGATATTTAACTGTTATCCTTGGTCAGTAATAATGTACAATACACAAGGGATCTTGTAGCACGTTTAGGACTAACTGTGCGAAAGAAGTTATAGCATAAGCTTTCATAGACTTGCTAGACCAAACATATGAAAGCTCATGCTACAACTTCTCTTGCACAATTATGTCGATGAATGTACAGTATTTAAAGTGCAGGTTATTAGAGTAGTTACACAAGGAGAAGGTAGAAATCAGAAGCTTGTATTTTAAAAAGTTTATTCCCCCCCCCCCCCGGTATCATATTTTTTGGGCTTGGTTCTATGTAAGCATGCATTCAATGGAGCTGGTATACCTGAAAGCTGCTGTACTGGGGCTTAATTTCAAGTAGATATGTATAAAGGTTGAGCTTTGCTTTGTACATTTAAGAGGAAAATGCTGAAAATTGTATTTATGTTTATGAGTCAGTTCCCAGCATATCCTGGATGTGGCCCTTGAAGATGGTTCAACTTCACTGAAAAGGCAACATACACACCAACTCTTCATCATGAAAACTATAATATAATGGCTGCAGTGGGGGGAAACTTCATTTGTATGTACATTTTGAATTAGATGATAAGCTAGCTATGCACACACACAAGGCTGCTTTTAGGTGTAAAAGGAAACAAAATTGTATTACAGCTAGCTATTAAAGGGAAAAGGACAGGACTTCTTCCAATATAGCTGCCATAACTGTGCTTCTTTATAGCTGTGATCCTTTATAGTTCTTTATAGTTACAAACTATAGCAGGCTCAGATATCTGAATTATGTTTCAATATGCATATAGATGACACTGTACAAGCACCCAACATTTATTTCATATTTCTGAACTAAATTTTTATTTTGGTGCCTAAAGCCAGTATCAAATATGATGTTCCCTGAAATCCCCCAAACTCTAACATTATCAAAGGTGGTGGGTATTGCCTGTAATCACATATCCTCATATCATTCATGAATATGTAAAGCCTACTGCATTTCCCCTTTACTTCTTTTTTTAAAAAGCCAAACACTGTAATCTTTTCTTACAGGAAAGACACTTGGATCTCCATGATGAGTTTGCTTGGTAATTTCTGCACATTTCCAAAACAATGTTATATACTTTTTGACATGGGCAAGTTGGACAGTTCAGAGTTTTCTCTGAACTTTTATCTCCACACCACTAACAACTGTCTACATAGTAAGTAAATAGTAATGTTGAAGAGGAGTAGACTAAAAGTAATAGTATATAAGGTTTTATCCAATATTTTTGCTTTCTGAACACCTGTCCCTTTCCATTATATTAGAGTTATTATATTATTATATTAGAGTTATTGCTCTCAAATTATTTTTATCAGTGGTTTAAATTACAGTTGTGTATAATCACCAGAAAGCAGGCATATATGTTAAATATATGTTAAATAAATAAATAGTGGCATAGTTTAATTAATTAGGCATACTTGTCTCAAGATGATCATGTATTTAACTTAAACATTAAGACAAATTGTTAATAGTTTATAAAATGCCAGATTACCTAGTGGGATTCTCATCCTGAACAGCCACGGGAGGTTTGTCTGTCAGCTTCTGGGGAGCAAACTGTGGCGAAGGGGACCTTGATGTCTCCATTCCAGGCTTTAGATGGTAGCGATATGTTGAAGCAAGCGCAGGTTCAGATCTGAGATGTGTTTTTTCTTCTAAGTGCTGACAAACATTCTCTATGGATGCTGGCTGTGGAAGATCTAGCAGTTTGGTGCTGGTTAATTTTCCAGAAATCTTTCCAGACGTCTGAGAAGATGGTGAGCTAACTGCAACCACTCTGGAAGCAGGAGGAGAGAGGGACTGAAGAGACCTGTTGGGGACTGTCAGTGAAGACTCCGAGGAAGTGGCAAGTGATGCTGAAGAACTGTCCTGTCGCCTGGAGTTACTATCTTGTTTGGGAGGGGAAGGCCTCTGATGCACAGGCCCATGTTTTATATTCAGCAATGCTGGATCCCTCTGAAGACTTTCCTCTCTTTTGCCTTGCGGAGGGGAAAAATAGTTCTTATCTGATATATGTAGTCCAGAAATGGCGAGTGGCAGCACACTGTAATCTTTGCTTTTTTCACTCACGTTGTCCTGCAAATATCTGTAATCGCTAGGCAATGTCCCCGATCTACCTCGGCTCCCCTGAGATGCAACTGGGGTCTGCCCTGTATGTGAGGGCCTACCAGATGCCTTCCATTTGTTTCCTATATTGCAATCCTGCAGAGTTCTTGGTTCTCCAGGATGTCCTTCTGGGTACACTGTGTCACCTGGCCTAGAAAAAGGGGGCAGTGGGAGAGGTGCAGAATCACCATTGTTTTGTTATCAGAGTGTCAATATAGGCATACTAGCGAACAAAATATTCATTCAACTACCTAGAAATAAAACCAAACTACTTATACCATTCTTACCCAAACTTATAGTTTCCACTGGTGTGGCTGTCTGGAAATGTTGGGAACTGCAGTCCATACTATCTGGCCAGCATCAGGTTGGAGAAAGCAGACTTACTTGATAGCCACAAAAGTCTATGCTATATTTCTAACACAATGGGATGGCTCAACCACACTGTCAGAGCTGATTAAGGTTATATAGTGCCTTGCAATGTGACATATCTGTGAATTAACCTGAGGCACTATACATGCAACAAAAAAGAATTACTGACTCTTCTGCATGTAGATTGAAGGAATTTGTTACATTGGAAAAAATTCTGCACAAGCTTTCTGCCTATAGTTTTTTGTGGGTTTTTCGGGCTGTGTGGCCATGTTTTAGAAGAGTTTCTGCCTATCATTAAATAACAGGTTGAATCCAATAACACAACTATAATACAAACAAATCTTGCCATCCCACTCCCATTTCCACACACACACACACACACACACCCCCCAACACTATGTTAGATTATCTAGAAAGAATTCAAACAGAAAGGTTAGATTACAGATTGTGACATAAAACAACTACTATGTTATAAATACAAAATCCAGACTTGCTGATGCCCAGATAGGGTGGCAGAAATTAAAACATTTTGCAGAAGATAATAGCAATATCTGGTAATGAATCCCATTCACTTAAATTGAATCTTCCTGTGGTTTCAAAAGAAATTAGGTCTCATCTAGTAATGATGGAATGCCCTCTGGGATTTTTTTAGAAAGGTTAGAAATTGAGGTGTTTTAGAAAGAGGGCCTTAACTACTCATAGAATATTTCCCAATCCTTATTATTTAAGGATAATTATTAATGATTATGTAAGGATCTTTGGACAGTATTTGTTCTCATTTCACACTTTATATTTTATTAATTTTTTTAAAAAGTAGACCACCTTTAAGGATGGCACTCTCCCCAAATATTTCCTTAATTATTCCTGTCTACCAAGATTTAAAAAAAAAATCCTCCAGGAAGTGGATTATACATTGCCATCTATTTCTAATTATATGTAAACTTGAGTGAGCTTTGGTTTGAATAAAACAAATTACTATGCAAAAGGGTATTTGCACAACTGTACTAGTAACAAGCCATATGTAAGGAGCAATGAAACAAATGCCAGAATCTAAGTCTTCCCTGTAGCCTTTGAGAAATGTCCTGAAACATTGCCATTGCACTTGAAAGAATATACAATGTGTAGTCTTATGTCTCTTTCCCACTCTGCAATTATACAACTTAAATCCCACTTTAACTGCCGAGGTTCCATCCTATGGAATCCTGGGTTTTGTAGTTTTACAAAGTATTAAGAATTCTCTGCTACGGGAGAATTGGAATACTTTTCCATACAATAAATCTCAGGATTTCATAACATGCAGCAACTATGGCAGATAAAATGATGTCAATTGTGAAGTGTCAAAGGAGTGTTAGGGGCTAGCATTATTAAAATTACAAATTACAAACAAAAGCTCAAATTCCCAGGAAACTGAATTCTGAATGCTGTGCTCCTGCAAATGCTACAGCAGAGGAGCAATGAGCAGTCACTTGCTCAATGTTACTGAGATAAGGCAGACCAAGAGATAAGGCAGGCTTTCCAAAGCAGCCACCAACTTGATGTCCTGGTCTGAGGACTCCTCCACCCCAAAGTACTGAAGAATTGAGTAGGCTGCAAAAATGATTTGGGAAATCCCAATTTAGGGCCTTGTGGACATCTTCAGAGTGAGAGTATATAGGTGGCAAGCAGCAGTGAGTGGGACACTGACGGTAAATACCCTCGTGCCTCAAGCAGTGAAACATCTTGCATCACTACTACCCATCAGTTCAGTCTATTAATGGAACAATGTTCTTCTGTGTAGGCTTTCAAAAACAAGTAGATAAGAAACCCCCAAGGACAGCTTTATAAAGGTTTTACTTAAGGAGCACGATAAATGCTTTTATTCCTTTGGTTATACTTCAGTGCTTATAATACCTGAACAAAAATCTGTAAGAAGAATTGGAAATTTAAAAGAAAGACAAGCTTATAAAGCTGATTTTTCAAATAGAACAGAAGAAGAAAGCAATATGGGAAAGAGTGAGCAGATATTTAAGAATCATCATAGATTTATAAAGTGAAGAAAAACATTCAGTGATTTGAATTTTTAAATTATTAGGGACTTAAAGTAGCTATGTATGTGTATATGTATCTATGTACATATGCACGCACACACAATGCATATTTTCCTTAAAATAATTAGTTGAGCATTTGAGAGTGTTTCTCTCTCTCTCTCTCTTTAAATCTAATTAAAAGATTCAGAAATATAAGTATTAAATTTAAAGGACCAAATGGATAATTCAAAAGAGAAAAACACACAACACTTCAGCTGTGTTTGCAGCCACTCACTCATAGACCACAAGGTTGCGAGTTCGATACCAGACAGGGCTGAGGCTCGACTCAGGCCTGCATCCTTCCGAGGTCGCTAAAATGAGTACCCAACTGTTGGGGGGCAATCAGCTCACAGTTGTAAACCGCTTAGACATCCCATAGCGCGATATGAAGCGGTATATAAATGAAGCTGCTTTGCTTTTGCTTTAATAAACTGAATGGCAGATTCTTATATCTGCATATTGTCTATTCACTCCTCCTTCACCTCTCTCTTTGCTAAAGTAGAGATGCCTCTCGCTATATTTAAACTGAAACCTATGGTTTCCAAATAAATCAGATTTTAAAGCTGTAATTTAACACTGGCTTCCTATCCTAGCTTCTTTGGAAGCCACTAACCATGATTTCCATCTTGCATATAACTATAATGGCAATTTCCTGGCTTGCTTGCTCACACAAAGGGAAGAAAACATCTGGAGCACAGAAAGAACAGAAACATTCTTAGTTTACCAAGCCAAGTTTTCATAATCCAAATATATCCATTATATGGTCAAACAGTAGTTTTGGGAGAATGAAGAGTGAGTAAAAGTACCTCTGAGACCCAGAAAGAAGGCATGTTTGCTCTCTGCTTAGAGGAGGCTGGAAAGACACTGTGAGCTTAGAAAAGTAGCTGAAACATAAAAGCAGCAATCTTAGATATTTGACTTGTTTTACAGAATAAGTGCAAAAGGTTAGACATTTTCTAAAGTTAGGTCAACTTAATACATTAACACAGATATTAAAATCTCAGCCTGTATAACTTAGGGCCTTTACAGACTGCTAGAAATAGTGCAGCTTGAGGCCACTTTAACTGTCCTGGCTCAGTGCTAAGGAATCATGGGAACTGTAGTTTATTGTGGCACCAGAGCTCTCTGACAGAGAAGGCTCAATGTCCCAGAAAAAATACAGTTCCCATGATTCCTTAGTACTGAGCCAGGACAGTTAAAGTGGCATCAATCTGCATTATTTTTGGCAGTCTGTAAAGGCCCTTAATCACCGTCTTTCTAGGATACTCAACCCTCCAGCAATCCCGATTTGGCAGGGACAGTCCCAATTAATCCTCTCTCTTCCCACTTTTTTGGCTGCTTTTAAAATGCCCCACTTTCTCTCTCCTCCTCCTGCTTTCTCCTTTTGTCCTCAGTTTACTTTAATTGCTATAAACTGGGTTAGTGCAACAGTAGTTTGCACTCAATTAACTCAGCAGGAGGGACAAGAGAGGAGAGAGGTGGAACCTTGCCCTTCCCAGTAGACCTCAGGCAAAAGCAAACTGCTGCAGCTTAACTTATGTGTTCTTTGTCATTAACAATTTTTGATCAGACTCTGATATGCTGCTTGGACACATATGCCCCAGTTTTCATCTGTGAAATGTTGGAGGGTATGACATGAGTAACGCATTCCTATATTAGTGCTCCAAGGCCTGAAAGTCAGACATAGGGCCTTTGCAGACTGCCAGAAATAGTGCAAATTGAGTCCACTTTAAGGGTTAGGGTTAGTGCTAGGGAATCATGGGAATTGTGGTGTTTTTTTTTCTGAGACTTTGAGCCTTCTCTGTCAGAGAACTCTGGTGCCACAATAAAATACAGTTCCCATGATTCCCTAACCCTTAAAGTGGACCCAATTTGCACTATTTCTAGCAGTCTGCAAAGGCCCATAACCAGATCATTGTACTACCCTTCCTCTTCTTTTCTCTCCTCTCTCTCTCGAGTGTAAATTTTTTCTTAAAAAGTATTTTCCTTGCATTGCCAGGACTAGTGTAACCTTTCCCTTGTGTTGGGACTGTTATCCAAGACTGGGAAGGTTTGGATGCTGGGGAGTCCAAATCCTCTAGGATGACTCTCTCCATGCCACTTTCCCCATTCTCTGAAGCCAGAGCTCTGACATTGTAAAGGAAAGAGCCAGGGATCTATCTTATGGAGGAAAGGCAGATATGAATTTAGAGTTTTCTCTTCAATCTGGGAAGTGCAAGATCCAATCTTTCCTATGTCTTCAGGATATTATCCCAGGGGTGACAGGATGTTATGGTTTAAATTCTGAACACTTGGTTATTGTAGTGTTTTACTTTTAAAACTCAATCCTTTCTACTTACAGACTCTCTCAAAATCACTGTCACTAGTAAACAAAAAATCTTATACAGTGGTTTCTTTCTGGTCCTGAGTTTTATCACTTGCCTCAAAAGTTCATTCTATGCAATTAATTACATTCATAAATCAATGAAAATTTGATTACATTCGTTTTTCAGAGTCATGTTAGAGTGGAAGAGCAGGAAAGACCAAGAAAGGAAGGGGAGATTCCTCATTTTGGTCAAGTACAGCTGATACACTGACTTGGGTTCTAAGATGCTCTTGTGAAAACAGTTTTCATCCATTTATAGCTGTCTTTGTGAGTATACCATTAGGTTGGGGAAAGAGCACACAACTGCAGAGCTGAAAGGCCAATTCACGAAATAGCAGGATCCTCAGGACAAATGGATTTCCAGAGATAAAGGAGGGAAGGAACAGCCCCAGTCCATAAATGGAACATTATTCTATTCTTACATGGGATGTTATGATCCAAAGCCACTGTTTAGCTACTATATCTGACGACATAAATCTAGAATTTAGAATCCTAGGTCCACAGAAGCCAAAAGCTTATCTGCCCATTAATTTAGAAAATGCCAGGATTTCACTTAAATCTGCCATAAATTATGTAGCTGTGGTGTGTTTTATAGGAGAAAAATTAATCTGCTGGAAAGGAGATGAGCTGAGAAATCGGACTTACATTAAACAGTTGATGCACAGTTATTATGTATGAGAAAATGCCTGTCATAATGACAGAGTGGTGTGTGAAGGCATGCATATATATGTATGTACACACACACACAGTTAGTTTATATATAATTTGCATTTCTTGTTATTGTGTTTCTTTAAAAGGCCCTAAACAGACAAATTCTAAAAAATTCTGATGCATTTAGAATGTATGCTCATGCAAGGAAGATAAAAATGGCAAACTGAAGAGACATTTCCATGCGGAAAGACCTTTTGCATCTTGGCATGCAAATCTGAGAAGGATCTGCAAGAAAGCCAGAAAGACAACATGTACTTTCAACATGGCATGCTTGATCAAGAAATTCAGCAAATCTCCAAAATATCTCTTTAAACATCATTTTCTTTCTATCACTTGTTGAAAAAGCAGAAAAATGCATGTAACCACATTAAAATAACTGGCATCATCGAGCCAGGATCTAAGGAACAGCACTTTTTGATTAGCCTGGATGATGACATTTTATGTAATTCCTTGCAGGATTCCCTGTTTTCTGGGAGCTTAACTGCCATATCCCTAGAAGGATGTCAGAAGGGGAGGGAGATGAATTCTCCCAGATACAGTATACTAACCTTCTGAGCTAACCTTGCAGTTATGCAAAGTATTTGTAACTTCTTGTTTTTCAATGGGTAATTATATAAAAGACCTGCTCGTAGTGAAGAAGAACATTATTTGGACTGACTTGTTATAAAAGAATAATACAGCTGCCTGCATTACTGAATTCTCCTTACTGGTTATGGGAACTGCTGTAATGAGTAAAATAATATCCAAAATTGACAAAGCAGTAATATCTTTACTGGACCAATCAAAATGCAGCAAAATACGTGCTGCAAGCTTTTGAAGCTCCACCGGCTTCTTTATCAGGCAAAAGTGTTAAAAATAATACAGGAGGAAAAAACTGACAATGTTAGCCGCAGGCTTGCATTTTGTCAAGATGTTGTTGGTGTTCTTCTAAGTAGGGAATAACACCAACATTTTGACAAAATACAGCAAAATACATAGTGACTAACACTGTTAATTTTTTTATTCCTGTATGATTTTTAACACCTTTGCCTGATGTAGAAGGTGGTGCAACTTTGAAAGCTTGCGATGTATTTTGTGCATTTTGGTTGGCCCCATAAAGGCATCACTGTTTTGTGAGTTTTGGATGTTATTGTACTTTACTATATGGCCAACACTGCTACCCCAGAGATGTTTCCTGTTGTAATGAGTGTCTGCACTTCAAAATTTACTACAGTACCATTAGTTACAGTTCAGATTATATTTGAAATCTTCTGCTTGATATTGAAAGGATACTGTTCAGGAGATATCATTGTATTAAGGGAAAAGTGACTGACTGAGAAACATACAAGATGATTATGAGGAAATGTGGCTGCATTCAACATAGAGGGTGTGTGCATTATGCGTGGTCTTCATGCAATACATGCCAGACATATTACCCCTGAAGAGACTGGAGCTTACTGTTCAGAAAGGAGAAAAGAAAGCAAGCTTCAAGTACCAGAAGAACCCAGAGGGAAAACCTGTAAAGTGTTACAGCAATATTGAGTTCCAAGAAGTCTGTCCTGGGAAGTACTACTGTTAAATTTTTAAAGACTTTGCAGAACAAACACACCTAGGAAATGTAGTTTAGAATGCTTTGTGTTTGAGGTCACCTTCCACATCCCTGACAAAAGAAGGCAATGCACAATTCCCCTGTAAAAAATACCTTCTATAAAAACTAAAAAGCAATCTCATTATATAAAGCAAGTCAAATAAGCTCGAATGTATGTAGCATTTTCATGCTGCTATTATGACAATTCAAAACATCAATATTCTAAGCACACATCATGAAACATTTTAGTGATAATTTAAGCATCTCTATTTGCATAATAAATATGATTATCTCTAATAATGAGGTCACACATTCTGAACATTCAAAAACATTCCTTTGGTTACTGATAGTTTGCTTCCCATGCCAAATAATGTCAAGTCTGAGAGATATAAAAGTAGTACAGTGGAACCTCTACTTACGAATGCTTCATCCTACGAAATT
>JAIPUX010001232.1:77032022-77061114 GCA_020142125.1 Phrynosoma platyrhinos | reverse complement strand
TGTAATGGATGCCTGTGCACTTTATTGTAATGGATGCTCTTAAGATTTAACAATACTCAAGAGGATTAACCCTTGAATGCCTGTGTTGTCACAGACGCCTCTTTAGAGATGTGTAATACCTCTACATGTGAGAATGAATACCTGAATGGATAACTGGCAAAGTTATATCATAACGAAGATTACGAATATGATGTAAGGAACAGGATTATGTACATGTGAATGCCTTTATTAAATGCCTGTATTAATCCTGCACAGACACCATGGAAATTATGGAAAGAATCTAATGATGAGGAATGACTAAAATATATAGTTTTGATGGTATTGTTAACCTATGTAGTGGCTAGTATAAAGCCTGTTAAAGAGAGGAATAGAGAAATAATGTCCTATGAAATGTCCTGATGAAAGTATATCATCTTGATGGCCATATAATATGATGCAAAGATGTCTTACACATAATATAATGTAATGTATTAAGCTTAAGTGCCCAGATATTGCTATGACTGTGTTTCTCCCTAAGGGGAATGCGTGTGTTTATATATCTTTGAATGTTTTGTTGTTGTGTGTCTTCAAGTCATTTTTTTTTTTACTTATGGTGACCTTAAGGCAAACGTATCATGGGGCTTTCTTGGCGAGAGTTCTTCAGAAGAGGTTTGTCATTGCCTTCCTCTGAAGCCGAGAGAGTATGACATGTCCAAGGTTACCTAGTGGGTTTCATGGCCGAGGAATCAAACTCTGGTCTCCAGAATTATAGTTCAACACTCAAACCACTGTGCCATGCTCGTTCTGTTACCTATGATATTTATGAATACTTATATAGCCTAAAAGAGTACCAAAAGAGTCTGCTCAATTCCCATATAGATATCCTGAACCTCTAATACTTAATAATGATTATATGGACTGCTGATGTTGAACTGAATTGTCTGGTTTAGCCACCATCATAAACTGGGCACTAAGGTGACTACATCTTGATAATGGGACCCCAGACAGAATCTAGAATTAGCTGACAATTGGCAAGGGCCCTCAATCCCAGTTTTACAAGATAGGGTGGAAACCATGGCCTGTTTCAACAGCAATGATGCTTGGGTACAGCTGAGTAAACACACAGACATACTACAATAAGCTCCTTCATTAATGGGGTGCATTGCTGTCTCCCAATGAATTTCATGAGGGAGGGTCTAGTGATTTCACCATGAATGGTGCCAAATCTTTTCTTCTCACTTACCCCAAAAAACTGTTGTTGCAAAGCCAGGGAATATTTTTGGTTTCAAAATCAGTGAATGGGTTCTTTCCAGCCACACCACACAACACTGTACCACACCCACACAATACCTGGGGCTGAAAAAGGAAGCTCATAACAAGTTTGAACAAAGAAAATCCTCATGGACCTAGTTAATACTTAGCTATATTCATTAGTGAGTTGTGTACACTGCAATCTCTAAAGCAAGTGCAATTACAAACCTGCTTGAGAGAACACAGTGGACCTCTAAATACTGTAATAATCTGAGAAAGAGAATTATGTCTAGGCACAGAAATGAATTTCTAAGTCTAGCTGGTGACCTCATGATAATTATTTGAGTGGACAAGTCACAGAGGTAGCAAGTGTTTTCTTCCTTCCATAAGAAAACCAGTTTGAAGTTAGTTGTGCAAACTAGTAGTAGAGAGAGTAGAGAGTGCAGCATGTGCTTACAAAAGAAGCATCTTTGGCTATACCACTGGTGTTTGAAGAAATTTCAAAGCACTAGCTGGGAAAGGTATATAAAATAAAGGCCAATGCAGCCACATTGTGTGAAAACATGCTGTGTGTGTATATGTATATACATATGTGTGTGTGTGTGTGTGTGTGTGTGTATATTCCATTTCTTGCTTTCCAGCCCCATTAAAAATGCTCAGCAAAACATTACAAGCAAAAGATGCTTTCATTTAAAAACATAGTTTAAATAGCCAACTTTTAGTTGTCACAAATGGGCAATCATGATGATGAAGAAGAAGAAGAAGAAGAAGAAGAAGAAGAAGAAGAAGAAGAAGACTGCAGCAACTATAGGACCATAGCACTTATCTCCCATGGAAGCAAAATTGTGCTGAAAATTCTGCAACATAGACTCCAACCATACATGGAGAGACAAATCCCAGAGGTTCAAGCAGGGTTCAGGAAAGGAAGAGGCACTAGGAACAACATTGCAAATATGTGATGGCTAATGGAACACACCAGGGAATTCCAATAGAAAAAACAGCATATGCTTTATGAACTATAGCAGGGGTAGGCAACCTGTCTCCTTTAAGGGCCGAGGGACTTCAGCTCCCAGAATCCCAGGAGCTATTGGCCAACATGGGACTATTAGGCCAACATGGCTGAGGCTTCTGGGAGCTGAAGTCCCTCGGCCCTTAAAGGGGAAAGGTTGCCTACCCCTGAACTATAGCAAAACCTTTGATTGCATAGATCATGAAAGGCTATGAAATGCCTTTAAAGGCATGGGAGTGCCAACACATCTGATAGTCCTGATGAGGAATCTGTACTCAGGACAAGAGGCTACTGTCAGAACAGAACACGGAGAAACAGAATGGTTCCCAATTGGCAAGACAATGGTCAGACAAGGCTGTATTCTTTCACTCACTGATCTGATTTAAGACCCATCTGTTTGTCCTTTTGGCTGTCCATGGAATCCTCAACACTCTTCTCCAGCACCACATTATCTCAAATGGCTTGATTTTCTTCCCATCATCTTTCTTAACTATCCAGCTCTCACATCCATATATGGCAAAAGGGAATACAATGGTTAGTATGAGTCTAACTTTTGTGCTCAGTTATATCTCTTTGCATTTTAGAATCTTTTCTATTTCTCTCATAACCACCCTTCCTATTCTTAATTTTCTTCTGCTTTCCTGACTGCAATCCCTATTTCTATCAATGTTTAGTTTTTTGTGGGTTTTTCAGGCTGTGTGGCCATGTTCTATCAATGTTTGATTGCAGGTGTGGGAATTCTTTTAATATTACTATTTCTTCACTGTCTATGTTGAACTTGTGAAGATCCTTGATGGTTATTATTTTTGTTTTCTTTATATTCAGCATTAAACTTGCCTTTGCACTTTCTTCTTTGACCTTCCTTAGCAGGTGTTCCAGGTCTGTGAGGTTTTCTGCTAGTACTGTGGTGTGCTCTGCATATCTAAGATTGTTGATATCCCTTCCTCCTATTTTCATTCCTCCTTCTGTATCAAGCCTGCTTTCATTATAATATGTTCTGCATACAAGTTGAACCAAAAAGACAAACAAATGGGTCTTAGAGCACATCAAGCCAGAAACCTCCCTGGAAGCCAAGATGAACAAACTGAGGCTGTTGTACTTCAGACACATCATGAGAAGGGAGGATTCATTGTAAAGACAATAATGCTAGGAAAGATGGAGGGAAGTAGGAAGAGAGAAAGGCCACATGCCAGATGGATGGACTCTATTAAAGAGGTCACAGGTATGGGTCTGCAGGAATTAAGTAGAGGAGTGAAGGACAGAGCGTCTTGGAGATGTCTCATCCATAGGGTCTCCATGAGCTGAGATTGACTTGAGGACATTTAACAACAACAAATGCTGTCTTCAGTATAAGCTCCAAATATATCAAATTTTTTATCAAATTCAATGGTGAAACAATATCAGACCTAAACCAATCCAGAGGTGAAATCATGTCAGACCCTGTCCTGTACATAAGGAAAGAATACATGTCAACAGTAGGTTTTAACTAATTTTCCAAAACTGCAAAGATTTTTATTTGGAAGTCTGACCAAGTTCAAAGGGAATACAGTGGGAAGGGAAGCTACTTCTGAACAGACAGCCATTGAGCAGACTTGGTTGCCTTGGTGGATGTCTTATAATGGGAGTTGGACAGGGAAAATGTGTCACTATTGGTCTTCCTGGATTGTTCAGTGACATTTGATACCACTGATCATGGTATCTGTCTGGATTGTTTTACTAATATGGGATTTGGGGGCACTGTTCTGCAAGGATTCCAGTCTTTCTTGGCTGAACATTCCCAGAGGTTGCTGCTGGTGGACTGTTGCTCAGCCTTTGAGCCATTAGCCAGTGCACGTTCACAGGATTTTTTATTGTCTCCTATGTTTTTCAACATCTACATGAAAACACTGGGAGAAATCATCTAGTTTGGAAGCTGGATATCATCAATACACTGCTGGTGCCCAATTCTCTCTCTCTTTTACAACTGATGCCAAGGAGTCTGTGGAAGTCTTGAATCATTGTCTGGAAGCAGAAAGAGCTGAATGTGGGTGTATAAACAGACTCAATCCAGACAGCGGAACTACTGTTAGAAGGAAAACCGACCTGGAGTTGGTATCACAGCCTGTTCTTGGTGAGATTGCACTCCCTCTGAAAGATCAAGTTCATAGCTTGGGCCAGCTGTGACCAGTGCTGTTTCTGGAAGGCCAGGCTTATCTTTGCCCAATTTCATCTGGTACACCAGCTGCACCCTTTCCTGGGGAAGGCAGATTTAGCCACAGTGGTTCATGCATTAGTTACCTCATGATTAGATTTGTGTAATGTGCTCTACATGGGGCTGCCCTTGAAAAGAATTGGAAGCTCCAGCCAAAGAAAAATGCAGCAGCCAGACTGGTATCTGGTGTGCATTTTAGAGACCATATAACACTGATCTTATAAGACCTGCACCGGCTTCCAATTTACTTCCAGGCTCAGTTCATGGTGTTGGTTTTGACCTACCAAGCCAGGATGTTGAAAGACTGTCTCCTCCCATATGAGCCTGCCTGAAATTTGAGGTCCTCACAGGAGACCCTGTTGTGTGTCACAACAGTACACATGTACATGTACAGGACTTTCTCTGTGACAGCACCCTGCCTCTGGAACTCCCTGCTCGTGAAGGTCTGGCTGACATCATCTCTTTTGAACTTCTGGCAGGCAGATCATGCTGCTCTGCATGATCTTCAGTATTTGAAATTTCTCTGTAAATGTTTTAAAATTATATTTTAGGACTGTTTCTTAGCTTGCTTTTAAATGGTCTTAGAGAACATTTTAATGTATTTTTAAACATATTTTTCTCTTGCTATTGTTTTAGTTCCTTCTATTTGTCCAACAATGCAGGCATCCTTGTGGGCTGGGAGGTGATATAGAGATATCTTAAATAAATAGTCAATTAAGACTATTTCATTAGAATCTCTTATCAATGTGCATGCCTGCTTTCATTGTTATTAGACCAACAACATGAATATATGCATGCTTAAAAGGATCTTTTTGTGGGATGAAGGAATTGGGGTTTCTATTTCTTTAATGAAAACCCAAACACCATAAAATATCATTAAACTACACAATTACCATATCTGCTGTGTTTTATTCATTAATATAAAGGCTATATTAATAGCAAATCCTTGGCTATCCCACAGTAATGCCTTTGTGTTGAAGGTTAAAATCAGCAAGAATTACTATAAGAATATAGGCCATATTCTTGCAGCAGATTCCAAACCAGCTGAGAAAAGGCAACCCATTTAAAGGGCTCAAAACATAGTCTATAAATGGCAGTCGCTATAGGAATAAAACAAAAGAATACTTAGTGTTGTTGACAATGGAATATCACAGGAAAAGTCTCATCAGAACAGAAAAATCACATTCCTTCTACCCATACATTTAAAGAGAAAAAATAGAGAATACAGGCACACATTCAGTTTATTCCTTTGTATTCAGTTTATTCCTTTTGTATCTAAAGGCAGGCAATGGTTAATTTAACATTAAAAATGTCTACAACAATTTAAGACATCCTATTGTAAAAGCACACAAGTAAATAATACCGGTGGGGGGGATAGCTATATTTATTGACAGTTCCCTCTGATACTAACAAACAGGAATCAAAAATATATCCATTCACATCTCCCCCACCACTTGACCTATTTTCATCAGCTAAGACAACAACTACACCTTTCAATATTGTTTTTTCATTCAGACGTTGGTCTTTTACTTACCAACTGCTTTCAGAAATCCTATACCCTGCTTCTGTATATTAAACTTACAGACATCCAGGTAAACAAACAAACAAACTCCAATCTCCATCTGAACATGCATCACAGGAACAATTCTGCTTGGAAAACTGTAAGCAGGGAAATCGCACATCACTGAACAGTGGAAAGAAAGATTTGCAGCTATTGCAATGAGGGATAAACTCACTACCAACCTCAACCAGGGAAACAAATGGTTTGAAAAGCAGTGCCTTTTCATTCCAGTGTCCATTGTGCTAGCTGTGCAACAAAAGCAGATAAGAGCAGCATACATGCATTTTGTTGAAATGAAAGAGTTTGCCAGACATTCACTTGTTAACAAAGAAAGATCCCCAAGGAAGCAGAAGATTCATAAAATAGGGGCACTGTATCATATAAAGCCTCACCCTCTGTAATATTTTCTAGCTCTTTTGACAGGCAGGGAGAGGCAAACATTTTTCACATAAAAACACAAGCTGCAATCCTGCTCACGGTTGTATGACAAAAACCTTTCTGGATTTCAGTGGGATTGAAAGGCACATAACTGTGGTCAGAATTGCCTTCCAGATGAATAAAAGGAATATTCCCTGTGTACTTCCACAAAGACAAAAACCACAAAACCAAATCAGCAATGAGCTTACTGACATTATTTCATGTATGCCGCTTCTACCACAAAATTATAATTGTATTAACTTACCAGAATGACAAACGTTAGCCGCTATTCTTCTGGATGCATGAAGGCTGCATCCTTGCAAATGCATCCTACAGAGAGCCAGAGAGAACTGAATCTGCTGCAGCCTCTGTCTCACTGATTGTCATACAGAGGGTTTTCAAAGCCATGCTTCACAACAGCTGGCCTGTCTTTGCCTTCGCATGTGACTGACAAGCTCATACAAGCACCGTTAACTTTAACCTCAATGGCAGAAGGCTCCGCTTGTATTATATGTTACATCATCAGAAATTCTTGACCCCAGGAAAAAAAGGTTGTAGACTTCAAAGCTTCATCGTCTTTTCTTAGCCCCCCCCCCCCCAAAAAAAAGAATTCTTCACTGTTCTGTGCTTCAAAAAAGCATCTTTTGTTCACTGTCGGAAACAATTTCACTGATTTTATAAACCTGCAGAAAATATATGACTACGTGCCTACATCTGTACAGAGTCACACTTTAATGGAAAGTATCTCTGATAGTTACCTTAAAGCTGTAACACACTGCCATGCAAACTACACCCACATACTTCTTGAGCTTTGATCCAAAAGAATGATGAAGGCTACCTTGTACACAAATAAAACCTGTTTGACCAGAGACGACAGCATGACAGAAAACAAACATGTAATGTGGGAAACAATGGCTATATAGAACTTTCTTCACGTCTCTTGGAAGGGAGGGTGGAGAACGCCTTTATACAGTAGATATTCATAGTCAGTGCCCCACTTTCAAGATTTCATGGCATCACCATCTTTACACATTTGTTCATGATTGTGGCATATGTAACATGGTTGTATCTTTGGAAACAAGCCAAGAAATTATTTTCTATGTTTAACAACTTCTGCTGCTTTTCTGCTTTTCAAAAACACATTCACTGAAAAAAGAATTGTTCAGTTTGTCAAAGTGATAGCATGTAATGCTGGAACAAAGTAGAATTTGGGAACAATGATGCAGGGGGTGGTACAAGAGTACCCACGTCCCCCACCCTCAAAATTGGGGGGCTTTATCTTCGCCCCTAAATGGCCAATAGTATTAAGTCTCTTTGGGGTCCTGTAATCCATTCTGCCACTTCTTCAGCTGTTCATTAAACTAGGAAGTGATTGGAATTTCTGCTCTGGTCATTTCCTCTTATGATGATGAAAGGTGAAGGGGACCCAAAATTGGGCAAATTGGTCAATAGCACATCCCTTTACCCCAAACTGGAGCACAATATTGACTGAATTGGGGTTAAAAGAAATGTTTCCCAAATTTAGAGGGAGGTGGTAAGGGGGGCAGGGAGTGACGGTGGACGTGCACCCTTCTATGATCTGGAGGGGGGCAATATCGCAATTGCCTACCCATCCCCTAAAGAGTTCTGGATTAGGTCATTAAATGATTTATTCAGGAGCTATGGTGGCGCAGTGGTTCAGAGCCAGTATTAAAGCCACAACATTGTGAGTTCGATCCCAGGGCTTCAAGGCTGACTAAGCCTTCCATCCTTTCATTGGTCAGTAAAATGAGTGCCCAGCTTGTTGGTGGCAACTGGCTTACAGACTACAAACTATTTAGAGTGCTGAGTTCACTATTAAGTGGTTTGTTCTTGTTAACTGCCTTTGAGTTGATCTCGACTCATGGCAACCCTATGGATGAGACATCTCCAAGACCTTCTGTCCTCCACTGCTCTGCTTAATTCCTGCAAACCCATACCCATGACCTCCTTAACAGAGTCCATCCATCTGGCATGTGACCTTCCTCTCTTCCTACTTCCCTCTCCTTTCCTAGCATTGTCTTTTCCAATGAGTCCTCCTTTCTCATGATGTGTCTGAAGTACGACAACCTCAGTTTTGTCATATTGGCTTCCAGGGAAGTTTCCGGCTTGATCTGCTCTAGGACCCATTTGTTTGTCTTTTTGGTTGTTCATGGGGTCCTCAGCACTCTTCTCTAGCACCACATCTCAAATGCACTGATTTTCTTCCTATCATCTTTCTTACTTGTCCAGCTCTCATATATTTAGATGGTAACAGGGAATATAATGGCCTGTATGGTTCTAACTTTTGTGCTCAGTTGTGTATCTTTGCATTTTAGAATCTTTTCTAATTCTTTCATAGCCACCTTCCCCATTCTTAATCTTCTTCTAATTTCCTGACTGCAGTCTTCATTTCTATCAATGTTTGATCCCAGGTATGGCAATTTTTTTCACTATATCTATTTCTTCATTGTCTCACTTGAACTTGTAAGGTCCTCAGTAGTCATTATTCTTGTTTTCTTTATGTTCAACAGTAAGCCTGCCTTAGCACTTTCTTCTTTGATCTTCTTTAATAGGTTTTCCAGGTCTGTGAGGTTTTTTGCTAGTACTATGATGTCGTCAGCATATATTAGATTGTTGATATTCCTTCCTCTATTTTCATTCCTCCTCCTTCTGTGCCCAAGCCTGCTTTTCTTATAATATGTTCTGCATACAAGTTGAACAGATAAGTGAAAGGATGCAGACTTGTCTGACCCCTTTGTCTACTGGGAACCATTCTCTTTCTCCATGTTTTGTTCTGACAGTATCTTCTTGTCCTGAGTACAGATTCCTCATCAGGACTATCAGATGTGTTGGCATTCTCATGCCTTTAAGGTGATTCCATACCCTTTTGTGATCTATGCTTTGCTGTAGCTTATAAAGTACATGCTGATTTTCTTTTGAAATACCCTGCTGCGCTCCACTAGCCATCATATGTTTACAATGTAATCCCTAGTGCCTCTTCCTTTCCTAAACCCTGCTTAAACCTCTGGGATTTCTCTCTCCATGTATGGTTTGAGTTGCAGAATTTTGAGCATGATTTTGCTTGCATGGAAGATCAGTGTGTTATGGCAGGGGTAGGCAACTTTTACCTACCTAGGGCCGGTCCACTGGTCCGGAGCTCTTCCGCGGGCCATGGGGGGGGGAGGATGGGAAAGGTCGACAAGACTCCAGGTGCCATTCTGGAACACAAAATGGCGCACCGGAGGACCCCCACGGCCGCAAAAGGCGGCAGCGACAGGACCGGGCAGAGGCAGTAGTTCAACTGGGTGCAGCCCGTGGGCCGTAGGTTGCCAACCCCTGTGTTATGGTCTAATAGTTGCTGCAGTCTCTTGTGTCTTCCTTTTTATGGATGGGGATGTATACTGATTGCTTGCAATCTGTTGGCCATTGTTTTCTTTTCTGTATCTCTTGACATATGTTGGTTAGCACTAGAGTTGACTCTGTCAGTGTAGATTGCAGTAGTTCAACTGGAATATCATCTGTTCCTGGTGATTTGTTTTTTGCTATTTCTCATATTGCAGTTTCCACCTCACTTTTTAGAATTGGGGTTCATCTTCATATGGCTCTTTGTTCCATGTGTTCCTTCGTTCCTTCTTTCCTTCGTGGAATCTTCCCAGGAACCAGCAACTGATTCCTTGGACCACCACTTTAAAGTAGTGCTGACCTAGGCCATTTCTTCATAAAGACAACTGCTTAGGAGCAATTAGCATGACCAGAATGGTTTATCAAAATGTGAGCGTGAGTGCAGAAATCACCACCAGATCAGTATAGTTGTAGCTGTAGATCAAGCAAGATATACATCTACCATATGACTATGGCCACAAACATGCCCTCAACTATGAATATCTGCAACATATAGCATGGAGAGAGTTTTTACAACAGGAAGGACATTTATGTTACAGACAAGCTACTTTTTTCTCTTGGCTTCCACTGCACTCATCTCCAAGAATGCTTCTCCCTCACATAGGCACCAAAAGCACACCCAGAATGGCACCTCCCTGTCTGTAGCTTAACTGGCAGCATTAACCATACTGCACACCAAGCTATATTTTCTTCAGAGCCAAAGAGATTACTACACTCTGACATCAGCCATAGTGTAAATATAATAAAATGAGCAATATCCTGGAGCCAACTGCACAATGGCAGGTAACAATTTATATCTTACTGATAAAGAAATGATAACATAAATTTTAAATGCTCACATTTCAGTTCCACTTCAGATGTTGCTAATGGAGAGAGGGAGGCACTGGACTGCTTTTGGTTCCTCTTCCCAGAAAACAGAGCTTAGAAAAATTACTTTTTTAGACTATAGCTTAAAAATCCCCAGCCAGTAGGGCCATTCCGATATTGAAGTCAGAAGGAATTAGGTACTTTTACTTGCTGTACAAGTTACCATCTTACACATCAATACCACCTCTCTAATGATAAATCCAACCTGAAATCTAATGAATAAAGAAACAAGTTTTGTCCTATGAAATGAATTGCACACCCTTATATTTGCTATAATTGTAGAGACTACACCAGAGTATGACGGCTTCAATCTGGTATATTGTCAACCCAGGGCTTGGGGTGGTAGTGGAATTGCAATAAAACCTAGGAAACTTTATCCACTAGGGTGGGTATTAAATAGTTATAGGCATTGACTAAAAAATGAAAGGAGGGAGTTGTGTGAGATGCCAATTTGATCGACAGCAAAATCCAACTGAGACATTGGACAATTGGAATGCCTAACAGAACTTGATTTTATAAGAGATGTTATCTTCCTTTCAGGTACATTGGAGATGAGGAACAATATAAGATGTAGTAAAAGCAGTACTGTAATAAACAGCTGAGAACAGCATTGTTTCACAGTTGATAAACTGCTAGAATATTACTGTTTAGAGATAATTGAAAAATAACTTGACTTATTTCTCACATTTCTTCCTGCCTGTTCAGTTTTCTCAATCTGCTTGCAGTGTAATTAGCAAGCTGCCATAAAAGCATTTTGGGGAGAGGGAATCTGTGTTTGGCATCAGAACAGGGGCTTCTTTCATTTTTCAGGCAGGGTAAATGTACATCTCTTCTATCACCTGCCAATAATTCGATTCTTAACAACATTTCATTTATAACACTAAAAGCACTTCTGTTTTTATGATGAAGTCTTTGTACTTCATCAACAAACTTGCCATCTGCAATGGAATGGACTTCAGGCAAAACACACACCCCTCTGCCTTGTGGCCTCCCTAAATGTATTCCAAAGTGTTGGGAGACCCTCAGATGCAGAATTGGGATGTGTACAGTGGATTTTAGGAGGCTGACACTGATACTGCTCACATGACTTTGGATCATGGCCCTATGCTCGCTATAATGAATACTCTGTTCTAAAATGGCTGTCCTCTTTTTCCATCCTAGGCTAATAACGTTTACATACATTCACAAACAGTATGTGAGAAGTTCAAATACATTTAGGCGTTGTGTGGATGTAACACAATGGCAATAGGCTACACTTTATCATTATGTAAATACACCTTGACCTTATACGCTCTTCTCTCCCCTTCTTCAATGTAGCAACAAGAGGAAACTAAACTGTTCTGCTTTCATTCTGAGCCACCTACAGTTTAGCATTAAGCCAGAATCCAAAAAACTGTGTTTAGCCTAAGTTGTGGTTAACTGAAATAAGGCAACTTCAAACCATGTTTTGTGGAATTGGCTTGATGCAAGAAACTATAGTTAAAACTACAGCTGAATATCTGGATGTTGCAGTAAACGTCTGTTTAAAAAAATGAAAGTAAAAGATTCTATTCTCCTCACTGGGACATTAAAGCAACAAAAGAGCCCCAAGCTTTCTACTGTAATGCTAGACCAGAGTTTAGCAAAACACCCTATGCCTTTTAACTACAGCTCCCACAATCCTCCCATGTCCACTGTCATAGTTGCCTGGTTCTTAAGAGTCATCGTGCATTACACCAGGAAAAGCTGCTTTAGTATTAAATTCAAACAAATAGATGGAATCACTCTAATACACAACAATCAAGAGGTTTGACAACATTTAGTAAATGTTCAGCCTTCCAAACATTATTGCTGCAATGAAGTGTGGGATAACTGTTTATATCCTTAAGTGTGCAAATGTTGAATAGTTTCATTAGATATGCCTAAAGCAGGAATGGGTACTGTGCAGACCACCAGTCATTGTTGGGCTGCAACACCAAGCAGTCCTAGGCAGCATAGCCAATAGTGAAGCTGTTGTTCAACATCTGCAATTGTCCCTGGTGTTAACATGTACAAAGCAGTTCAAGATATAAAAAGGAAAGGAGAAACGTGGATGCAATTACACATTTAGCAACCAAGCATAGAAAATCAGGTTTTCTGCAGAGAAATGGTTCATCATGGAATAAACTGTTCTCAAGAGTGTACGACTTTAGACAGCTTCAGACTAAGGGCCTAAGCAGTCTGCCAGAAATAGTGCACATTAAATTGAGGCACTGCCCTGGCTCAGTGCTAGGGAATCATGGGAACTGTAATTTATTGTGGCACCAGAGCTCTCTGACAGAGAAGGTTCAATGCCTCAGAAAAAAATACAATTCCCATGATTCCCTAGCACTGAGCCAGGGCAGTGCCTCAATTTAATGTGCACTATTTCTGGCAGTCTGCTTAGGCCCTAATACAATTAGGGAGAAGGCTACATAGATATTTTTTCCTTCACATCTAGTTTCACATGGGCAGGGAATCCATACATTCTTTCTAAATACAGATAAGGATTTGCATTTGCCAGATATACTCAGGACATCCAGTTCAGAAATAGTTTCACTTCATGCTAAGCCTAGTGAGTTTTAAAAATGTATACTAAAAATTCCCCTCTTCTTTTTCTATACCATACCAACAAATAATACAGACCTTCCACAAATGCTACATTAGAAGCACATTTGGATGCAACACTGAACTATAGTTACAAGAATGAGTCTCAGGGCACCCACCTTTTATATCAACAGCCCTCAGTCTTGCCTTGTCAAGAATTTCTAGGTGCTCCCCCATCCCTTTACTCCTTTTGAATGGCCACGAGGAGAAATCAAAAGCTGGTGTTTCATTTTTAACTAACAGCAATTTAGCCTTGTCCAAACCAAGACATAATTCTCTGGCTTCTTTGAAAAAGTGTCCACACCTCACAGTAATGGTAATCACTTTGTTATAAATAAGGGCAGCATGTGTCCCTCCACAGAATTTAAATATTATAATGCTATGCATTTCAACCACATACTTTACTCTAACAGTGAATTAAATCTGACTTGAGAATGACGAACAAAAATCTTTGGCACAAATCTAGACAAATTTTCAAAAGCTAAAACAAAACTTTATATTAGACATAATATACTATGTATTATACAGAATTCTGAAACAAAGCCATGTGAGTCTGGACTATCAGTATGCTAAGGGAATCTTGTAGCACCATTGAGACTAGCTAAAGTTGTAGCATAAGCTTACATAGATTTGTTCTATTTCCTCAGATGCATCTGAGGAATACCATGTTGACAAAAGCTTATGTTACAACTTATTTTACACAGTTTCAAAGGTGCTAAAGATCCTTTTGCATATGCATTACACAGATATTGTTTACCTCAAATTGCAACTGCTTTCATCAGATCTTGCTGCTGAGGAAATACACTCTTCATCCTTCCGTGAATTTTCTGTTTGTCTCCTTGCTTCAGCTGAGTCTTCCTGAGGGGGAAAATGGTTTTATAACATAGTAAAGCACCAGATCATCAAGTTTCAGTCTCCAGAAAAATGTACCCCTTCATTTGTGGATTTGCTTCAAGTATATAATAGATCTGGCCTTATGCTGATTTGGCTTAAAGCATAATAATAATCCATGGAACCTCTTAGTTGGCTTTGAAATCCTTTTACTCAAGTTACTAATTCATCTGACCAGTCCAGAAGGAAACAACTGTACACATTTGCAATTTTGTATGGAAAAAGTTCCTTGGAAACATTTCAGGATACCCGACAACTCTCTCTGTGTGCATGATCATATAGCAGGCAATCTCACCTCAGCCCATGGGGGAAAAATAAACCAAAACCAGCTACTAACCAGCAACAGCAGGTCACATAACAGAGTCACAAAGAGAATTAGCTGTTATGGTGAAGCAAATGTAGATTCCAATTCTATCTCTGTATCCACCTTGGCAAGAGTATTACAGATCCTGATAGTGTCACATACAGCATTAGGGGATTATTCTCCTGTCCATTTCCCAACATGATATATACTATCATGTGCTAACAATACTCTCCTGGTTTGTATTATGAGACAGGCTGGTCAGTCTCTATTCAAAAGAATGAATGGACACAGATTTGGCATCAGAAATGGTGATGTTATCCTACTGATAAATTTCAAACTGAGACTACAGCATGAAACTATGCTTTGGAGGTTATCAAAAACATGATAACCCACCCTACTCATTCCTATTCAATATTCTTTCTTTAAGAGATGCTGAAGACAGGGGCTAAAAGTGCTTCTTACCTTTTTGTAGAAATCAGTAGAAGGAGATGACCTGGAGCGTTCGTGTGTATATTGAGATTTCTCAAGCTGTTCATGGCCAGCATCAAGTATATTGTCAGCTGAATGGTATCTGCCAGAACTCCGTGTCTCTAAAGGTTTCCTCTGCTCTTTCCAAGATGCCTGATATTCTGCAAAAGTTTCTAATCTCTGAGGTTGTCCAGATTTTCCTTTGTGGCTACTATAATGGACATTTTCTTTGGGTCTATCATACATACCAAGCATATTCTCAACTCCAAAAGAAGCTGATCGCATCCTCCTTTCATACCAGGAACCCTCAGCCTCACCTTTTTGAGAATTTTTATGTGGATTGGGAGGCTGTGCATCTGTTTGACCATATGGTGTGTGTCTGTGGGAAGATTTTTGGTAGACAGGCTTACTAGTTTCTTCAAAGAACTTCCACCTATCTGCAAAAGAACCCAAGGCTTCCTCAGAAGTAGTTGGCCGACGTCGTGGCCGGTAGTCATCTTCTGACACACCCAATTCATTTATCTTCTCAGGTTCAGAATAAGATTTCAGTTTTTGTTCTGCTGTGAATCTCTTTCTAGCTCCAATGCGAGGAACATGATGAGCATTACTACCAGAGAGATTCTGTTTAGAAGACTTCCTAGCCCCAAGAAAGCCTGACTCATCCTCAGAAACAAAAGCCAATGGGGAAGAGTTACAATTATTTATCTTCTGGTCTGGAAGATAATCTGTAGAACTGGGTTCCAAGTCTCGCCGTTGGAAAGAGGTGGCCTTCAACACCCTGGCCTGGGCTTCTTTCAGATTATCCTTGTACATGTTAGTGAAAGAATTTTCTGATGAGCAGTTTACCTTTTCTGTATTGTCAGGTTTCCAGTTCTCAGCATACTCTTCTGTCTCAGTTGACCCCGCTAAGGCAGCAGTACTTTTGCTTTTCTGCAGCTTTGCTCTTTTCATTTGGATCTCATTTCTCAATGTGGTTGCAAAACGATCACTCCTTCGTGCATTTTTGCTTAAGTGAGCATCAAATCCAGGCTGTTTATTAATCCCAGCTTCAATGACAATGTCCGGCTGGCTTTTCCCTTCCTGAGTTAAAGAGTGTAGCATTGGGGTCTTCTGAGGAGAAATTTTGTAGCTCTCTTCTTCACTCCATCTGAAATCTTTTTGGACAGACTTACTATCAGTCACTGGGACACATTCCCGTCCATATCCTTGCTCATGGTAACCCCTGTGATTCTCTTCAAAGCTCTTACTCTGCACTGGTTTTTCAGGGTAACATATTCTTCTGGAATCTTCCATTACAACAGCTCTAAGATCCTCTCCTTTATTCACTACATAATGACCTTTCTTTTCACATGTATCCAAAGAAGACTCAATAGCTCGCTGAGGTAGGTAGTATTGGGAACTTTGGCTCATTCTGGCTACAGCAGGATGATCAAGTTGTCCAGAGGAGGTGTTACTTATTCCAGGATTCCAGGATTCATCCTTGAGCTGTTGTGGCCTTGAGTTTTTTTCCTGAGACGGCTGTTTCACTGTCACACAGTAATAACGACTTAGCCCAGCATGATTCATTTTCTCCTCAGAACTCATGTCAGAAGGAGCTGGAGCAGTACTATCAAATATCCTGGCCTGATTTGGCTGACAACTATATTTGTCAGTTGGCCTTTCCTGGATGCCAGCATAGGTGGAGAAGTGTCGCTGCTCTTTAGGTGATGCAGAAACTTTTGCATTGTGAAAGAAAGTGCTTTCATCACTGTACTGGCGCTGATGGTGATGGGGATGTTGCCCGTAAGCAGACTGCGCAAACCGAACATCAGTACTGGACAGAGATGAATGTAGCCTGTTGACATTTCCCACATTATTGTTGACCCTGTTGCCTGAAGAAGACAAACTGTAATCCAGACTGAAATCAGATCTGTAGGCTGGATTGCCACCCTGCCTTCCATCGGAAGCCTTCTCAATTGCCTTAGCACCTCGCTTTTGTTGCTCTGCAGTTTCAGTGCTCCAGTCATTTCTGGCCTGAGGTTTGTGCAGGATGTCAAAGTGCTGGGTGCTCTGAATACCCTCTGCAAACAAAGGTGGATGGGCTCTCTCATGACCTTTGGTGGCAGCAAAGCTATCACTACGGAGAGGGGGAGGGGGAGGGGGAGGGGAGAGGGACTTTTTCTTCTCTGGCACATACCAGACAGGCACAAAGTTTGATCTTCCAGATCCAGAACATGTTGAATCAGCATTATCTTCTATTCGGGGATTCCTGTTGTTTTCATATTGTAATGGAGGTGGCAAACAGCTAGGTTTGTCCTCTAATCTCCCACTGTCACTTAGGAATGAGGCAGCCTTGATATTCCCCTGTTTTGGGGGTTCCCACTGACCCACTTTGTACACCATATTCTCCGTCGAGGCAGCATCAACATTGGACAGTGTGTGGTCCGGAGTACTAGAGCTGGCAGAAAAAGAGCTGTAGGCCGAATCCCTTTTGCTGGGATTCCCCAGGTGGTCAATGCTGCTGTTGGACTTTGCAGAGGAGATCTGTCCATACTGGTATGTTTGGGGTGTGTGGTCCCAGCTATCCATGCTTCCAGCAGAACTGAACTGGTCTGAGGTACGGTGTAGGTTTGACTGATCCCACGAGCTTGAGAGGTCATGGGAAGAGGAGCTGTTGGAAAATAAAAGGAACATTTGTCAATGGAGCTGTTTATGCAAGCAACTGCATTAAGTTGAAATCTAAATATTATAAAACTTCCAATAAAAAAATCAAACTACATTTTAAAATGCATTGGAAAGGGTGATTTTTTGTGCTCCTGGGACCCTCGGATAGCAGTACCAACTCACAAATATCTCCCAAGTCCCCAAAACAGAAGTAGTCAGAGGTCCACTTCTCATTTTGAAAAACAACTGTTCTTTTCAACATTAAAAGGATAAAATAAGGAATTCCCATACAGACAAGACTTCTAAGCTGCAAAATTTTATGTGAGGTTTCCATCCTACTTCTTAATGCACTTCAGTGATGACATTAGAAGCCTAAGATAAAATAGAATGATGCAAAAGTATGAAAATAAGCAGAAAGATTCTGAAAGAAAAGAGAATAATGTTGATATTCTGCCAACAAATACAAAGAAAGGATAAAGGATTTGAATCAATAAAGCAGGGGTCGGTAACCTACGGCCCGGGGGGCCGGATCCGGCACCCCGAGGCCTTTGGACCGGCCCCAGCCTGGTCCTGCTGCCTCCCCCTGCCGCCACGCGCACTGTCGGAAAACAAAATGGCAGCCGCGACTCGCTCACGCATGCGTAGTATGCCGGAAGTACTGCGCATGCGCAAGCGTACACATGTGCAGTACTTCCGGTATATTGCATATGCGCGAGCGTGCGTGTGTGGTGGCATTCCCCCCCTGGCCGCGGAAGACCTCGGGACCAGTGGACCAGCCTCAGGTAGGAAAAAGTTGCCTACCCCTGCAATAAAGCTTTGTTTTTCAGGTTCAGTAGCACATCTGAGATATTAGTTTTCTCTCTCTCTCTCTCTCTCTCTCTCTCTCTCTGTGTTTACAACAACAGTACAAGGCATCCATGATACTGAGTCAGTGGGGTGTAGTGGTTTCATTGCCAGACTAGGACTCTGGAAGACCAGATTTCAAATCCCGCTCAGACATGGAAACCCACTGGATGACCTGAGTAAATCACACTCAAGTGTCAGAGGAAGGCAAACCCCCTCTGAACAAAACTTGCAAAGAAAATCATGTGATAGGTTGGCCTTAGGTTCACCATAAGTCAGAATCAACTTGAAGGCACAGAAAAACAACAAATCAAAACATACACACACATAGCTAAATTTAATCTTACTACAATTCCTGAGTAGTAAACATTTTGTAAGATGGAAGTTTACATACAGTGCTTGAGACATATTCTTACATGCAACACAAACCAATAAACAGAGATTTCCCAAATAACTGCTACTAAAGGAGTATTTGTGAGAGCTTGTAATCAGATCATGGTATGCCTTGGTGACAGGGAAAACCTTAATCTCCTGAACAAAGATGGAACTTTTTTACCCTTCAAGAAGTTCTCACACAAGCAATAATTACTGAGGCATTCTCAATGATGGAAGAGGCAATAATGTGCCCTGCCCATTTCTGTGAATTGCTACATCATAAGAACAGAAGCAATTAGAAAAGGTAATTGTATAACATTCTTTTAAATATATATAGGCAGAGACTGTATGTTACTTTTAATGACCCGTCTTGGAACAGCAGATTCGTTTTTTCTATCTTGTTATTAAAGGAGCTGGGTTTGGTTCAAATATAAACTTAATAATTAAAAGGGCCTAAACCTCTTCAGTATTGATGTCTGAAGAAATACCTAAAGAAGGGGCAAGCAGGTCAGCAGAAACTGTAGCTGTCACTCTTTGTTCTATTTACATACCACTATAATTGAAAACAATGCAATACATGCTAGACACATAATATTTTGACATTTCTCATGAAGCCAATCAATTTGCACTCTAAGACCAACTTGATAATAAAATGATACATTGCTGTACAGTTAAAGATAAGAATAAAGCAAGTCACACCTTTTACATTCTTACCACTGGAGTGCATGTTTAACAGGAACTCACCTTGTATGGTACCGGGAGTGCCACGAAGCACAGACATTGGTTGAGGGGAGCCGTGACGTGGCTGTCTCAGGCTGATTCTCTGTGAATTTGGTTTCATGCCAGGAGTGAGGCCTGCAGGCTAGATCGTTTTTTCTAGAACAAGAAAGGTAAAATGTGTGCCTTTATTACACAATATTTTAAATCACGCGATATGGAGAGAAAAACAACGAACCACAGACCTGATCAACAAATGCAGTAAGAAAGCTCCAACTACAGAAAAATGCCTGCCTTTTTGTTTTGCTTTGTTTTAAAAAGACACTCAAAATGCAGAAAATGAGCCAACTATGGCACATAAAGCCTGAAGTCTATTAAAAATAAAAGGCAGAAAAGCCAAATATGTATCTACCTACTGAAAATATATGAAGTGCTTTAAACAATTTAACCTTGAAAACATGCATGGCAATACAGGAAGGAGGAATGTTGTGTTTTATCAGGTATTAGCTGCTTACTATTTTAAAACCCAGACAGCAAGAAGCATGATTGGTTCTGTAGCTGCAGTATAGATTTTTGATTCAGATTCAAATATTGGGTCTTCAAGTCATTTAGCTTATGGTAACCCTAAGGAAAAAGCTATCAAGGGGGTTTCTTGGCAAGATTTGTTCAGAGCAGGGCTGCCCTTGCTGAGAAAATGTGACTTGCCCAATGTCATCCAGTAAATTTCCATGTTTGAGCAGGAATTCAAACCCTGATCTCGCAGTATTCTAGTCCAAAGCTCAAATCCATGACATCATGCTGCCCCTTCCAGAATCAAATACCTATTCCTAAATCCAACTGCTAATGCCAATTTAAGTTGGCCTATTGAATCAATGAGTTTAAATAAGTAGCAATATACAGTTCAACTATTGATTCATGTGTTCCTAACCTTAGACAGGACTAGCAACTTTTATTATTCAGCCCACATTCTTCTGTTGTGCTACAATGCCAGTTCTGACAATGAATTGACATACACTAGCTTATCAAATGCTAACCAAGCCTAGCTGACAGTGGTGTAGAAGAGAAAAATGGGAGAGAATAGCTCCAGATTGTAGGTTGCTTTTCCAGAACAATAACATAATTCAGGATGATTAAGAAATCCTCCATGTACTGACAAATGGCTGAAGAGATAATGAGGCCTTCAGGTTTTCCTACTGCTTTTGACACATTAGTTCAAATCCGAAAGGTAACTAGAGAATGAAGAAAATCTTGTTGGATACTACTTTTATAGGTCTCCTACTTCATTTCTAGAACATGAAATAAAAATTCTTTGCAAGTATGTCTACATTTCTAATTACAAGCTAAAGGTTTCAATGAAAGTAGCCAAGAACTCTGTATTAAAACTCAGTGTTTTACATATTGGAGCTATCCAAGTCAGAGAGACCCCAGTGGGATCAAGGTGCTTACTCCCAAGCTAACTGTGAATAGTAACACAGTCATGACATTAATAAAAGTTTAATCTAGGAGGTGCCAGAAATCTCCTTGGAAAACTTAATTTTCCTCATAAAGTTTCTCAGGCAGAAAATTTAAGTCTTCTTACTGGCCCAAACATGATATAGCAATAGGATCAATTTTTCAATGCCATCCTTTTTGGATATTCACTTGAGGCATAAGAATCCAAATGTAACACCTGCTTTTTTTTTGGATTCTCATTGGGGTATGGTTATTGAGGTTGTTATGCTGAAATGTGACATTCCATAACTGACTAGTACACTACTGGCATTAGCATTTCATGTCCACCCTTTCATTTACCACTGCCATCTGCTCACCTAGAAAGTTAACAAAATGTTCTATGCCTGGCTGCTTGAAATAAAAGCAGTGTAATCCTCAGAAGAAGCCGACAGACCATGTGCACAGCTGCACCCTCCCCTTGAGTCCCTTGCCCCTTTCTCTTCCTTCCTGCTGTTGCCTGTTTACCTCCTTTACAAAAATACAAAGGTTGGCAAGAGCATGAATAAGAGCCACCACTCACTTTGCTATTTCTTTCTCGGCAGCAGCAGGACAAATTTGGTCCAGTCAGAATCAGCAAATGAATAGGTTATGCTGACAGTAGCAAAGATATGATCTGTCTAAAGCTTCCCAAAATCCAGGTTTCAGGGCCATTTGGCTACCTGAGATGAGGAATAAAATGGTGTCCCTTCCTTTGGCAGAGGCAGAAATGGAGTGGTCTCAGTTGGGTAAAAGTTTCCACTACTACACCAGGGAGAAGCAGACTACCTCAGAGGTTCTGGCAGGTTGGATGGCATATTTCACCTCCAGCACTCTCAGCATCCTCAACCTTAGGCATCTGCCTCACTTGTTTTGGGCACCTGGCTGATCATCATCATCATCATCATCATCATCAGTTTTCTCCAGCTGCAAACAACAGTAGTGGTAGTGGCAATAACATTTAAGTATGCAGGTATGCTGCTCCTGTAATCTGACAATTTTGTTCTGTTCCTAAAAGTCTGCCTTTAGTCTAACTCGCCTGTGACTATCTCAGCCCATGGTTAAAATCAAACATCCCCACAATGTAGCATAAATACACAGAAATAAACTTTACCAGTTCTACACAATACCCATGCAACATAACAACACTGTGCAACACAAATCAATGACTGAGTGCTATAAATAGGAAATGACAATGTGCAAAACTGCTGTATACACAACTCTGCTTCTGTCATTAAACCTTTACAAGAACACACCTTCCTCCAAAACATCCCCAAATCATGCAGGGGACACAAGATTTTCCTTGATTGTAGTCCTTGAGTTCATGCTGACCACTGCACATGCCAGCCTGATCCCATAAATCCAAGAAAAAATGTCTCAGCTTCCACAATTAACTTATGCACCATGTGATTGTTTAGTATAAAATGTTTATCATGTAAATGCTAGTACTTAACACTTCTATGTGGAACTAAATGCCACTAAGCTCACTGATTCCCTGATCAATAAGAATTGCGGGACTGTAGCCTTAGTCCACTTCTGTAAATGTTTTAGGGTAGAGTGTGATAATTACCTGAAACATTGAGTATGTACAGTTCACACAGACTATATACAATGGCTAGTGAAATGCAAAGCTACAGAACAACTACGGAACGAGACATTCATTATGGGAAAACGAGAAACATGAGTGAGAATTTCAGAAGAGATTTGGAGTTCTCCATCAGGAAAAGGAAAAATTCTTTTGTGAAACCAACAGCATACCTCATGGAGCTTCTCAAGATCTTCGTAAGATAGCTCCTAGCCACATGAACATCAGTTTCAGACGGCATTTTCTGGGTTACAATATCCACCACCATATTCATCTTCCTAAGCAGCCAGGCAAGCAGAGAGACACAGCAGAACAGAGGTTCTCAAACTTTTCCAAAGCAGGTCCCACCCCATGTTAGGAAAAAAATAATAATCTGGTAAATATTAGTTCACTGACACTACTTGCTTTCATGGGAATCTACACCCTAGCCTTCCCTAAGCAGGTATTCTCCAGATGAAGTGGGCTACAGTTGGCACTATCCTTTGCAAGCATGAAAACTGGAAGGCTGCCGTGAAAAAACTAGAGAGCATAATTTGCGAAAATTGGAAGGCTGCCGTGAAAAAACTAGAGAGCCTGAACGTACAGTATTTGAAAAGCAAAGGATTAGAAACAAAATAAAGCTCAAGAAAGAGATTTGGGTTGCTTTTTTGCTTCTTTCTGTGGATGTACAGTCGACCCTCCATTCTCGTGGACTTCATGTCCATGGTTTTAAATATTCGCAGAGGGGCGACCTCCATTTAAAATAATGGGGTGCGCGCCTATAGGGCTTGAATATTCGTGAATCTCCATTTTCACCGGGGGGGCATCAGAATGGATCCCCCGCGAAAACAGAGGACCAACTGTATACCATTCTTTAAAATAATGTATATTTCTAATCTAATTTGCAAATGCATTCAAGTGGGGTACTGGGCTGGTTTATGTTTATTGTATCATGCCAGAAATGAACACAATTTGCTGTTCACTATAAATAGCCCAAATAATGAGTGCATCTGTGTGTTTTTTAAATAAATAAATGAGATTCCTTTTTGGTCATTATTTCTTACTTCTCACTTTTGAGGCTTGTATAAATAAACTTTCCAATACAGAAATTAATCCCAATTCTCTTGGAGCTAATAAAAAGAAGTCTGAAAAGAGAAAGAGCAAGATATTAGCACATCAGAAATATTTTGCAGGGAGCGAGAGATGTTAGTATCTTACATTATTCAGTTATATTAACTGTAAGTGACAGAATGAGAACACTTGAACCAACAAGCCAGAAGGCATCTCTATCATACAAAGTCTTCTTTTTAGTGTTCCTAATAAGGCAAACTGGTCTGATGGATCTTTTCAATCTGTTCAGAACAAGAAAATGTATGTCGAGATCTGAAAAGACAGGGCAACTAAAGGAGATACTTCTTTGTACTTTTCACTCAGAATGGCTCACACCTCATACTGAGACATCAGAATTTCGCTGCAAGAGGTTACTGTTGATAACTTTTCCAGGCTGAAAGCTATTTTCTTAGTACTGTATACATGAAACATAGCAGTGTGCTCTTAACAAAGAAACCTCAGAACTGATGGAGTACACTTTAAATGCCAGGTCTATGATACTTAAACCATGTCTGGGGAAATGTGGAGTCTAAGCCCTGCATATGTCTCATGAGGGTGTTTTTCAGAAACCCATCCACCCCAAAATCCCATTTCCAAAGAGTTCCCTATCCAACACTTTTTTGTCTCCTGGGCAAAGGACAGGCTTTTAAAACAAACAATCAAGGAATGAACCAGGAAGTGGACCTAAAATAACCCAGGGGGCAAAAACATGTGAATTTCCCTTCTAGATCACTTATGAGAGGGGGGGGGGCATTTCCTAAAAAGCTCTCCAAGATCACATGGAAGGCACTGTTGGCCCCCAACCAGAAGTAATTGGCCAAAGTGTGCTAGCAATTCCATACAGATTTTAAATGTTTATACAAGACCATCATCTGATATGATCTCTCATCCCCACTAGAAAAACCTCATTGTAATTTGCACATCTCCAAAATATTTACAAAATGGCTTATTACCAAATACTGCAATGGCTCCATATTATGGAATTCTGGATTTGTAGTCTGTTGTGGTCCCAGAGCTCTCTGACAGAGAAGGCTCACAAAACTATAAATCCCAGAACTCCGTAGCATTGAACCATTGCAGTAAAATCAATGTGAAACTGCATTATTTCTGCAGTGCAGATTCAGCCTAGGTATTCCAGAGTTACTTGGAATATTTCTGGCTACATTTACCTACTTGGAAAACTAAACATGAGAACTGCTTGCCCAAACTTGTCACATTTGAAGACTGTGAGCAGGGCAGCTAGGGCAATCTTCCAGATATTGCTGAACTGCAAATTCCAGCATTTTTAAATCACTGGCTATGCTGTTCTGGGGTGATGGGGGTGATAGTCCAAAAATATCTAGATGGCTGCACTTTGCCCACTCCTGCTTAGGGGCTAAATTCAATTGCTAGTCCAAAGTAAAGCACATCTATTCAACCATCTGAAGAATGATGGGACAACATTTAAATAAATCCCACTGATTTACTGAGTTTACTCTATTTTAGTCCTAGGAGTGCCATCAGCAGTATCAAAGGACCAACTAATAAGTGGAAAATATTAATTCATCTGTGGTTAGCAATACACTAAAAGAAAACAAAAGCATTCTAGTCATTTGGGGAAACATCTTCAGGATTGTTAGCCACATTATTATTATTGTTGTTGTTGTTGTTGTTGTTGAAGTTTATTTATACAGCGCTGTAAATTTATACAACACTTTGCATAATGAGCAATTGTAATACAAATAAAAGCCTGCCTACGGCACACAGTCTAAAAGCCAAACAAGATCACCTCATCACAACAACCAATGTAAACAGAAGCATATAGATATTATTTGACAGGAATGGAACAAAATATTAAAAAAAATTTAATTGACAAAAAGGAAATAACAAGTATCCTCACTAGCTGGAGAAAACATCACATACCTCCCCAAAACAAAGACACTATGAGGGATGAGCACACTTTGGATAAAAGAGTACACAAATGTTGGGGAGGGGGGGTTCCCCACCAAAACCTAAATTTTAGAAATGAAATTATTTTTGGAAGCTCCCAAGGGCTATGATCGATATTCCACACACACCCCAAATTAAATCGTTCATCTAAATTTAAATCACCATGAAAAAACTTTGATTCATATAACTGATTTAAGTGACATTTTCTCAACAGTTCTTCAAATATTGTTTGCATAAAGGTACAAACCTGATCACTATAATGTTAATTTTCAATTCAGTAAAGCAGTTTACGACATTTAGGAAAGTACTGTTGAAATGTTTGGATAACTTCCTCATCATTAATTAGGAAACAGTAGCACATAACATACTCATTTTCTGACTCAAGCTGGGAATGCAGCATCAGTAGGTTAGAAATCACTCACAGAAACCGAACAGCACCTAGGCCTAAATCCAATTGTTAAGTCTAAAGACAGGCACGCTTGCTGAATCAATGGGAACTTAGTTTCATGCTAGTCATTGATTCACTGGGTCTACTCTACTTCAATGATTAGATTTATGCTGCAGTTTATTAAAACAAATTGTTCTTTGTTAAAACATTTTTTTTCAACAGTAAATAAGTTCACACTGTCCTTAAAAGATCTATAACTAGTTCTCTATAGAAGAACTATGCTATAGCTGGACTGGCAATAGCAATAGCAATAGCAATAGCAAAAGCTTCATTTATATACCGCTTCATACCGTGCTATGCAATCTCTAAGCGGTTTACAATTATAAGCTAATTATGCTGTAGCTGGACATCCTGCACTGAACACGGAGTTGGATCTGTTGACCCATAGGGCCCATTCCAGTTCTATGATTATATGGAAATTAAGTATGTGTAAATGCCATAGTTACAGTGCTATGCAGTGAACCCTATCCCGAATCCTTCTCAAGAAGCAGCCGCTGCAATCAACAAGGGTCTGTAATTTAGGAAGTGGACTGACAGCCTCACCTACTATAGTCTCTGGTGCAACATACAGAAACAGGGCTTCTATTGTAGTTTCCTCTCACGTCAGAGATCATTCATGTGAGGGGATGGGTGGGAATATCCTGATCAACATGGGAACAGACCCTGACCAATTGTAGATGTGGAATTCCGGGATCTGTAGTTTTGTGAGTCTTTTCTGTCAGAGAGCTCTGGGGTCACAACAAACTGCCTGGCATGAGAATAGGGAACTTGCACATTCCCCGTGTAGGGGTGTCTAAGGACCATGAATATATAACTGTGACAAGTGCATAACTCCAGGTTACGCACTCATAACTGCCATAGAGGATTGTGGCATTATTTGTAACAAACCTGATCTAAATAAATAAAAAAATCAAACTTCTTTAAATGAATTAGAGCTACTGCAGCCTCTCTGAAACAGAACAGCTTTTTAAGCAAAGCTCTTTGAATTACATATGACAAAAAGAGCAAAAACTAAGCATTTGCTGTGACAACAATGGTCATCTGGAAAGAATTCAAAGACATAACCCTGTTAGTCTAGATTATCAGCATGCAAAGGGATCTTGTAGCACCTTTGAGACTAATTGTGCAAAAGAAGTTGTACTGTAAACCTTCGTAGACTTGATCTACTTCCTCTGATATGTGTCGCCAGGAAGGTCTATGCATGTAAGAAAGTAGACCAAGGGCCTGTACAGACTGCCAGAAATAATCCATCTTGAGACCATTTTAACTGCCCTGGCTCAGTGCTAAGGAATCATGGGTTTATTGTGGCACCAGAGCTCTCTGACAGAGAAGGCTCAATTTCTCAGAAAAAACTACAATTCCCATGATTCCCTAGCACTGAGCCAGGGCAGTTAAAGTGGTCTTGAGCTGGATTATTTCTGGCAGCCTGTACAGGCCCCAAGTCTACAAGAGCTTATACTACAATTTATTTTGCACAGTAAGTCTTAAAAGGTACTATAAGATCCCTTTGCATACAGACATCTGGAAAGACCCTAAGTCAGTACAGCTCCAATTCAAAAATAGATGTGTAAAATTTTCTTAGTTGTGATGCAATCTCTCATAAAGATTTCTCTTTTATGAGCAACGTTTATCAATAAAGTCCAGTCTATGTTTCCAACAACAAAAACTCACTAAAGCCTAGTACTGAAGAAATAAGCCTAACGTGATCTTGAGCATCACAAGCAGAAGCAAGTTCATAAGCAACTGCTAGCATTTCCCCAACATATGTACAAGTTTCAAGTGAATTTGGTAACATGACTGATAAAATTAATTTTAATCTGATAGAACAATCAATGCAAAACCAAGATGATAAACTTAGGGCCTTTGCAGACTGCCAGAAATAGTGCACATTAAATTGAGGCACTGCCCTGGCTCAGTGCTAGGGAGTCATGGGAATTGTATTTTTTTCTGAGACATTGAGCCTTCTCTGTCAGAGAGCTCTGGTGCCACAATAAATTACAGTTCCCATGATTCCCTAGCATTGAGCCAGGGTAGTGCCTCAATTTAATGTGCACTATTTCTGGCAGTCTGCAAAGGCATTTAGATAAGAAACCATGTGTAGACAAACTGAAGGACAGAGGGAAATGTCAATGTTATCCTTCCTTTATACAAGAAAACAATCTTACTACACTTCCCTACCCACCACATTGTCAGTATTTGCTGTCCACATTTAAAGTGAATTTTCTCCCTCTACTGGCCAGCGTTACCATTTTAAAATCATAGCCTCCATGAAACTACAAGACAGACAGGGAGAATGGATGAATAAAGAAAAAAGCAAGTTGGATATTTTTCATTTTTAAAAAAGATGAAATGGTAATTTGCAAATGATTTAGGTAATAAATGGAGGAAATATATGAAATATTTGTAAATTAAGTGACTGAAAAAGAACTTGTACTTTTCATGAAAATAAAAATCCACCACATCAATTTTAAACTCATGAAATTCTCTGTGAGTGTGTACATAGAATACCGGTAAGTGAAAAATTAAATTCCATATAATGTCTATTATCTGCATGGACCAATCTACTGTAGGCTACCTATTCAGGGTACTATTTGCTTTGCTCAACACTTGTTGATGGTTATGTTTGTTGATATCTGAGTTCTTGGAAAGGATTTGTATTCCTGGCTCTCATTTATGCATTGATAGTAAATAAAATCAGCCAATATGAATAATGGCTGAAATTGTCTATTTTCTAATGAGTTTAAAATGTTAGGCAGGTATTTATGACATGAGTTACTTTGTTTATTATTGCAACATCATACCAATATATAATACAGGTTTTGTATTACCTTTCTTGTGTTGTGAACTTCTTCATTGTAGTATTGCCTAGACATGTTTGATTAAAGTTTTTATGCAGTAAAATAAATAAAGTTTCTTTTGAAGTTTAAAATTCCAACATAGTTCTGATTCATACCTGTATATACCAATTTGGGTGAATCTGTGAAATGAGGATTAAGACATGAATGAGTTTGTTTCTAACCACACTTTAAAATAAATATACATACCGTATTTT
>JAIPUX010001232.1:77003200-77016876 GCA_020142125.1 Phrynosoma platyrhinos | reverse complement strand
GATGAAGCATTCGTAAGTAGAGGTACCACTGTACAAGGTTATTAAAACTAGGGTCCTTTCAGCATGATCACTTCCCAATTTAATACAATTATGATTTTCTATGAACACAACTCACATGATGTGTTACAAGAGTGTGTCTTCCCACCTACCTTCTAAGAATAAACAGTCCCACTTACAACTGCTTCCTGCAGCCCATAAATATTTCAGAGGTCAGGGCCTAAAAGCCCTAAAGGCACCAGATCCTGTCTGATCTTGGAAACTAAGCAGGGCCAGCCATGGTTAGTACTTAGATGGGAGACCACCAATGGATACCAGGTGCTGTACACTAGTGGAATCACTAGGTTTGGCATCACCCAAGTGTAGTAACCCATTGTGTCACCCCCGTTGACCTGCCATCCCACACAATACAGAATCCTTAGTAATATTTTTTTTCTAATAATGTTACTCATTAATTATAATGCATGTATATTACTGAATGTAATCGTCATAGTTGTGACATAAACTAGAAAAGTTAAAATTATACCTTTAAATTACAATATCATACGCACAGCCTAAATGCATTTACATATACAGTCGTCCCTTCATTTCCACGGACTTGAAGTCTGTGGGTTTGCATATTCAAATAGGGGCGACCTCTCTTTAAATCGATGGGGCGCTCACCCACAGGGGCATGCCCCATTCAAGCTTATGGGGCTTGAATATTTGTGAATCTCCGTTTGCGCGGGGGGGGGGATCTAGAACGGATCCCACAAAAATGGAGGGCCAACTGTACATAATTTCATGTGATTGAAGTGGAAATTTGGTAAGATGTGACGTTTTTAACTAATTTTTTATATTGTTTTAAAAAAGTAAAATTTAAAATATGGGCCTTACCTTTCTCTTTCCACTTTGAAAGGCAGAAAATTGGGTCTGATGCTGAAGTAAATTGCAAGTTTACTAACTGGTTAACTGCATTTACTCTTGGGCCAACTGCAGGGTGAGTTGGGAATTGATATATGTATTGGTGTTTTTAGCTATTGTAAGCCACCCCGATTGCGCTGCAGAGGGGCAGGATAAAAATAAATGATTAGGATTATGTATGATTATTTGGACCAGGATATAAAGGGAGCCTCAGGGGAAGGCAATGGCAAACCTCTTCTGAACAAATCTTGCCAAGAAAACCCCATGGTAGGATTGCCATAAGTCATAAATGACTTGAAGGCACACAACACACATAAAGGGAGCAGCAGGAGGAGGTGGACTGATGACCTAGCTATATAATGTGCTGCTCTTATGATGGCAGTGGCAGGAGGCTAATCACCCACCTCCACTTGCTGCCACTTGGTAAGTCAAGTAATTTAGGGAGAGAAAGACTGACAATGTTTGCAAGGGAGGGGGAAGTATGTGTGTTCCAGTTTTTGAAGTCAGAGAAAGTTATTTACGTTTTTTTATCATATGGTAGTACAGCACATACTTTGTACGCAAAAATATTCAATAACAGCTTAGAGCAGGGGTAGTCAACCTAAGGCCCGGGGGCCGGATGCGGCTCCCCGAGGCCTTTGGACCGGCCCCAGGCTGGTCCTGCCACCGCCGCCGCCCACCATGATGATATTGATTATTGTTGTTATTACTTGTTCTTGGGGTTTTCTTGGCAAAATCTCCACAGGGGTTTTGCCATGGCTTTTCTGGGACTGAGAGAGTGTGCATGCATATTTTTTTAATTTTTATTTATTTTAATTTTATTTATTTATTTATTTATTTATTATATTTGGTGCTTTGGCCCCCCAATTGTCTGAGGGACAGCAACCTGGCCCCTGGCTCAAAAAGGTTGCCTACCCCTGGCTTAGAGGATTTCAAAAAACTGACTTAACCTATGACTAAATTTGCCAATTTTTCTGGAGTTGCCTGGCATAGACTTGATTTTTCAAAACAGGGTTTGGCTTGCTTTGCTTGGTTATCTGCTTTACATAGGTTTTGGATTTTCAGGATACAGACTACCAGCCTCTATTTCCCACCTATAAAATGGGTAAAGGGTTTATAGAATATCTTCTTCTTTAACAATACACTACATGTTTGTTTATTATACATAATGCTTGCGCTTTCAGACACCTGTCTAAATTATGTACTTTTAGTTCTTCCTTTGTGCTAGCAATTCAATAGGAGTCTGGACTGTGTTAGGCTGCACCCTGTAGAAATAAATGATTGAACACAGTCCCAGATCTGCTTTCCATTATCTAGTTTCAAACAGAAAAGCAGAGGAATAGCTGGGGAGATGGTTAAAAAGGCAGTGTTATTTTCAAATGGGAACTCCAAACATAGGGAGTGAAAAACAGGGTTAACAGTCTTCCTGACTCCAAAGGAAAAACAATAGGATTGCTGTACCAACATTTATTTGCAGTTGAAACGATACAATTAACAATTGATCTATCCTCATAGAACACCTTTTCTTTTCTTCTTCCTTCCTTTCTTTTTGTAACTTCCAGGCACATTCCTTAGAAAAGACTTTCACTCAAACCTAACCACAAAAAGAAAATGCACTGGACCACTTGTCTTTATGTATATTTTAATTTTGTCGAAAGTTGTGCCAAATGTCTTGGATAAAGAGTACAAATTTGACATATTCATACCATTATTAAAAATTAGCCACCAGGTCAGAAATTGATAATTATTATGTACCAATCCATTCTCTTTTCCCTAAACATCATGTTATTTTCTCATCCTTCAAAATCATCAGATATTGGTTGAGAACCTGCATCAGAGATTACGATAAGTACCTTTATGATGATGTAGCAACATCTCTTACACAATACAGAAGCCTTCTACTGAATTGTGACAACATTTAATGGGGCACTATGCATGGTGCCCTGTGGTACAACAGCATCTACAGTGCAATGGGGCCCATAGTACAATTGTCATGCTACTGGCTTCACTTATACAATGGTCCTAATGGTGGTAGCTATGTGTCTCCTTCCCTCTTGAGAACACAAACATTATGCAAATATGCAGTTCAACTTTACACTATTGTAAATTGATTTATGATGACATAATTTCCCAACAGGATGCTAGTCAATGTTTAAGATCCTTTGCAGATGCAATAATCTAACAGCTGTTTGCAAGTTAAGTCCCACTTAATTCAGTGGGGCTTATGTTAAGATAAATGAGTTCAGGAGAACATCCTTAAAGTTTCTTTTAATGTTACCTTCATCTATTGATTTGTGAAGTTATTTGAGCATTATAAAACTGCACAATTTCCCTGGGTACATTTTGTGTTATTACAGCATAAGGAGAGACTCCGTCAAACAAAGCTACATGGTATGTACACTAATGTACTCTAGGATTTTAAAGTTAGCTCCAGTGGTTCTAGTTTTGGCTTAAAGTCCAGATTGTCCACATACAATTGTGCACCCCGACACCAGGGGAAACTCTACAAATTAAAGAGCAACAAACACTGGCACTACTATAAATGTCACAGCCAGTAGCATGAAGAAAAACAAGCCCAATGAGGTAAAGACTGTGTTGTGCCTGATACCTTCTGTTCAGGCTGAGACTGGCTCTTAAGGGTTGAAGACCTTGTTTATTTACAGTCCTAGCTAAAACTAAAGCCTGGTACAGACACATTTCTGATATATAACTATAATAGTTAAGAGAGAGCTCTCATACCCCAGGATGGTGTACTTCCTCCTTCTTTTGTATATATTTTTTATTCCCACTATGATATGCTTTAATAATGGGGTACTGATATAGTACCATGAACTAACCATAGGTAAGATTAATTTGCATCCATATCCATGATTTGAGGTGATGACAAAAGATAGCGTAGAATGAGAACACATGATCAGAAATCTTACATAAATCTTACGTAATCACAAGGCGGCAACCCAGGAATAATAATAATAATAATAATAATAATAATAATAATAATAATAACAACAACAATAAATGTTATTTATATCCCGCCCCTCTGCTAGGCAATCGAAGCGGCGAACAAGGTTAAAACAGAACAAAAGTTAAAACAATTCCATCTCCCCCCCAATCCCTAACCTGCCCCCCCCATAAAAATCGAATTAAACTAGTGTAAGAATTAAAATACAAATTAAACAGTAATAATTTAAAGCACTAGGCAGCAAAAGAGGAGGAGGCAGCAGTGGCTTAACAAAACCCATGAGCCAATGGAGCCCAGGCCAGGAGGCGATGGCGCACATGCCCACTGAGAGGGCTCCATGTGCCAGAGAGGACACACATGCCAAGGGTTCACCATGTCTGCTCTAGAGTCTAGCCCGCAGGGTGATCAGCATTGCAGAGTGTATTACAGAGGTAAGTGAATACCACAGATTCATATAAGACCATGCCATTTTTCCAGTCCCTTTTCTACAATCCCTGCATGGAAACTGACACCTTCACTATCAGTGCACATTCAGCTGATGACAAAAACTGTCCGTGGAAATCAAGTCGGGAATATCTTGCTAATAAGAAGTTCCTACCACTATCCAGATACAAATTTATGTAAATATTAAAAAAGATGACGAACATTCATAGTAGAAACTCTCTGGAAAGAGAAAGCTGAGAGGTCATAAAGCAATTAATTATACTTTGGAATGTCTGCAGCTTTAAAGGGCATCAAGTAAACAGATCCTGAAGATTACTCCATTACTTAAGAGTGCAGATGATGTATTAAATGTTTTTTCCCCAAAACTATAAGCCAATGCAGGACCAAATAGATGTGAATTATAATACAGTCCAGATGGGACTTTGTTATAATTTATTGCTTCCTGGGATATATTACTTTAGCAGAATGCCCTGAAACTGTTCACACTATGTGTTACAGTATCATTTGTTGTTATTAGTTTTCTTTATTTGTTGCTCCCATCCACAACAAAACAAATTTAAATCACATTTCAACAACATAAACCCAACAACTCATGAACTTAGGTTGGTGGGTACACTTAACAGGGCTTTCTCTGTAGCAGTGCCTCCACCATTTAACTCCCTACCCAAGAAACTTTGGATCGCCCCATCTCTTTTAAGCTTCCAATGGGAAGGCAAAACAGTGCTACTCCTCATGGCATTCAACTGTTTGAAATTGCTGCTTTAACAGATTTAAAACTGGGTTCTAGGGTTGCTTTAGACTCATTATTGGAGTTTTAAAAATATTTTAATTGGTATTTGTTCACCTTGGACACACTCTTGTGAGCTAGGAGGTGATGCAGTAATACTATAAATACATACATACATGTATAATATTTTCTCTTGATGAAAACATGAGAACAAACAAAAAAGACTTTTCAGGAGTCTAATAATAAAAGCCTATGCATGTCTACTAAAAAGTAAATGTGACTAATCTAAACCTATTAGTCCTGACTCACATTTTGTTGTTATTGTTATGTGACTTCAAGTTGACTCCAATTTAATGGCAGCCCTATCATAGGGTTTTTTTAGCAAGATTTAGAGAAGGTTCCTGAAATAGACTCAATGAATGAAAGGAATTTATGTAAATTGACATTGGTTCAGTGTCCCTTTACATGGGATTAACAATAAGATTTTGGTCATTAAGTTCAATGACAGTTTTATTTCTGTTATGATTTTTCCTTAAATTATGAAACTTATCAATATATAATCTATGTATGTATTAATACAGGTCCTGAAGAAATTTTTATTTTGTGGTATCAGTTTTCAGACAGGTGCTTTTCCCAATTTTTGTTATCCAACAATGCTGACAAAAATGTTGTTTTATGGGTGAGATTCTTAGAAGAAAATGCATGGAATAACACAATACACTTTCATTAAGGTCCAGGGGAAAACCTTGGATGTGGAAGACTTGGGGCATAGCGATCGCCTTTACGGGCACTTTGTGACTCTTAATCGATTTAAATCTATAGGATATATCTTGAAGGACTGCTCTCAGTTGGGGAAAAAATAAATTCCAGAACTTAAACAAGGAAGAGGCGCAGCACTGATGGGGTACAGCCAAAGTATACTTGATAGGCTGAAAACATGCTGGGTTGAGACTGCAGATATGAAAAAAACACAGGACCTGTTGTACCTAATGGTGGCGTGTGTACACACCACCATTGGGGACAATGGGGCTTGTCATCTGCGGATGCTTAAATCTGTGGATGGCAAGCTTGAGAATAGCAAGGCCCTACTATAGTTGTGATAAGGCTACACAATCCTTAAGCAGCTATGGCTATTCAGATGCTTGGACAAGGGGTTAGGTTGAACAGTACAACTAAACCTGAGGAGTTCTCAAGGCTCTCTAGAAATGAAATTATGTGTATATGATCCAGCTTTTTATCCCACAGATTTTTTTCAACTGAAAAGAGCTACAGACCAAGTCTGCAAAATTTTTGGCTACTGCAACCTGCTGGAAAATAAAACAAAATTACTGGAACAAACAAATCAGAAAATAGTTCTTTGTCTGCAGGAATCACCCATGTGGTAACATAATCATAAAGGAATGCAGATGCTATTTTCAAAAAGAATTTAAAATAAACAAATCAATAAAATTAATAAATCACCATGAACTCAATTTACCTAGCTGAGATAGTTTAGGATTTAGGCCGTTTCAAGACCATAGTTAAAAATACATGAAGCACTATAAGAGAATCCTGGTCAATTCAACAGCCTTAGGCAAAGCTAGAACTTTGTTCTTGTCATTGTGAATTATGATCTTACCTTTTCACCACAAGCTTTAAAGTCTTGTGTGAGCCTTTCACTAGGCAGATAGCCTCTTGCCGGAACCCAGAGAGGCCTACATCATTGATACTGATGATTTCGTCTCCAGCCAGCAGCTTGTCAACAGCTGCAGCTTTACTGCCTTCTTCAATCTGAAAAATAAAAATAAGTAGAAAATTGTGAAGAAGGATCAAAGTATCATACTCTGCAAGTTAACAACAAGATAAAAAAACAGACTAAAGCAATAGCAAAAATATGGACACTTAAAAATAAAAGGCAAGAGGCAGCTGCTATGTACCAATAACTTCAATTTGACTCAAGCCCCTACAAACCATCATGTTGGGAAATCCTACCTTAAATCCCAATCATGAGGAAATCAACTAGGTTTTCATCAAAAGAAGGGAAAGATCTACTGAATATTAGGTGACAGCAGTATACGGAGCTGAACATGTGATAAGCTGAATAAGAAGACAACTTTATATGAGAACAAATCAATCCATACGAAATCCTGCTTACAGACCATTTAGGCTTTAAAGATAACAGCAACATTTTAAATTGGTTTAATGCAAATCATCAAAAGCTATGTATAAATAGAATTATATCATCTGTACAGTAACCCAAGTTGGTAACCTGAAAGTATATTCCATATCAAAAGCAGTCTTAATAGACTGCATGGCAATAATCTAGCCTGGATATGATAAAGGCACATGGGATGGTGGCGGGATTCTTCTTATCCAGAGAATGGTCCAGTTAGTAGATCAGCCTAAAATGAGGAAAAGGCACTCCTGATTACCAGCAGCACCAAATCCAAGAGCACCACAAAGCTCAGATCTAATGTTACATCCAGCAACCCAGTTCAAAAAGATTATAGTTATTCAAAGCTCAAATTATTTCCTTCAGCCAACATCACCAGTAGTTTGCCTGGACTAAACTTCTGTTTGTACACTGACACCTAGTCCATCACTTATCTCACCTAACCTTGCTAGGATTTGTTGTAATGGCAGATTATCTTATCTGCATACTAAATACACCACATCCTAAGGCTCAATCACAGTGGCACTGACAACAAGTAAAATGACAGTTGGTCAGGAAAGTTTACACCTTTCCAGTTTTCCTACACAGGAGTATCTCAATAAAAATTGTTCCTCAACACTATATAATGAAAAATAAAGTAAAATCAATGTTTAAAGCAACATGTACAAGCCTCTTCCAATTTCAAATTAAAAAGAATAAATGTCAATATAAACTCTTACAGCAACTATTTCCCAGCTCAACTTCAATTGAGTTCAATTTCCACAACAATTTGCTTTCTAGTCTAGCCATTGCATAGTGACGTAGCATAATTTAATTATAATTACCATATATACTCGACTGTAAGTCAACTTCATGTATAAATTGAGGGCACGTTTAGGGGCCAAAATTATGGACTTTGATATGACCCGTGGATAAGTCGAGGGTAAAAGTTAGCAGCATGTAACAAAGGATGTAAATGATGAAGCAAAGGAAAACAATGCTAAAGAACTTAATATTTTTTAACAGGCATAACTGCTTGTGCTCACCCTAAAGGCTGGATGGATGAGATGCATCTTTTAAGTGCTCCGAGAAGGAATTAAGCTCTCACCTTTCACCAGGGCATGGCTCCTTTTTTGATAAGAGTTAAAGTACGGTACTTACTTTGACCCATGGATTCGACCCAGGGTTTTTTAGATCAATTTTTTTACTAAAATTTCTAGACTTATACATAAGTATATACATTATATTAAATAAGTGTGTCAATATCACATGTAAGTAGGAAATTAAGGGCATCTGATTTGAAGTGTATGTTAAATGGGCCTACCCTTTATTGTACATGTGTAGACTGGTTCTATTTGGCTCTTGTATAAGACTTCAGTACATGTTGGCAGTTATGATCTGTAACCTAATTGTGTCATTGCACTAGCAAAAGGGGCAGTACTAATGATCACACATTTTCCATGTGCAAAGTAGGATTATTTTTAGTTTTTAATTGCACAATTAATTTACAAATGGTTGAACAACTTTTTGCGTAATTGATTACACAACCCTTGTATAACTAGTTACTTTGCGCAACCGCTTCTGCAGAAATCTAATCCAGTGCAACTGTGCCAGTGGGAATTTTTATTTTGCCAATGTTAAATTGGATGTAGTCCTTTATTTATGGAAAACTAAACTTATTCAGAGCAAATCTATGAAAAATATGGCATATTTTCATCTCTTAACTTTTGTTCTGGAACACTGTTCTAGATACCTTTAATAATGAAATCTGACAACTATCTGTAAGAAGAAAAGCTTATTTGCTTTTGCAAAATTATGTGGAACATTTTTCCTAAGAGCCCTACATAATCCCCAAACTAAAGTTAACATCTGACTGTTCAGCAAATCCTTCAATGTGATTCTGAGGCCTACTTGAGTTATTTAATTTTCTCCTCTGCTTTTTAAATTTGCTGTCACTTCAGTTTTGGAGCATGCAAGATGGGGGTACACTTTTCTATAGTTCAGCCATGAATATATATATGTAAAAGGCTGAAAACTCTGGGACCCTGAAGTTGGAAACTTACCTGGACAATCCTGACAACATTTTCTTTTCTATTTGAATGCAGTTTTGGATGAGCTCTAAAGAGTGCTGACATGGCTAATTAATCCAATTACTGTCTGAGGACTAGGAATAAAGAATGTCTGGGAGTCAGTTCTGAACTCAAGAACCATACTATCCAAAACAAAGTTATTTTGGCAGATAATACATAAAAGCCACAAACAGCAGCCCCCATCCCTGGCAGTAAAAATACGAACTATCCTACCACAGTATATTCATAAATGAAGAAATTTACTATTTTGTCATGACATCCTGACCTTCATTCTGCCTAATAACAGAGCTGGTTTCTAAAGCACAGAAGCTGTGATCAGGGATCTAATGCAAACAAAATTAAGAAGGAGCCTTGAAGTACTGAGAAAGTGAAAATCAGGAACAACTTCCAGAAATGGGGGGGGGGGGAATTGAAATATAGCATTTATCTTTACTTGTATATAACCTATTTCTTCCAAGGCCTTATGAGAATCAGAAGCCCAGCACTGAACATAGGTAGTTAACAAACAAATCAGTTGCATGACTCAAGAATTGAAAATTTACCACCCTAATTGGGCCATAGCTAAGTCAGGATTCCAAATGTAAGAGACTTTGTGCTATGCTGCTTTAAAGAGAAGCCATCTCCTAGGATTGCAAGGAATGTTCATTGTTCCCCGGGAGGCTGTTTGTTTTGCTTAAGGTTGGCAATACACTGAGTTCAGAGCAGGGAGCATTTTGTTACCCCCCTCTAAGCATCATACTTCAGCAGGAGGTGGGAACACGGATACATTGACTGCCCACAGGCATCCATCTACAGAAGTACTCAGAGCAACTGGAGGTCACAAGTAAGCCTGGTTGGAAATCAAACACATTTTGTTTGCAACCAAGCACATTTCTCTCCCTCCCCCTTTAATTACAATGAGAAAGGAACATTTAAGAGGATAAATCTATATTTTTAAAAAAAAAATAATAAAAGATGGGTTATTTAACATAATTCTTTAAAATGGCTGCATGTTAAAGCTGTTGGAAAAGTCTGCATGCAGATGTATCTTGTGGAAAGAAATACAAATTATTTCAATTATACTAGAAGAGCATTTAGGTTATCATATCTCAAAAGAAATCTTCATTAGAAGGAAGGAATGCAATGCAAGTTCACTCGTTCCCTATTAGTTTTTGTACTGTTTAACATTACAGTGTTTCTGATTGTTTTTTATTCCATGCATACAAATCCCTTGCCATATGAAAATATTGTGTAAAACATACATTTTGCCCAAAAGAAGCAGAGGAAATCATACCATTGTCAAACGCCTCAATTCCTTTGGTGTAGTTTAACAGAACATGCAGCTATATCAGAAGAGGGAAAATATTTTCCTCCATATTAATATTTACAAAATACAGAGAGATAACATCTGAAAGCAAAATAGAAAAACAAGGAGGACAGGACTTTAGATTTACCTAGAATAGCATAACAGTCAACCTACTTGAAAACACAAAGGATTGTAATTTCATCATGGTAAGATCCAACTCACCACACAGAAATCAGTTCCTGTTTTTCTGATTTGTCTGTTTCCAGAATTTTTTCTTATTATCTGTCAGTTCAGTACATTAAGGTCCAAATCAATGTTTATAGCACTGTTCTCAGAGCTGGTCTATATATGTAGCATCCAAAAGAGGTCACGGGAGACCAGAGAGGCATCAAAAATGCCCATCACATGGTCAAAGCTGAACAATTTGTATCCTCATCATTACTCAGTTGAGACTGCTGTGGAGCCCACTCCAAGCTGCTTCCACACAAGGATATAAATGAAAAACAATGTAAATCAAACCCAGTGGAAAATTTCAGGAGGAGGTTATGATAAAATATGTGTATCACATTTCTGGTGATTATATGAATTAAGTGGGAAAAGAAAGTTTACTTCTCCCATAACTGTCTTAATAAAAATACAAAGCACGGACGGTCAGTTCCTAAAGGAGGAATTGGCTGTGAATATAAGGAAATAAACCATTTGTTAAATATTTGTAACAAAGCTTTTCACCACTTTTTATTTCACCACCTGCTATGGATTTGCATCCAAGGGCACACATACCAATGCATCACCTAGTTTATAGTTTATGAAGTGACCAATTCTGTAGATTGTTCGTTTGGTTTTTGGAATACACAAAAGTGGGATTGCAAAAGGTTTGTTTTATCTATATCAGTATTATAACACACTTAAAGGAAAACTCAATTCTCATTCAACAATTTACTGATATGTCTTAGGATCATATGTTGAGATAATACTTTTAATTTTATTAGTTATTTTATCAATTTCTTTTAAGCCTGGCTTTTCTCCTAGCAATAACACTAAATTAACAACTAAAAAGAACAGGCTCAATCACCTATTGCAAGACATAAGATTAGAAATTCCACAGGTACAATATAATACCTCTAACACATATAACATGCATTATATAAATTACTATACTATTTCCAGGACTGAAAAGCTCAATAGTGCAAAATTTATCAAATCATCCATTGTTGTTAATTGTGGCAGTCACTTTCATTCCTCTGCCCTGCAACTTTGAAAAGGCATTTCTATTTTTAAAAGATATCAGTGTCTATTTTTTGAAATGACAGTGGAGCTAATGATTCAGAGTGGTTCTTAGATTTCTGTTTGGTAGCACAACCACTTTACTCATCCATTCTGACATTCCTGTTTTATTTCAGACAGTTCCTTCAATAGCAAAATGCTTCGGCTGAGATCTAATGGTTAGACCTAACTATGGCAGAGCCACTGAATCAATGGATTACAAGTGTGCCTTACCAAGTTCCTATTTATTCAATGGATTGTCTCTGGTTTGAAGTAACAATCAAATTGAAACCTATTTATCTAGAAAAGTCATGTACAGCCTTACAAGCATTTCAGTTCAAAGGTCCAGGTTGACTGAAGGATGCATAGATGTGCACACAGACACACACCCCAGCCAGCATGAAGGAATGGGAAAGTTTAAAGCTCCCTTTCCCATCCGTTGAGATCTAGGAATCACTAGGACTGAAAGTGACAGCCTCTTGCATCTCCTAGAGTTTTCCATAGAAAAACAGCAATCACTGAAGCCATGAAACAGTTATCCATTTGAGGAGCTGCAGAAAAATTTGGTGGGATCCTGAAGGTGACACAGTGAACACCAGAGGGCTGGATATGTCCCAGAGTTCCATAGTGTGCACCATGGCTAAGAAAACCTCATAAATACCTGTCTGCCTTTTGTTATTAACTGCCCTTGAGTTGATCTCGATTCATGGCGACCCTATGAATGAGACTTCTCCAAGACCCTGTGTCCTCCACTGCTCTGCTTAATCCCTGCAACCCCATACCTGTGACCTCCTTAATAGAGTTCATCCATCTGGCATGTGGCCTTCCTCTCTTCCTACTTCCCTCTCCTTTCCTAGCATTGTCTTTTCCAATGAGTCCTCCTTTCTCATGATGTGTCTGATGTACGACAACCTCAGTTTGGTCATATTGGCTTCCAGGGAAGTTTCCGGCTTGATCTGCTCTAGGACCCATTTGTTTGTCCTTTTGGCTGTCCATGGGACCCTCAGCACTCTTCTCCAGCACCGCATCTCACATGCATTGATTTTCTTCTTATCATCCTTCTTAACTGTCCACCTCTCACATCTATACATGGTAATAGAGAATACAATGGTCTTTGTGGTCAGTTGTATATCTTTGCATTTTAGAATCTTTTCTAGTTCTTTCATAGCCACCCTCCCCATTCTTCATTAATCTTCTTCTGATTTCCTGACTGCAGTCCACATTTCTATCAATGTTTGATCCCAGGTATGGGAATTCTTTTACTATTTCTATTTCTTCATTTTCTAGATTGAAATTGTGAAGTCCTCAGTGGTCATTACTTTTGTTTTCTTTATGTTCAACATTAAGCCTGCTTTAGCACTTTCATATATGATCTTTCTTAGTAGGTGTTCTAGGTCTGCGAGGTTTTCTGCTAGTACTATGGTGTCATCTGCATATCTTAGATTGTTAATATTCCTTCCTCCTATTTTCACTCCTCCTCCTTCTGTGTCCGAGCCTGCTTTTCTTATAATATGTTGTGCATACAAGTTGAACAGATAGGGTGAAAGGGTGCAGCCTTGTCTGACACCTTTGTCTACTGGGAACCATTTTGTTTCTCCGTGTTCTGTTCTGACAGTAGCCTCCTGTCCCAAGCACAGATTCCTCATTAAGACTATAGATTCCTCATTACGACTATCAAATGTGTTGGCACTCCCATGTCTTTAAGAGCATTCCATAGCCTTTCATGAGCTATGCAGTCAGAGGCTTTGCTATTGTCTATAAAGCACATGCTGATTTTCTTCTGGAATTCTCTTGTGTGCTCCATTAGCCATCGTATGTCTGCAATATGGTCCCTAGTGACTCTTCCTTTCCTGAACCCTGCTTGAATCTCTGGG
>JAIPUX010001232.1:76973063-76993040 GCA_020142125.1 Phrynosoma platyrhinos | reverse complement strand
CCCCCCCCCAGACTTCAAAATTTCCAGAAATTTCACATCTCTTGTAGAACTATAGTTTTAAGGGGGCATTTCACATTACATTTTATTCCTTTAGTGACTGCACACTGACAGTTTATGTGTGGGATTATTCTTATCTTTCATTTCAATTCAGACCATGGAGGAAACCACTTAACACTTTTGCCTTGCCTTCTTAATGTATAAACTTCTTCATTTTGGTCATCCAGTTTTATTCTTCCATATTTTACATTTGAAATTTACTAAGCAGATTTTGCCCTTTAATAATCTCTTAGTCTGTGCAATCAAGGTGCCATTTTAAATATTAACTTCTAATTCTTCCCAATGTAAGGGAATAACTGTGATTGTTCTGCCCTCTCTTGCTATTCTAGCAACTACAGAATCTCTTGAATACAGCTCACAAAGGAACAAAACAAAAAAAAAAGTTCTGTTATTTTGGCAGGAAGTATGTATCCAGGCACAAATTGCTGGATGAAAGATGCCAAAGCTCATTTTCTTTCCCCTTTCTATGAATTAATTTATAATTATGTATATTATATTTATATTTTATCCACTAAATTTATACTTCCTCCTTGGGCAAGGGTGCCTTAACATCCTGTATGGATTCTCTATTTGGTAGTAAGAATCTTTCTTGTCCATACTGCCAGTACAGAGCATTTTTTCTTGGCTTCAATGCCAAAATATTTCAAGAGATGGCAACTCTGCCCCTGGAGCTAGCAGAATATGTATACGATCCAGGCACCCAGTTACAGTCCTTTGTATGAATACAACCTTCTTTCCAACACTCATTACTTGGTAACTTTAATCCTCTCTATTGCTAACATAGTGTTGCATTTCAGCCTTATATTCTTTTCTGACTGGAAATAGGACACTTTGCTTTTCTTGTCTTCAGGATAATTAATTAGATCAGAAACTAATAGATGAAGCTCTTCAATTATATATGAGGTTAAGAGCACATTAATTTGGTCTGCTGAGGGATTTATCTGACACCGAGTGATTTAACTAACCAAATGTGTCTCCCAGTGAAACAGTAGAAGAAAATAGCACCACCTCACTTTCAGAAAACAAACCCTGACCATATTTCATCAGTAGATGAAATATGCACACTTAGGCATGTGCAACCTCTTTCAAAACTATGTAACTAAGATCACTACATTGAGACTTGAATTTATTATTCTTTATTATTGTATTCTCTCTCTCCTAAAAAGAACATGTTACTACTAGTACATTTCAAACATGGATGGCATTTGCTTCTTATTTCTAGTTATGCACTACAGTTGATTAATAAAGACAATCTTTCTAAGGATGATAATTAAAGAAACCCTGAGTCTAAAATTTTGTTGAGGCATCACACTAGGGTAAAAAATCCAGTGCATGCAGTTGGGTTTTCTCAGATTTTTTGTAAATGCTGTTCCTAATGCAGCTGATAATTTTGAAAGCATAGACACAGTCCCCTTCCTGCTTTTAATATGGATAGAGATCTACTGTAGTTGATTATTTACAAAGTGTGAGCTCAAGGCTGTGGCATCCAGTGAAAAATCAGCTGCACAACTGAGGAATATAATTTATAGGATTTTCTTAGGCAAGGAATCTTCAGAGGTGATTTTTCCAGTTGCTTCCTCTGAAATATAGCTTACAACACTTGGTATTCATTGGCAGTTTCCCACCCAAATACTACCCAGAATTAATACAGCACCCATAATCCTTTAGCTATTGTTGCTATTGTTGTTTCTTGCTTAGGGCAATCTTAACTTATCACCCAGTTTTCCTGGCAACATTTATTCAGAGGGGATTTGGCATTGCCTTCCTCTGAAGTGGAGTGAGTGTGACTTGCTTAAGGTCACCCTGTGGGTTTCCATAACTGAATGGGGATTCAAATCCTGGTCTCCAGAGTCATAGTCTAACACTCCAACCACTACACCACACTGGCTCTCACATCCTTCAGCCTACCTGGCTGAACTTATCATGGCTCTACTTATCATGATGAGTAAAGAAGTTATACTAAAAGTGTATCAGATCTCAGTGGATAAGTAGATTTAACATAGAATGTCACCATATGCAATGCATGGTTGTCATTATCGTGTATTAACTTATGTCATCAGAATCACTTTTTATTGGCGCTTGTCTGAAGTAGGGGAATTGCAGTTACTTCCAAAACAAAACATGAAACCTTTGATCTCCTCCTCTCACTCATGAAAGGTAGGGAAGGAGCATGCAGGCCTGTTCAATCTTGCTTTCATAATGACAAACAATGGTCTCTTTTTTTTATGTCTGAACTGGGTCTGGGTATGATTCAAGCCCCAAAAATTTCAACAAAATTCTGTGAGTGTTATCTTTTGAAGTTTGTTTTGCCCAAAATATCTTTAGGTATCAAGATATGAAGTCCCCGTCCCCCCGTCCCCCCCGCTCCACTAACTTCAGAAGATGAAGCATACTGTTTAACTGATGTTTTTCAGAGCTAAGAAAAGTTACTCTGTTTACAATTCCCAGAATCCCCAGTCAGAATGGCAAGTGGACATGCTGCAATCCAAGTAAGTTACTTAAGATCAAGTGTAATACTGTACAATTCACACTATTAATAGGAAAACCTTATCAGCAACCATGCAGATTTGTCTATTTGCTTTAGAAATATGAATCCTGGCCATTTGATGCCACTTTAGAGCATTATTCCTGTAATCTAAACATGGAGAAAAATATTTATAGCTCTGATCTAAAGAAGTGCTTAGAGCAGGAAAATATTATTAGTTAGATGTCTACAGAAGGACAAGACTAACACTCTAACAGAGAAGTGCTACAGTGCAGAACTTTATACCAAAGGCTAATATAATGTAAATATTTGGTTTGGTACCAGCCTTACAAAACATTATCTTATTTAATGCATAAACAGTGACGCCGCATCTATGATTACTCAAAAGCAAGCCCCACTGAGTTCTGGGGCTTACCCTCAGGAAAATGAATACAACATTGCATACTATTTTTTTCTGTACTGGCTTGAAAACAGAGTTTCACTAAATATAAAAACACAAGCTGTTTTATTTCCCCCCACTAAGAACAGCTGAAAGTTAATTACACTTAAGGCATCTCCTTATAAAAACAACTTGTCAAAATGTAGGAGCAGCAATGTCAAATTGGCTCTCTTGAAAGAAATGACCTTTTGCAACAGCCATACAATTGGAAAGTAGTTAAGTTAAGGAAAGTCTGGGCAGCAGTTTGAGTGGAGAAAGTCATTACTATGTGTCATGACATTGGTGAGCTTTCAAGCTGTGATGGGACTGTCAGGCCAATAAAGTTTTTCTTGTTCTTGTTAACATTGATTAAAAATCTTCTGGAGGTCATGTAACTATTGCATATTGGGTCTTATCATGTTACATCTGGTAAGAACACAAGGATACCCCTGCTGAGTCAAATCAGTATTTAGCCAAACTGTGGTCAACAAAGTCCAACTAGATGTTTCTGGATAGCACACAAACAAGGCATGAAAATAATCCTACCTTATTGTTTCTTTTTCCAATAACTGACATTCCAAGTCATATTGCTCCTTGATCTGGATGTTCCATTTAGCCCATCTTGTCAATAGAAGTTGAATTTTTTAAGTGATCAAAGCTTTCCAAAACTATCAAGATCAGAGGCCATTGCTACATCTCATAGCGGCAACATTTAGCAAGGCAATTGTAGATAGTCAAAATGTCAACCTGGTTAAAAAAAACACATCTAGACTATTCACGCTTGGTCAAAGGCAATGATCATTAGAGGTTAAAATCTGAAGAGCTAATATATTCAGCAAGGCACTTCACAAAGTAAGCAGAAAACAAATCCTAGATAAAAGTGAAAATTATGCAGCCCACCTGTTGTTGAAGAACTGCAATTTCTTACAGTCCTAACCAGTTCAGGCAATGGTGATAAACGCTGGAGATCTGCAGTTCAACAACATCTAGAGGGCTGCATAATTCCTTCCCCATGTGAATCAAGAAACTCAAACATCAAGTAATGTTCCACTTATGATTTTGAGGCTCTGGTGTTTTCCCACCTTGGCTGAATAACTTGCAAGCAAATACAGAAAAGCCAGTGTGGTGTTGTGGTTTGAGTGTTGGATTAGGACTCTGGGAGACAAGGATTCAAATCTCCACTCACTTTGGGTGACTTTGGGCAAGTTACACTCTCTGAGCTATAGAGGCAAACCTCTTCCACTTGAATCTTAAGTTTTCTTGGGCATTCCAGATACTTTGGGGACTTTATAAAACATTACAAAAAATTACAAAATATTGCTGAATTTGCTTCCACTTTATAACACTTCCTTCCTCCTCTCACATTCATCTACCATCCCCTCCTCCATGCTTCAGCTGCCCTTTTCCATCTGCCCCCCCCTTTTTTTCTTCCTCAGAAGACAAAAGAAGGAAAATAACAAAAATAGACTTCTTTTTGGCATCACCACAACACCCTCTACAAAACGCCATCTACAACACAGGCTGCTTCCTGCTTGAGGTCCATCCAGTATGGGATGACTTGGGAAATCCCCTACTGTTCTCCATCTTTTCCTCATTTTAATTTTTGGTATGATAGATCCTCGTTCTTCCTGGCTTACCAAAGAGGCCAAAGGAAAACTGGCGGGATGAATAATGAGTGTGTAATGTCTCTCTCCCAACCTGCCTAAAGGAGGCAGTTGTAAGGCCCTTGTTTAAAAAAAAGGGGGGGGGGGAAGGCCTCCCTAGATCCCACTCTATGGGATAATTATCAGACTCCAATATCCCACTTTTGGCCAGGTTCTGGAATGTGAGGAGGCCTCCCGGCTCCTGGAGTTTCTGGATGAGATAGATTATCTGGATTCATTTCAATCAGGCTTCAGACCTGGCTATGGGATGGAGACAACTTTAGTTGCCTTGCTGGATGACCTTAAATGATAACTATTAGGACAGCATGTCCCTGTTGGTTCTGCTGGACTCTCAGCAGCATTTGATACCTTCAACCAGGTATCCTTCTGACTGGGATGGGATCTGGAAGCACTGTTTTGTAGTGACTCCATTCCTTTCTGGGAGAGGCAAACCCAGAAGGTGGTGACAGGGGAAGGGATTCTGTTTGACTCCTTGCCCAACGGCCTGTGATCCCTACAGTGCTTACCCCTCATGCTATTTAATATATATATGAAGCTTCTAGGAAAGGCTTTCTAAGGTTTGGAGGTCAGGTGTCACCAATGTGCAGATGACAACCAGCTCTAGCTCTCCTTTCCACCTCAATCCAATGAAATTCTATTTGCATCACCAGTAATTGAATGCATGAAGGCAAACAAGTTGCAACTCAATCCAGACAAAACAGAAGAGCACAGGAACAGAATGGCAGGAGATAAATAAAGGGAAGGATGGGTGGATGGAGGAATGTTTAAACTGTATTGAATGGAAAACATTAAAATTAGTATAATTTATTTAACAACTGTTAAAGTGAAAAAACAAAAACAAAAACTCACTTAAGAAAATATTCTTCAGTGTTTTTATTAAAATTTTACAACACTAAGCACTATGATGATAAGTCAAACTCAGTCTTAAAACCATTTAGCCTTTAGGGGTAATACTCAAGCTATCTTTTCAAAAGTATGGAAAGCTCTCTGTGTGTGTCTCTCTCTCTATCCCCCCCTTTTCCCTTCCCCCCCTTTTTTTAACTGAGGAAACTATCCAAAACTACACTTACTTCACCCACACATACACACACAAAAGGCAGAAAACATTATATGTTTCTGTGCACAATGCAGAAGAATGTAGAATTGACAGACATCCCAGGTTTCACAACAAATGTCAGCACTATATCAGACAGGTTGAGAAATGTGGATTGGCTTTTCTTGACTGGGTTGTACATGCCCAAGTATGTGAATCAAGAAAACTACCTGTAATTTATCTGGGAGTCTACCTTAAATTCAAGGTTACTGTGTGTAATGGCTCCATGTGGAGTCATTCACATACACAGAAGAAATGACTCACAAGCTATCAAGTTTCATGCTCCAAGGGGAATACATTTTTTCATAATTCATGACCTTTACTTCACACCAGAAACTCCAAAAAGGGTGCACATAATCTAATTACAGACATTACAGATTAGGAGAATCAAGGAAAACAAAGTTATAATCAGCTATTTTTACAAAGGCATTTGCTGTTCCTATGCGCACACACATACATATCCATACAAGTACACAGACATGTGCACACACAGAGCATATCACATTATAGAAAAAAATATATACTTTTTGAAAAGTTTCATTTATCTCATCTATTTAAAGGTAACCTAGGACACACTTTTCTCTTGTTGCTAACTGGTATCTATGATAAAGCTACTTTTCAGAAAACAAGAAGGACATTTACAAAATGGCTTACAAAATGTTTGATTTTCTATTTTTTTCTAGCTATGACTACTCCTGTTTTTATTTAGAATAATATTCAAGCCCTTGAATATTCAATATTCAATTAATATTCAATAATACTGCCAAGTTTAATATGCAAATATAATGCATCCTGGAAACTTATTCAGGGGTACCTGTGTTGGCCACTTAGTAAAATGCAACAAAATCCAAAATTCACAAAAGAGTGATACCTTAATTGGCCGACCAAAATGCATGAAATGCATGATGCAAGTTTTTGAAGCTCCACTGGCATTTTCATCAGGCAAAATAAAAAAATAATACAGGAGAAGGAAAGTAATGATGTTAGAGTTACAGGGCTATATTTTGCATATGTTACTTATGCTGTAGTTCAATTGTTCTGGAGGGACCTCAATGAAAGCATGGGCCACTTCCCTTCTTGGTCATGTGGGGACTGAAACAAAGGATTATAAAATTTAAATGCCATTAGTAGCAATAAAATAACTTCTCTTGGGATCCAAGCTGCTTCTGTCTTTAGTGAAGGCACAGGCCCCTCTCTTAGCATCATGTTTCTGATAGGTGCCACATTCTGTGTATGTGTCAAACAATTTCTAGGGACTAATTTTTGAGGCAAGTCATGATGTAAGTAGCACTACCACTATCTTGACAAGGAAACAACAAAAGATTCTTGTGGGTCATCCACAGCGTTCATACACAGCTGTTGCCTTTTTCTTAGTTAGACAAAAGTGCCCATGGTATCAAGGGCAAAATGTTTATGTGAATGAGGTAGTATATCTCAGTTAACAAAGCCTTTGTTAAAGAAACTCCTCTTTACAAAGTCTTTTTATACCCTCCCAGTCTCATTTTTCCTTTTTTTGCCCCCATTTGCCCCAAAACATCCTCCGAGATATGGGCTTTTGGAGAGGATGAATCTGCTTAGGTCATTTTAGAAGAGGAGAGGCCCTCAAAATATAATAATAGAAAATGTAAAAACATGGGAAGAAATGTTCCCCGTGCCCCTTACAAGGCATTTGGGGGCAAAAAAGCATGTGTGGGTAGGTTGCAGCTGAGGGATGTGACATGGCATGTAGCCTTCCCAGGTTGCTGTGGAAGGGATGTGTCTTAGTAGTCTCTTGACAGGGGCCCACTTTGTTCTAGTCTAAATAGTACTTGTGGAAAACCTAAGCACACGGGTACTATTGCATTACGGGACACCCATAGTTGCCCACAGTGGGAACTGCAATGCAACAAAGAGCTATGGTTTAATCCTGAAGTCTTTTTTCTTAAGTGCCTATATCCTCACAGTAGTTCCCACTGCAGAAATTAAGTACTCATTTCTTTAGAATAAAAGAGTCAAACAGTGCTGTCTCAAAAAACATGTAACACCCAAAGCACTCCATGGTATAATTTATTGGGGGGGGGGGGCTGAATATTTAAAAAGGCTCCAACCAAGTTCCTCTACTGTAGTTCTATTTCTTCTGTTCTCAAGCCAACCCCATGTGTACCTTAGGGATGTCCTTCTCTGTTATGAAAACATGCAGCTTTGCCAATGTTCTCAGATTTTTCTCCTGGATAGCATAATTTATCATTTATATCTCAGCCAATATTGAAGTAAAGCCCTAAGTAGTACATTTATTTACTTAGCACCATTGTTCCTTTAAAGTCTGAAGAGGACTTTGTGTTACATGTGGAGGCTCTCCACAGAATGCAGGGATTAGCAAAACCCAGGGTTCACAATTACTTGGCGGGTCTCCATCCAGAAAGGATGCTGTTCTTTTCAGGAGAGAAACAGCAGAGGGGAAGGACTTAACAAAATGCCTTCCTCATACCTTCAAAATATTTTATTTTGAAGAAAAAATCTGAATGAATCTACATCAATCAAGTGATTCTGCAAACACTAAAGCTGTGTTTGTACCTATAAAATGGATTTCAAGTATTCCCATCTTTTTCTGCAGCAGATATTAATATACTATAGAAATAGACTAACAATAGATGCTGCATATTGATAGACCGATGGATGTATAGATAGATAAATACACAGACAGACATATTATTTGAGGTGAATTGACTTGATAGTATTTGTATCTAGATGTAATCCTGAAAGGATGGTTTCATGCCATCCTCAGAGAAGGATTAGTTATCATTACTAGAAGGATAATATTGTCCCAAAATGAAGAACACTTCAAAAGTGTAAACAGCAAAACTGGTACTGCAGCTAATTCTGTAATAATTGATTATTAAAAGCAGAATGATCAGAAACCTACCTACTTTTAGCATGAGTCCCAGTAAGACCCAAGGTTTTTAGCAGCCAACTCAAGGTCTTTAGAGCAAGAGGGTAAATAACAAGAATAGCATGATATACTTTAATGAGGACACACTTAGTTGAAGGCATTCTCTGTTGGTGGTGGGTAGTGCAGCATGGGGACTACATGTGACCCCAAGACCTTTTCTCTAGGTCCCCGTATCTCCTGAGTCCCCCAAAGACTCTAAGTCCCCATAATTCAAAAATCTGGAGTGTATGGGATGAGCTAAAAAGCTCCTGAAATGTTCCAGCACAGGTTAATATCCAGCACAGGTTAATTTTATAAGAGCTAAAATTCCACTTTTATTTTTTAAGAACCAAAATTTGGCTGAAAGTGAAGAAAGTGAAAACCAGAAGTATATTTTTGTCAGTTCTAGGATACATTATCTTCCGCTAAATATTTCCCAGTATGGCCTGCCTGGGGTTGGAATTGGTTCCTAATCTTGCATGCCCTCTCTTCCACATCATTTGAAGACATGTTCAGCACTTTCCATATAAAGAGCAGTAAGAAGGGAGTTCAGAGTAGTTGAAGTTGCTCATCAACACTTAGCACTAGATCAGCAGCTTATAAACCAGGTCATTTGGTTACAGCCTCCCTTGTCACTGTGATATGGTGTGTTGTGTTTCCATTTAAACTGTAGTCATTATTTCTAAATTTCTCTTCATTCATACATAGAAGTTAGCATAAGTACACTTTATACCAATGTTTGCATAATCATGGTGATGTATTTCCTTTTCCTTTTTTTTAACCATGTGCAAGTGGCCACCCTAAACACATGAGTCCTAATCATTACTTTAAGAGAACAAACCGAACAGTCATTTCCTAAACAGTGTGCAAAGACACAAAATCACATTGTGAGAAATTATTTCAATGTGGAGAAGGCAAAGAGAAGGGAGGCACTGCATCTGTAATCACCACTTTGGTTTTGCTTCCATGCCATCAGTCTACACTGCTGGATAAGGAATTCTGTCATCTCTCTCAGCTGGGTCCAAATGGATCATTCAGTTCTGATAAGTAGTCTCCCTGGGGGTATATGTCAAGTGCACTTCCAATATTAAATTCATGGGGGGGGGGGAAATACACTCAGTTATGAACACTTTTCACCAGGAAAAAAAGATTAAGAAAATGACTATTGAATTATCTTATGAGAGGTAAACTTTAATGTTCTGATTTTAAGCAAAAAATAACAATAAAAGGTCCCATTTTACACTTCAACATTCAGCATATCTTAAGACTACATATGTGTATATGAGAGATGGCCAATTTACATGTGTGTGTGTGTGTTAAAAATATAAGAATACAAATTGAATCTTCCTTATTTGGAATTTCAAAAGCCAAAGTACTCCAAAAATCAAAACTTTTTCATGGATGGCTGAGATAGTGACATCTTTGTTTTCTGATGGTTCAATATACACCAATTGTTTCATGGACAAAAGTATTTAAATATTGTATAAAAATACCTTCAGGCTATGTGTATGAAGTATATGAAACATAAATGCATTTTGTGTTTAGAATTGAGAACCATCTCCAAGGCATTGCATGATGTACATATATGCAAATACAGGTATTTCAAAATCCCCCAAAATCCAAAATCCTGAACACTTCTGGTCCCAACCATTTTAGATAAAGGAAATTCAACTTGTACTCATATAAAGAAGTCAGGCCTAGGACAGTTTTTAGAAATTTAAACTAGAAAACTCTACAGCAGAGAATGTTTGGTCCTCCAGATGTTTTAGACTACCCTTCAGAGTATGAAGGTAATAAATGGTAATGAATTATGAGAGTTGCAGTCCCAATTATTTATAGAAAGCCACTCCTGTTCAGAGATTTGAGTAGGCTGATAAGTATATTATATTACATATTATTATTTTAGTGGTTTCTTTAATTACCAAACAAGTAGAGGCAGAAACTCATGTACCTCTCTACCCTATGCCTAGTTCATTTGAATTACCCTTTGTATGCACCACAGAATGCTTCATCCACAAACCAAGATCAAACAGAGGTTGATGGCAAAAATCAGACATTTCCAGCAAGAAAACAATAGCACTAAGCCCCTATTAGCTTTATTATAAAAGTGCATGTGTGTGTGTATACTTACTCACACTTCATTCTCATACTGAACGCACACAGAATTTTCAAAGAAATATGAAGAATAAGATTGCCTATAATAATGAAACAGAACGCTAACTCTATTTGCTGATAAATATTGAAAATGCAATTATTTTGGCAGTAATGTCTCTTCAGCTATTGTTTAAATAAACTAGATTTTATACTTGCTAGGTATCTGACGTGTTTTAAAATGCCACTAGCAAATAGTTTTGAAGAATAACCAAAAACTGAAATGAAGACTACACCCAAGACCATAAGACATTTTTAGGCCAATTTTATTCTGACAGAAGATCTCAGATGTGACAGTATGAGCTGTATCTCAGAATGGAAATATTCTCTTTTAAGATTCAGAAAGCAGACTGTTAAAGTAAGGTCCACTTTCATTTTCAGATCTGACCATTAATAGGGGACAGGGGACAGGCACATTTGAGTACCATCATTCTTTGACAACTAGATAAATCTGCCATTATGTTTGGTTGTTCTTAACTGCAGTCAAGCTGACTTTGACTTATGATGATCCTATGAATGAGAGACCTCCAAGTCACCCTGTCATGTTGTTAACAGCCCCTCTTAGGTCTTGCAAATTCAGGGTTATGTCTTCCTTGATTAAGTCTATCTATCTGTAGTGTGGTTTTCTTTTCCTACTTCTTTCTACCTTGTCAAGTATTATTGTCTTTTAGTGAATCATGTCTTCTCATATGTCCAAAGTAATGGCAGTCTCAATTCAGTTATCCTGGCTTCCAGGAAGAGTTCAGGCTTGATTTGCTCTAGGGGCCATTGAATTGTCTTTTTGGCAGTCCAGGGTATCTGCAAAACTCTCCTCCAACACCACATCTTCACTGTCCAGCTTTTAGAACCATGCATATAAACTGCAAATACAACAGCACAGACAATCTTGACTTTTGTATTCAATGTATCTTTACACATCAAGCTCTTGTCTAGTTCCTTCATAGCTGCCCCTCCAAGTCTGCAGCCAAAAAGAAAGAGAAGCCTCCCTGGATGACAGAGGAAACTTCAAGCAGTTAAGGATAGATGAGAAGCAAAAGTAAGTAAAGGTGAAGGGAAATACGAAAGAACCCTGAATGCAACTGTTCCACAACTTGTGTGCAGCGACAAAGAGAAATACTCTAACAATCAATGCAGAGAAATAAAAGTTGGCAACAAAAAAGGTAGAACAAGTGGCCTCTTCCACAAGATCTGAGAAATCAAAGGGAAATTTAAACAATGACCAGCAGGGGAACACTGCATGATCAGAAGAAATAAACAGCCGATACAGCAATACACAGAAGAAATATATAAAAGAGATGGAAGGATGAAAGATTCATTCAAAGAAGAACCATTTGAAGATGAACCCATAATTTGAGCAAGTGATGTGAATGCTGCACTCGGAGTACTTGGAAGAAAAAAATCATCAGGAACAGATGGCATACCAATTGAGCAACTTTAAGCAACAGAGACAGAATCCACACAAATCCTTACTAAAATCTGTCAGCAAATATGAAAAACAAAAGAATAGTCCACAGATTGGAAGCACTCAATACACATTCCAGTCCCCAAGAAAAGGGACACCAGAGATTGCCATAACCATCAGACCATTGCATTAATCTCCCACACTAACAAAGTGATGCTCAAAATTCTACAACAAAGACTTTTACCTTATGTGGAGTGACAAATGCCAGATGTCCAAGCTGGGTTCAGAAGAGGTAGAGGCATGGGGGATCATATTGCAAATATACTTTTAAAATCAACCTGTGTTTGATTGCATACATCATGAAAAACTATAGATGACTCTTAAAGAAATGAGTGTGCAACAACATTTGATTGTTCTGATGCATAACCTGTGCTCAAGACAAAAGGCCACCATCAGGACAGAGAAATGGAATGGCTTACTATTGGCAGGGCTGCATTTTATCATCTTAACTGTTTAACTTACATCCTGAATATATTATATGTAAAGCAGGATTAGACTCAGAGGAAGGAGGTGAAAAAATTGGAGCAAGGGACATCGGCAATTTATGATATGCAGATGACACTATGTTATTAGCAAAAAATGTCAAAGACTTGGAATGACTGCTGAAGAAGGGAAGAAAGTGCAAAGACAGGTTTACAGTTGAACATTAAGAAAACAAAAAATAATGACCACAGATTATTTACATAATTGTTAAACAGATTATGAAGAAATTGACATAGTCAAAGATTTCTTACACCTTAGCTTATTAATCGAAATGGAGATTGCAGTCAAGAAATCAGAAGACTAGGGAGCTTTGCAGACTGCTAGAAATAGTGCAAATTGAGTCCACTTAACTGTCCTGGCTCAGTGCTAGGGAATCATGGGAACTGTATTTTTTCTGAGACATTGAGCCTTCTCTGTCAGAGAGCTCTGGTGCCACAATAAACTACAGTTGCCATGATTCCCTAGCACTGAGTCAGGGCAGTTAGTGGACTCAATTTGCACTATTTCTGCAGTCTGCAAAGGCCCTAATTCCTGATCCATTATGCTTAATAGTGGAAAACTATTTTTATATTATCTTTAAATTCTTTGAGGATGTCTTTCAGGTTGTATTTTGGGACAATGGTTGGCTTAGTGTTCTTCTTTAGCTTTACTCTAATTTTAGTATTAGCAGTTCATGTTCTGTGTGCCACAATCTACATCTGGTCTTGTTTTGGCAGAAAGAATGGAGCTTCTCAATTTTCTGCTTCCAATTACGTATCCTATCCGATTTATACATTGGTCATCTGATATCTATGTACACAGTTGCCTCTTTGGTTGCCTGAAAAATATGTTGGCTTCACAAAATTCAATCAGTCACTCTCCTACTTCATGTTACATCATAATAATTATGATGTTACGATGTGTATTTACCACTTCTTGATGATTCACATGAACAATAAAGCATATACAGCTCACCCACTCCAACCGTGGGTTTGCAATCTGCAGATTTGAGCATCCATGGATGGCAAGCCCCATTGGTCCTAATGGTGACTGTACATACGAACTGCTATTAAAAACCACAGGACTCGAAGTCCTACAGTTTTTGACATCTGTAGGAGGAGCCAGAACAGAACCACAAAGAGTCTAAGGGACAACTGTACAATAGGACAAGGATGGGCAATTTGTGCCCTTACTGTAGCAGAAAATGAATTTATCTAATACCAGTTTTTCTGTAGTGCTGTGACTTGTGCTTAGGCAAACAAAGGAACTACCAAGAAAATTCTGAACCTATATATTACTATTCAAGCTTTACTGATATTATCTATTTGGCATTATGAAATAGGAAGGTCTACATTATGGTTCAGTGGGCAACCAGATTCAGAATTAAACAGCATGCTCTCCCATTTAAGAATCTACAATATAAAATATATTCAGCTCTAGAATATATACACAACAGATGGCAGTGTTATAAATTTGCCTTTAACAAACCCACTCATATTTTTAAGTATACCAAATAACACAAAATCTGTCAAAACAACTACAAGAAATAATGGTGTGGCGAATGCATTTAGAAAAAGTGTGCTTCCCACATCACATTTGCAGTGAGACTGCTGAAACAGGTTGGATGTTTTCCTTATTTCAACTAGCAATGCACCTCTTTCTAATGACATCAGATAGATGGATGGAAGCTAGCCCTGAGTACCACAGTATTTGTTAAGTGGGCACCTACAAATGTAAAAGTACAAATGCAATGAACAAGTATTTGAAAATATACGCAGCATATAAATAAGAGAGTCAGAATTTATGGTAGAACTCTCTCGTGTGTCCATTTGAGGGTAAAGCTTAATGTCTTGTTCAATAATACATGAAGCAGCTAAAGGAGAATAGAAATTTGCCAATTTTCTGACCAGATAGGGTGAGGTCCTTATCAGTTCATGTAGCTAAACTATTTGACTGTGTAAATATATTTAATGTAGCTTGATGTAACAAATACTTTGGCAGTGGGCCATCATAATTTAGTATTACACAGACATCCTATTTAAAATTTTATAGCTATATCCTGTGTATAAATTGTTGCAAGGGTAACTGCTGGAGAAACAATTCGACAGACTTAGTTTGTCAAGGAGCTACACTGGACAGATTTAAGCATCCCCACCTCAATTTAAAAGGCTGAAAAGTAATGTAACAAAAAGATACCTCAAACAAAGGAACTAATGACATAGTAAACAGGAAGTCCCAGGCGAGCAGGACTAAGTTCTTCCCCCCCCCCAAAAAAAAAGAATAGCAATAATTAATTATCCTGTTAGAGTTCACTCCTATATTCCTTTTCCTGGAAGTAAACTCTAATAAACTCTATGGGGTTTACTTCAAAGTAGACAAATACAAGATGGGGATAGATATGTTAAGTACAGAGCCAGTATGTGTAATGGTTTGGACAATGGACTGTGACTCTGGAGACCAAGGTCCAAATCCCCACTTCGCTATGAAAACCCTTGGATGACCTTGAGAAAGTCACACTCTCTCAGCCTCAGAGGAAGGCTATGGCAAATCCCCTCTGAACAAATCTTGCTAAGAAAACCCCATGAAAACTAGCTGAACCAGGTCAGAAACAACAACAAAAAGAAAAAGAGCAAATAAGGACCTGGGGCTACATGGGGCCCCCTAAGGCTTTTTTGTGGTCCATGGCCCTACCAGAACCCCAAACTTTTCTCTTTCTGGCAAAAAGAGCAGGGATACATTGAGTTTCGGGGAAGCTTCCATGTGTTGCAATTCAGCCTTTAAACAAGTTGCCCAGCTCCTGTACACTGTTTAACATTTTTAAAATACCAGATTTTTGAAAACCAGAAATAAATTCCAGGCCAACTTATTTTCTTTCCGATGTTTTAACAAAACAGTTGAAGATCAAATAAAGCAGGGTGGTCAGAGCTTCCCATCCACCACCCAAATCCCAGCGGTTCACAACAAACCAGAAATGAATGGAGGCTCCTTTTAAAAACAGAGCCGTTCATTCCAATTAAGTTCAAATCAAAGCCATAGAGAAGAGGCTGCTGAACAGATCGCATTGTATTACAAGATGTTCTGCTTCAGTATCATCCAGCAATTCCTAACACCACTGCTTTAAAAAAAAATCACAGAATTATACCCCGTCTCCCTCTCCCAAGACATTAAAAAATGTTAAAGAAGCACATTCCTGACCCCCTGTGATAAAAGTGACTCAGCATGTGGAATGCAGGGGAACACTCCTGTATAAATTCAAAGGCTTCATTTACTTTGGTGCCTACAGCTTGTTTCGGGTTCAGGGAAGAGGGAGAGACCTTGAATGCTGCATTGGTCTTTGCCTCAGACCCACCATGCACTCCGTTCCCCATTCCCTATCATTGTCTGCTGAAGAGGGAGAAACAGCAGCTTCTTTAAGGGAAGACATAAAACCAGGATTCATCACAGAGCTGTGAGAAAAGTGCCCAAATGCTGAAAATGTACCTTGTTTGTTTCTGAAAGTCCCCTATTCATTAGAATGAAACGGAAGTTTTCTAAACACACAGGGTTATTTATAAGCATTTCATTAAATTTTCTCGGGATCAGTGTCAATATTAAAAAGGCTAAGCAGCATGTTTTCATGCAAAATGAAGTTTCTATTATTTTTTTCAATCTGATATCTGCCTCTGGAGATATCTGGGACAACCTTAAAAGTTAAGTATAGTGGGAGATGACATGCATAAGTATTCCTATCCTGTCTCCAGGCTCATGGTTATTCATACATGGACGTTGTTTGCTGATGGTCGACATTCAAAAAGTTGAATGTTTGAAACATTCAGCTGCTTTTAAATTTTTGTGTAGGTCAACCAATAGATAGCTTAGGCCTATGTGTGTAGGATTTCATATGCTAACCTCACAGGAATGTAACATCCATGTTGATTTCTGTCTCCAACTGTGTAATTTGCCTGTCTGCAAGCAGAAAATGGAGGGGGGAGGTATTTTTTAAAAATAAAATGCAATAGATTCATTTGAGATGTGGTGCTGGAGAGGAATGCTGAGGATTCTGTAGATTGCCAAAAAGACAAACAAATGGGTCCTTGAACAGATCAAGCCTGTTATCTCCTTGGAAGCCAAGATGATCACTTTGAGGCTGTAGTACTTTGGTCACATAATGAGAAGGCACAGATCACTAAAAAAAAGTCAATAATGCTAGGAAAGATAGAGGGTAGGAGAAAGAGAGGAATACTGACAGGTGGATAGATTCAATCAAGGAAGCCATGGAGCTGTGTTTGCAGGACCTAAGCAGAGCAGCAGAGGACAGGGAATTTTGGAGATGTCTCATCAACAAAGTCACCATGAGTTGGAGTCAACGCAAGGGCAAGAAACAATAACAGTTATAACTGTAGAAGCCTTTTTTTGAATTTCAGTGTGCTGGATTTTTAAGGGCCAGGAGTATCGTCTTCAGCATTTGTGGAACCAGCATCTTCTAAAACAAGTTAGGACAAACATTTTCACTGTAACTCTATAACAGCAACCTAAGAAAATCAATCTTTACTTCAACATTTATTCCTCCACCCCCAAGAGCAGGGATAGGCAACCCATGTTGGCCAATAGCTCCTGGGATTCTGGGAGCTGAAGTCTCTCGGCCCTTAAAGGGGAAAGGTTGCCTACCCCTGCCCAAGAGATTCGGGTCAAGATCAATCTGAGCAATATGCTCAGGCTTCCCGTTTCCTAGCTTTCCCACTGTTCCTGTTATTTGCCATTAAGAATGATGACTTATGGGGAACCCATGATTGAGAGACCTTCAACAGCTGGTCATCAACTCATCTGCTCAGATGTTGTAAACTCATGGCCATGGCTTTCTCGTTTGAATCAATCCATCTGTAGTTTTTTTTGCCCCCCTTCTTCTTCTACCACCTTTCACTTGACTGAACACTGTCATATCTTCCAATACGAACTAAAAATACTCCAATAGAGCCCACCGTTTCTTCAAGCATGTTAGCATCCTTCCAATTTACACATGTTGTATGTTGTACACACAACATATGTCCTTACTACACACACATATGGGAAAATGGACATTATGGACAATGGAAATCTAGAAAGGCTACTGTTGTTTGGCTCATTTTACCCTCATTTTACCCACCACCTGCCTACTGTACCCATAGTTGACCTGAGCTAAGCTAGTACCATAGAAGTGAACATATTTTGAATACAAAGCAATATCACTGTAGGGAAATGGCCACAGGAAGTGATTTGTGCCATACCTAGAAATAATCAGTAGTACTATTAAAAAAATTAAAGGGTAGAGCTATTAGTTAAAATGTACCACCTCCATTTTATTGAAAAGCATAAGTAAATTTGCAGTTTAAAGCAGAATAAAATGGAAACCATGCCATGCTACCTTCTCTAAACTTGTAACAAGGCAAATTACAGCGAAATATAGATAACACTTTTAAAAGAACTGAATTAAGTATGCGCATATTGAGCACACTAGTTATAACAGCATATAACACTGAACTGTTAAATAAGAATCAAAGTATAACACTGCATTGTGGAACTTCATTTTGAGATATCATGCAATTCAATCCAAAGAATAATCTTTACAAATTTACCAAATCTAAAATATTCCCCAAAACATGTAAAACACTCATCATATCAAAAGCTGAACACATATGGATATAATGTTATGGTTTCAGGTAATGTCTCCTTTTATGTGTTGAAACTGAACACAGATTTCCCCCAATACAGAATACTCTGAGATACACCCTAATTGATGGGTTTCTGAATCTCCAAAATGGAGTACAGAACCATCCACTGAAAGGTGTAAATGGTTTCACACACACTTAACAACCTCAGCAAACATTATCCTGGTTACTTTAAGCTCCATTAATCTTAATGCAATCCTGCAAAACAAAACTGGTTCTCTTAACAGCCAGATTCTTGACCTTCTGCTGTTCCACTTTCAGAATGGGGGTTGGGGTGCAAATCATACTGGCCAATCTCTTCCGAGAGCTGCCCATCCTTGTATTTTGCACTACAAAATCATCAGGAGAAAAGATAAATCTTTCCCCCAGTAACACCACCATGGCAACAGGGCCAGTTTGTACTCCTGTTTCATGCTCTCAGAACACTACTAATTCAAATTCACAGAAAGTGTTCTGTAGTATTTGGCTGCAACAGAGGATATCAAAACTATACACACATTACTTGCTAACAGAGGTATCATTTTATATGAAATCCCACAGAGCAAGAAAATGCAAAACTAAATGCAAACAGATTTTAGAGGGCACAAGTGAAAGGAAAACAGTTTCTGCCAATTTACCCCCTCCTCCTGTAATTCTATCCTTTGTTCTCAGAACTGCTTTTTACTTAATTTCCCCTTTCGTACATACATACATACTTAATAGTTAGTTCTATTTGGTGAAATGATAAAGACCAGGAATGCATTTTTAGCTACATGTAACAATGTACAAAATGGTGTTAGCTTTAGCTCAAAAACACAAATGAAATTTGAAACTAAAAAGCTTTCTTAGAAAAAAGAATCATTATTACTCAAAAGCAACACTCTTCTCCCTGTTGTAACAAAAATTAAGTTAGCCTCTCTTTCGAGGAATTAATTATTTGGGTCTCATGTCTATGAAGATTTATGCAATGCTCCATTTTATTATTATAAGTTGTTAAAAGCAGAGAGGGAGGACCTACAAAAACATTCTAGCAGACTATTTAATTTGTGGGAGAAAATATTTCTGAATAATGTAAGAGTGCTACAGTGGATAATAAAACTGCTTACTCTCTTGGGCTGTTTGTGGTAAGAAAAGTACCATTGTAAAGAACAGTTTGAGGTATCTAAGAAAAAAATGCAAGGAAGTCCGTACTCTAATATCTACATCCTTATTCAAGTGAAGGCAAATGTTCTTCAAGTAATTTAGTTTGTCATAATTTCATAATTTAAAAATCTGAATAAGCATATTCACAAAAATTATGCTAATTTTAGGCTTCTTTGTGAAAGCTTTCTTACTGATTATGTATTTTGGGAGATGATGTTTGGAAGCCTGACTCCAGATTGTGATTGCGAGGTGCCTATTAGGTTTCTAGGGAAAGAATATGTCGCAGTTCTTAAAGGTTTTCTGGAGGTAAGTTCTTTTGAGCAAAGTGTTATATTTACATGTAATGCTCCTTTTCGTGCTGTTTGCCCCATGTTAACCTAAAGCATTTTGGTTTAATTGTATTTGTAAAATTATTGTTTATTTGTTCTCCCAGTTAAACAAACAAAACACTGACTGACAGTAATGAGCCTT
>JAIPUX010001232.1:76961085-76971336 GCA_020142125.1 Phrynosoma platyrhinos | reverse complement strand
TGCCCACCTGACCAGATGGCGACTAGTGAAAGGGCATGTCTTTGGAGCAGCGTTTAGACGTACTGTGCCAAAGAAATGCCAAAAAGCCACCACCGCAGTGGCAAGGGCAACTTTTTGCTGCTCTAAAAAGGAGCAGCATTTTGCCAGCTCTTTTTAGAGCGGCAAAGCACTGGATCAGGGCCGTGGCAGGCAGTTGCTGCAGCCCCAATCCGGCGAGCAAAGGGCCATCTTGCCACCTCCCCTTTCAGGCAGTCTGTTCAGCACCGTAGTCTCAAGAATCTCTGTTTTTATACTACTCTTGGATATTATAACCTGGGGACTCACAACATTTGCCACCTGTTCCAAAAGCAGCCATTTTTCCTGTTACCATGTGATAGAGGAGCCTCTTTGAGCTCATATCCAAGTGGTAATATAACTCCAAATATAATTTTAGAGCTTTGCGAATTGGTTCAAATTTCTCTTATCACACAAATCTTCACATCACTGAAAAGTGACGGGAGTTTCCTTAGGGTTCCTACAGATACAGAAGAAATCCATAATTGATTTCTTTGATATCATACAATTTAATCTACTAGATTAGGAATCCATGTGTCCTGTTCCTCTGGGATCCTCCTTCACATTCCCAACACAACTACCTGTGAATGTTTTCTGTATACAAAGGGATCTTGTAGCACCTTTGAGGCTAAGAGAAAGAAGCTGATAGCACAAACTTTTGTAAGCTTGAGTCTTTTTCCTCAGATACTCAAACTCCCAGCTTCTTTCTTTCAGTTAGTCTCAAAGGTGAGATAAAAGCTATTTCCATACCATTTTTCCAGACTAACATGGCTATTTCTTTGAATTCCATAAACTTTCTATCTCCTACAATCTGAACTGGGGGAGTAGTCAGTTGTTGTTGTGAGGGTTTTTTTCCCCTCAAGGATTCTGAAGGACTAAAATATGAAATAGGAATTAAATGTCATTTTTGTGCAAAACAGAACAATGAACTGGATCCCAAGGGGTCATTCTCCTGACAATTGCTTCCCTCTGTGAAATCTTATAACATGGGGCAGCTGAAGAGCAAGTTTCTGTGGGGTGCAGAAGGCTGGAGGGGGAAGAGGATTGAAAGAAACTCCTGCTTTGTTAGGAGGCATCCATCTTCTTGAAGATGGAGTTAGGTCAATATTTCTAATTCACCTTTGCTAGCCTCAATGGATTCAGGCAATGCGTCTCATTTGTAGTTTATTACAAAATCATTCTTTTCCTGCCTAAAGAAAATAACATATCAATATTGCCCGGATAGTATAATGGTTTGAAAGCTGGACTAGGAGTAAGAGAGACTAGGGTTTGAATCTCCACTCAGCCAGAAAAATCCACTGGGAGAATCTTTAGCAAGTCACACTCTCTCTCAGCCTCAGAGGAAGGCAAGGACAAATTCAGTCAAGAAAACCCCATGATGGATTCGCTTAAGGGTTGCAGTAAGTCAGAAATGACTTGAAGATACAGACAACAAATTACCAGCACATCTATTAGATTTTGTTGTTGCTGTTGTGTGCCTTCAAGTCGTTTCCGACTTATGGCCACTCAAAGACCCTAAGGTGACCCTAAGACATGGGTAGGCAACCTAAGGCCCAGGGGCCGGATGCGGCCTCCCAAGGCCTTTGGACCGGCCCCAGGCCAGTCTTGCCGCCGCCGCCCGCCATGATGATATTGATTATTGTTGTTATTACTTGTTCTTGGGGTTTTCTTGGCAAAATCTTCACATGGGTTTTTGCCATGGCTTTTCTGGGGCTGAGGGAGTGTGCATGTATATATTTTATTTTTTATTTATTTATTTATTTTTGGTGCTTCAGCCCCCCCAATTGTCTGAGGGACAGCAACCCAGCCCCCGGCTCAAAAAGGTTGCCTACCCCTGCCCTAAGATAATCCAATGATAATTATGAAGTTTTCTTGGCAAGAATTGTTCAGAGGAGGTTTGCCATTGCCCCTTAGGCTGAGAGTGTGACTCACCAAAGATTACCCAGTGTGTGATCTTTATCCAGCATGAATCAATAGTTGAATCACTTATCTTCAGGTATCATTTTCCTTGAAAACATTTTCAGTCATCTGAGATCCCTTGCTTACATTTTGTGTAAATTCTAGGCACTCCTGACTAGAATATCTAAAAAATTCAGGTCTAAGAGAAAGCTCTGCAGATCTCCAGATTACAAATGCCTGTTTTCACTAAGCTGAATTCACCAAGCAGAATTTCACACTGTAATGATTAACCGCAGCTATGTACTGTTAAGCTTTCTTTCAAATACGATTGCATGGAATAGTTGCTCACTCACATACTCTGGCTACATTGCTACTTTTCCTCCTTAAAGCACTTCCCAAAAGTTTGTCAGGGCCAAGAAGAGTCAACCATCAGGAGTAAGAGGTAACAGGAAATGAGGAAGAAGATGGCATTATCTTTAAACCTAAATAAATAAATATTCATGATGGACCCAGTTCTCCTTCTTAACAGCAGACAGGATTTCCAGATGATAGCTTTATTAAATTCAAAACAAAGTTTGATAAAAACAGGACTTTCCTCCTCTACCCCTATAAAAGATCCAAATTTGGAAAAGTTGCTTTTCTGTACTACAACTCATGGTCTCTCCAGCCAGCATGGTCAAAAAAAATGTTGTAGTTTTGTCAAAGGCCTGATTTATCATTTTGCTTTCTGGTATAAGGTGAGCAGTAACTGAGCCATGCAAAGAATACAATGCAGCTACAGAGCATTTCTCTGATGACATTGTCTAGCTGTTTTACTATGCTTACTTTGTGTCCTTATAGCATTAGAAACAGCTCTCAGATGGCATTGTCTTGCTGTTTTACTATGCCTATTTTGTGTCCTTATAGTAATTAGAAACAGCAGAGTCGGTAGTAGGAAGAAGAGGGAGAGTGGGAATGAAGAAGAGAAGGAAAGCATAGAAGAACAGAGCTGAGGGGAGGAAGACGGCCGCACACACAACTATGATGCTCCTGACGTAGTTCTTCTGCCCTTAGTTAAGAAGAGCTGCTCCAGACTATCTCGACTGTCTGATCTTTTTTTGTGGCCAAAAGCTGCAGCTCCCACACCACTCTGCCTGTTAAGAGATGGGGGTTAAAGGCTGAAAGTAAACAGGAACATTAAGACAGAAAATAAAAGACATCACTGAGAAAGATATTCAGAAGGGCAGTCAGAGGGGAGGACTGTAGCTTCAAAAATTCAGATCAGATTGGCTGTGAAGGTGGGAAAAGAGAAAAAGGAATCTGTCTGTAACCTTTTCAAAAAAAGAGAGTTGATAACTGAATTAGCTGTTAAGTGAATTTCTAGCAAATAAACAAATCTACTGATGGCAAATACAGTGCTTTCAAAAATACAGTGTCTCCATTCATGCTTCCTACAAGCCATCAGCTATTTCTTTTGTGCTGATAAAATAGAATTATATTTATCTAAATTAGATTTACTGTATGAAGACATTTCTGTTTCTCAACCCAAATTAACACTTTAGCAAGGTTTTGAAAGGCACACTGTTTTCTAAATAAACACAAATTCAATAAAACATAATTTGCCTTGCTTAGCAATTTTTTGCTGTGTTACAGGGGACATCAACAGTGCAATCATTTATGTGTCTATTCATAAGTAAGCAGCATTTAGTTTGAGAGGAAAACATATATGTAAAACATACAGAACTGGAGTCCCAAAATCTTAATTGATTGTAACAGTGATTACAAGCAGTAATCATTATGCTTAAAGAGTCATACAAATGCACAAAAACAGTAGACCAGAAGAGGCAGAAGTACTTTCATAACATTAAATAAATTAGGGCCAAACCTTAAACTTTTGGTCAGACTCAGCTTCTGTCCATATAACAAAGAGGTGTACAACTATGGAAAGCTAGCGCCGCATTAACCTGCACAAAATCTTGGAAGGCTGAACACTCTCAACACATCCTCCCCCCCAAACAGCCTCTCTAAGGGATCCAAGCACCCTCTGGGGATATTTTTACTATGTTTTTAGGTTTTTCTGGGCCATTTTATGCCCAAGCAATTACTAGTTGTTGGGTTTTTGGTTTGTTTTTTTAAGACCCTTATTTTGGCCCAGGGCAAAATGCACTCAAAGACATGGGGGTGCCACTACATTTGGTAGTCCTAGATGAGGAGTCTGTATCAAGGACATGAGGTCACCATCAGAACAGAATTCGAGGAAACAGAGTGGTTCCCAATTGGAAAAGAAGTCAGACAAGACTGCATCCTATCACCCTACTTGTTTTAATTTATATGCTGAAAAAAGCAGAATTAGAATCAGAAAAGGGAGGAGTTAGGATAGGAGGAAGCAACATTACCTAAGATATGTGAACGGCACCATAATATTAGCAGAAGACATTCAAGAATTAGAACAGTTAACAAGGAAGATCAACTATGAATGTGTAAAGGCAGGTCTTATGTTGAACATAAAGAAAACAAAAATAATGACCACAGAAGAAAGACACATATTCAGTCTAGACAACGAGGAAATTGAAATTGTTAAAGAATTTCCCTATCTAGAATCAAACATTGACCAGAATGGAGACTGCAGTCAAGAATAAGAAGAAAATAAGAAATGGGAAGGGCAGCTATGAAAGAAGTGGAAAAGATACTGAAGAGCAAAGACATACAACTGAGCACTAAAGTCAGAATCGTTCAGGCTATTGTATTCCCAATTACCATGTACAGATGTGAGAGCTGGACAATGAAGGAAGCAGACAGAAAGAAAATCATCTCATTTGAAATGTTGTGGTGGTGAAGAGTGCTGAGAATATCGTGGACAGCCAAGAACACAAACAAATGGGTTCTTCAACAAATCAGACCAGAGCCTGTCTTGGAAGCTAAGATGATCAAGTTGAGCCTATTGTATTTTGGACACCTAATGAGAAGGCATGGATCACTAGAAAAAACAACAATGCTAGGAAAGGTACAGGGTAGAAGAAAGAGAGGAAGAACACAAACCAAATGGATAGACTCAATCAGGGGGGTTAAGGACTTGCAGGATCTGGGCAAGGCAGTGGATAGGGATTTTTGGAGATGTCTCATCCACAGGGTTTGCCATGAGTCGAGCTGACTCGAGTTAACAACAACAAAGCACCAAAACAGGTTAAAAATGCCTCTCAGGCCCTCTAGAGGTATTTTTTTTTAAAAATGTATGCAATATTTTTGACTCCTGGAATGAAAACCATTGGGTCACCTTGAGCAAGTCACATGCTCTCAGCCTGTGGGGAAGGCAATGACACACTTCCTCTGAACAAATCTTGCCAAGAAAATCCCATGATAGGTTTGCCTTAGTTTCTATAAATCAGACTTGACTTGAAGGCACACAACAACAACACCCAAAACTGCTCCTCACCTGAAATATGTTTGAACTGCCTTCTGCACTCCACAGAGGGGTGGGGGGGCATTGGGACAAAATGATTTTTGATCCTTGGGGCACACTGAGGGATGCACAAAGCCCGCAAGCAAATCTATTTGCCCACCCCAATATAATATATAAATGTGGCACGTAACATATGCCATCCTATACACATTTATATTTATTTATATTTTTATATTTATATTTATATTTATATTCCACCCTTCTGGTGTAAAAGCCCTATTCAGAGTGGCTTAAACATTTTGAACTGACTGCTTTGTGTAAGTGTACCAATATAAACTAATCAACCAAGGAGTCAGGGTTAGCAGTTAAAACCAAAACATTTTAAAAGATTATCTTCTACATACAAGCACCTGCTAGAATAATATGGTCCTTGTTATCTGATGAAAAACAGTTCCCATTTCACCAGGCAAGGTCAGTCTAGATGTGTTTCCATGGATATATCTGACTTCCTTGGCAAAATGTGCAGATAGCAAATCAGTCTCCGGTAGTTGAAGTAATTCCCAGCCCCATCTGCCACCTGGATATCTAGGTATAAGCTGAATGCAGGAGCACTCCCTGACTACAAACTAATTACGGTATTCAATGGGAGGACCAAACCATTCAAAATAGGTTTCAACTCTCTTACAGTCAGAGTCCATTTCCTTCCTGACCAGGTGCATCTCTGTCTTGCCTGGATTAAGCCTTGACTTGTTAGCTCTGATCCACGCCATTGCTGCCTCCAGGCATTGATTCAGAATGTCAACTCTTCCCTTGGCATCCAGTGAAAAAATAAAGTTCTGTCATTAACATATTGGAGACAATGTAGTCATTCACACTTTTTTTTTTTTTTTTTGAACAAAGAGATCTGGATCTCCATGCCAATCCAGAACCAATTCAGAATTGGTTTGGTGTTCCCACTACATTTACCATGATCGAATCTCTCCATGCCATTTAACCCTGTTGCTGTATCGATTTAAAATGGAGGTGCCTCCATTTCTGGGAATGATGCACTGCAATCTGAATCCATTTGGTAGCATACTCACACTACTGAAGATGTGGATTGTTGCAGATCTTTAAAAAAGAACCGCTAAGGGGTCCGTTGTCAAATGCACTGGTTTAAGTGGGCTTTTCTGTCACCACCTTCCCCCCTCTGCGAACTGCATCGACTGTGGTTGGGGCAACTGTGAATGTCATGGAAATAAACTGGTTCCAAACCAGTTTATTTCTGTAGTGTGAATGGCACCATAGAACCCACATCCCAGGAAATTATCCCTCAAAAGCTTCTGTAAATACATTCAGCCCTCCATATCCACAGATTCCACCATCCAAGGCTTGAAAATATTCCAAAAATATATAAATTCCAAAAAGCAAACCTTGAATTTTCCATTTTATATAAGGGACACCATTTCACTACATCATTGTATTTAATGGGATTTGAGCATCCAAGGATTTTGGTATCCATGGGAGATCCTGGAACCAAACTCCAATGGATACCAAGGGCCCACTGTACTCGATAACATGAGGACATGATTCATGTATGTGGGGCACTATAAACCAATTGCCAAAGTGTTTAACTTTTGCATGGTTTTAAATTTATTTTATAATGTTTAATGTGGAAACTTTAATTTTATCTTTTTTAAAATGTAGACATTTTTAATTTGTTATTTTTGGAAGCCACTTTGTGTCCCATTTTGGGAGAAAGGCAGCATATAAACCAAGATGATGATTTGAGATGAATCCCACAGCACCACTGGTGCAGAGTAGTTTTTTCTAAAACTACACCAAGCACTACTTCATGTTACTTGTGTATTTTGGTCTTATTTAAGATTTACAGGCATATTGTCTGTTCTACCAATAAGAACTAGGTTGGCAGCAACCTCCCAGAGGACTTTCTCTGCCACAGCTCCTAAACTGTGGAATGCACTGCTGGAGGAGATTCGTCAGATAACCAACTTAGATGGCTTTAAAAAGCCATCAAGATGGATCTCTTCCAGCAGGCGTTCCCAGAATGATATTTCCCATAATCTCTCCCCCACCATTAGATCACTCCTTATAATCAGAGTGCCCTGTTTAATCATACTGAATTTGTAATTTTGTTTTAAGTTAAATTTTAATGTTGTTATGAATTTAATATATATATTTTTGGGGGGTGAATGTTCTTTGTATTGCATGGGATTGTGCTTTCAGATTGTAAGCCGCCTTGATAGCCTCAGCTAAAGGCGGGATATAAATAAACTATTATTATTATTATTATTATTATTATTATTATTATTATTATTATTATTATTGACACATAAGCTCTGTCAAAGCTATGATCCTTTCAATATTTGGATCAACTTGTGTGGAATGGTTTTCCTTTGGACTTCTGGCTGGAGGAGGATCTCACCCATTTTCATAAGGAGTTGAAGGTCTTCCTCCTTATTCACCAGATTAAGCTGCTGAGTTCTAAGGTTGTTGTGATGGGTAATGGCTGATGCAACGTTGGGGATTTATATATATATATATATATATATATATATATATATATATATATATATATATAGTCTCTGTCTTTTATCATACGTGTTTAAGGTTCTGCCCTGTGGTAGAAAGGGTGTTATAAACAAACGTTGTTGTTTGATTACTTGAATATCCTCCTGCTTCCCCAAATCATGCCCCTTCAATTACCACAGATCTGCAATAAAATCCTTATTTGAGAAAGCAATTAAATTACCTTGCATTTGTTGCACGCTTTATTTAAGTGCTTAATGAAGGTTTATAGAGATTAAACCTTTTAGATTACCACTAGTATAGGTATATGTGAATGATAAAGACTGCATTAACTTGTGGACAACAGTCCCATCTTCCTTTTCAGATGCCAGAACTTCAATTTCCAGATTTTTATCAGTTTCAAAAGATCTATGTACAAAGATACCAAAGAAACTGTAATGTTTATCCAAAGATCTCAAAGCAGCTAGAGCTTCAGGACAATTCAACAATGTAAGTAAGTAGTCAAGACATTTGAGATTTTCAGATATAAAAAGAGCAGTCACAAATGAAGAGCACTGATTATGTGGTTCAGATTATGCTGGTTCCTTGACTCAAATCTTTCTCAAAACTACATACAAAAGAGCTGGAACCAGTGTTTGAAAACTGCCAGAAAAAAGAACGTTAAAGAACTCTCAAAATATAAACAAACATCTTGCCTTGGTTATGAATATCAAAACAGACAATTGAGGTCAGGTACTTCATAAAGCAAAGAGAAAGTGAGACTATATTAAAGCAAAATTGAAGGACAGTTGCTTGAAATATAATCTTCCAGACAGAATAGAGCAGGTGTTCCATAATAAATCATCGAATATGAGGGATGCACAGGTATATTTCAGTGACATTTGTGTGGATTTTATATGCAACAATATCTTATGAAGGCCTCCATTTCTATCTTCTTTAACTTATTTCAAGTAACAAGAATGGGACTAGCTCATCCCCCGCTATCCCACAGACTTGTTAAATTCTTGGTTTCTGCACAGAGCATAAAGCTAGTGTTTGTATCTTGTGTCTTGTATTTGTAGAACAATGCTTCGTTCTTTCAAGGAATTAGTTTACTTTGGATTAAATCCTGGTTAAATTATCATACATGCACTCCTCGTATAGGCTAAAATAACAAAATATGAAGCTGTACCAAATGTTTTCAAACATCTGTTGCCTTCAGCACTGCATATTGAACTCCATATTTCATCTTTGAAATATGAAAAACAAGCTATCGATTGTAGCTTCTATGGTACATGACTACTAAAATGATCCAATCACGTTTACAGTATTTTGCTGTAGGACTGAAAGGACTCTTGTTGCTACAACAAAGGTGCAAAATATTGATATCCAAATGGGAATAATGGTCAGAATCTTGTTGGTGGCACTTCGTCATCATAACTCCGCTGACGTAGGCAGCATCAACAGGAGGAAAAAGGGGCCAGGTGAAAAGTTCATGAAGAAAGCAAGGCATTAGAGAAATAAGTCTACCTTCCTTTGCTACCACTACATGACCCTGGAAAATGTGCAACCTCTAGTCTAGAGCACAAACAGGTTTCTAGACAAACACTGCAATCTATACATGTCTACTCCAAACTATATGATTTAAATGAGACATTCTCAGGCAAGTTTGCGTAGAATTGCTGCCTCCCTCAGATATTGTACTGAATCCTCAAGATTCAAACATTTGCTGCTTATCTGGCTGAAGGTCAACATGTTACATCATCTTAGTCACATACTTAGTAACCTCTGTCAGCATCCTACACCCTGATCCTCCTGCCTCTAAAAATTCCTCTTATAAAGATGACTGAGCATGAGTACACATTAAAGCAGTGCCTTATGCCCTGTGGGAAGAGGTTTTTTATTGCTTAATCAGTGGTTGAAACCTAACTTTTAATATAGCAGGAAGAAGTAATTTTAAAAGCCAACCAAAATAGGGCAGACGTTTGACCAGCAGCACGGGCTATTACAAGTCCTGTTCTGTTCATTGGTATATTGTTCTGGTATAAATAACAATGTAATCATGGACTGCACTTAAGAGGTAGGAAAAGTTGGGCAGTTTGTGGCCCTTCAGATATTGTTAGACTACAACTCCTATCAGTCCTGCACAGAATAGTCTATAGCAGGGGTAGGCAACCTACGGCCCAGGGGCCGGATGCGGCCTCCCGAGGCCTTTGGACCGGCCCCAGGCTGGTCCTGCCGCCACCGAAGCCACCGCCCACCATGATGATATTGATTATTGTTGTTATTACTTGTTCTTGGGGTTTTCTTGGCAAAATCACCACAGGGGTTTTGCCATCAAGGCTCTTCTGGGGCTGAGACAATGTGCATGTATCCCTGCTTGTTTGTGGGCCTGCCTTCCAGTCATTTCC
>JAIPUX010001232.1:76942031-76960985 GCA_020142125.1 Phrynosoma platyrhinos | reverse complement strand
AAAGAAAGAAATTGGCAGCATGAGCTTTCGTAGATTTCAGTCTACTTCGAAGTAGACTGAAGTCTACAAAAGCTCATGTTAAACTTCCAACATAGTGCAATAAGCAGTAAACAAAGAAACACTATGATTAGCAGAAAGTTGAGAACACACAATACATAATATATATAAACAAGAGATGGCTACTAAACTCTCTTTATAATTCAGCCTATTCAGCATATTCAAACATCATCACAAGCTCTGTCAGATTCATTTGCAGTGATTTCCACCATGCTACATCAACAAATCTGAAGCAACTAAAACACATCTACCCGCACCTTTCTGTATACCACTCAAGAGACGGAGCAACAAAAGAAAGAGAATTACAGTTGTGACATGATAACAGAGTTCATCAATTATTTCTATTTATTTCCTGTAAATAAAATTGTTGTTGTCTGCCTTCAAGTCTTTTCTGACTTATAGCAGCCCTAAGAGGATGTATCATAGGGTCCTCTTGGGCAGATTTATTCAGAGGGGTTTTGCCTTTGCCCTCCTCTCAAGCTGAGAAAGTATGACTTCCCAAAGTCAACCAGTGAGTTTCCACAGCTGAGCAGGGATTCATACCCTGGTTTCCAGAGTTGTAATCCAATGTTCGAACCACTACACCACACTGGCTCCCGTGCATAAAATGCATATCTCTATAATTCGTAACAAGACATTGCCATCACATCTGTGTGAAATTTATTGAATACAGAGTACCTTATTTCAGAGAAACAAGCAATATGCATTTAGTCACACATGCTCACATTTCAGACCACAGGGACAGATCAAATGAAAATTCAGAAGAATGCCACTCCACTTGGCCTACCACCTTCTCTGCAAATTAGTATCTGAGTGTTCATCTACCACCTCGAAAACATGTGAAGTTACTGTAAAGTGACTAGAAAACATTTCTTAATTTAACATTATTAACAACAAAGGAGCTGATCCTGACCTTCATTTTCCATGTGAATTATTTCCCTACATTCGACATTGTCATACCTGCTACAAACAGAGGAGATCTAGGTGTGGGCATGGTACAGATAACATGCCCTAACATTTAGAGTTTAGTGCAGGCCATAGCTAAGGCAGAAGCTCTTTTCATTAGTACTCCTTAAAAAGCCATGTGTGTGCTTGAAAATGTAGCTTTAGAACTGTTTTGAGCATTTTAATAACCTGTGTTATAGGTAGCTACCCACAAGTGTTTCTCACAAAGTACAAGCATACTTGCTCACACAGCTATCTACAAGAAAATTAAAGGAACAGGAACAGTAAAGGAAGTAAAGTGAAATCTCAGAAGTACACGTCACTGCATTCAGTCAGACTTATTCCCATGTATACATGATCTGCACAATAAATTCCTAATTCTGCTGCCCTGATGGTATGGGAGAGTTGGGAGATATTCTACACTTGCCAAAATGTTTGCTAGGATGGGCAGATTGTCACACATAGATGAGTACACAAAAGTACTTGTGAATTTAAAATAATACAAGAATATTATATTTCCCCTGTAACAGAAATTACAACAAAGAGGCAGACAAAAGGGCCAAGAAATATGAAGCGTAAAAACAGAGACAGAAAATTATGGACATTTTTTGAAGCCTTGGAGAGAAACATTTCCTTTTCTTCCCCCTAGAAACCATGGACACCACAAGAAAAAAAAAGTGTAGCATTTGGAAAGAAACCATCTCATACAGTCACAATCTTAAGGACTAGCCTAGTGAAATATTTGGATATAAACTTTAACTCCAAAATGAAAATAATGAATACTTCAACAATGTATTATAAAAGAAAAGAAAGCTCCCTGTAAGCTTCTCTCATGAAGATGGTAGCATCCACTAGACATAGAAATGCGTCTAGGGTTTTAGAGTTGATGTCCAAAATATTTACGGAACATACGGTACCATTCTCTAATTTTGTAGACTTTCTTACACAAATCTTTATACTGTACAGTTCCCACATTTTGTCAAGCCTTGTCTTAACAAGCATTTGGTCTTCTGTCAAAAATAAAATATTCTGTCTGATAGTTGTTAAAGTTTTTTATTTTTTAAATTTTATTTTGGTATGTTAGCCTACATTTCCACTTTGTCCCCACTGAAAAATATTTAAACAAACCCTCGGAAAACAATTTTCCTCAATTTTCCAGGTCTTCCAATTATAGAAACTTACGAAACGCGCCTCCGAATAAATTTTGCTTCAACTTACGAAATTGTTCTACTTACGAAACTGGCGGGAAGGAGCTGCTTTTTGAATTTCGTGGCATGCTATTGGTTAGTGAAATCTGGCAAAGCAGCACTCTATTGGCTAGAGAACCAGGAAGTGTTTGCCTAGTGAAACTAAGTTAGGTAGTACTGTTAGGGCTTGCCAGAGAGGAGAGGAAGTGTGTTTTTCTTTGCCTCCTCCTCCTTCCTCCCTCCTCCCTCCCTCCTCCTCTCTCACTCACTGTTGCCATCGCACAGACAGCCGACCCGAAAGGTAAATGAAACTTTTTTACTGTACATTTGTATTGAGTTGTAGCTTGAATCTGGGGGCCTGGAACGGATTAGGCCTTTTCAATGTTAAATTTGCTTCAACTTACAAAATTTTCTACTTACGAAATGGGCTGTGGAACAGATTAATTTCATAAGTAGAGGTACCACTGTACTGCAGATAGGAAAATAGTGTAACTTCACAAACTGTAGTGCCTAAGAAACAAGGAGTATCATGCCTCCTGTAAAGAACAGATAAAACTTTATTATTAATGCATCTCTGGCAGGGCATTGGTGGTGAATATGTGACTCCAGGTGTTGCTGGAATGCAAATCCTACAATCGCTAGCACAGCCAATGATGGGAGATTATGGGAGCCACAGCCCAATAACATATGGAGCTCCACAAGCTGCAAACCCTAACTGTATTATGTTTTCACCATCACATCCTACTAAGAATATATTTTTAAAAATTGGTGTTGTCATAATCCGGGAAACACTCACAGATATGAGATACATTTTCCAGTGTACAGACTTGTGTGTCAAAGATGTACAGCTGTCAAGTAATCGCTAAGAAATGGTATGAAGTAAAGCAAGGTAATTTACAAGAATGTTTTTCCCCTTAACATATTATGCAAGTCATGCAATAAAATGAATGCCTTAGGAAAATGATTGTATTTGGATTTTGTTGTTTCCTGTTTGTTTTTTGGTCCAATCTTTAGGCTTAAACAGGTTTACCCACGGCCATACCTGGGAACCTCCACATATTTCATCCTGAGATTTTAGGAGAAAGGGTAAAGAAAATCTATACAATTTATTCCTTTTATCTTTTCTTTTACCCTTCTGTCACTTCAACTCCACCTACATTGCACATAGATCTGAAACTGAGGCTCTGCACAACACAGAACCGAATCCAAGCAAGAATTTCTCGTAAGTGTAATTTCAATACACATTTCATATTTAAATACATATAGACAGATAAATATATGGATGGATGTGTGTGCAAATCAGCATTCTGCTATATAGTACTGCATCTAAGATGTGCCTACACTTAGCATGCTCCCCATGAAACACACTTAGCAACTTCAGTTGGAAAACACAAAGACACAGGAGGTACAAACAGAGACCAGAAATAACCAGGACACTGTTTCCTTCAAACTTTGGGATTGTCAGCCTTAGTTACCGGTCAGCAACTTAGTTTCACAGCAGTGAGAAATAAATAACAGCTTCATTTACACAGCCAGTACAAATGAGTGAAATTACCATAGTGGTGCTCTAATTCCTGTTCCAGCCAACATGCACTCTATTCACACCGTCCTTATGAAAATGAGACTCATGTTTTCTAGCCCTCTCTGAAATATCCAGGTGGTTTTAAATTTTGTTTTAAATTAACCGTGTGTGTGCTTTTGATGGGATGAAGAGAAAAAGACAAAACCCTCAACTTCATATTAAGATGTTAGTAATAATCTACATTTTCTACTCCACCCTAACATAACAAAACATCCTGTGTGTAATGTCTTCATATTACTCACACAATGATTACAAAATTATATGTCAACTAGTTCAAGGACGCAACTATTCAGTAACCTGGGAAGGGAGGAATTTTCCTTGGAAGCAACTTTCATAGCATTTGCTTATAACATTGACTACTCTGTTAGACTCTTAGAGCCTTTGCAGACTGCCAGAAATAGTGCAAATTGAGTCCACTTTAAGGGTTAGGGTTAGTGCTAGGGAGTCATGGGAATTGTTTTTTTTCCCCCTGAGACATTGAGCCTTCTCTGTCAGAGAGCTCTGGTGCCACAATAAAATAAAGTTCCCATGATTCCCTAACCCTAACCCTTAAAGTGGACTCAATTTGCACTATTTCTGGCAGTCTGCAAAGGCCCTTAGTGCAGGATAAAGAATCATAGTGCATATTATTATATATTCCTCCATTTGCTATCATCATATTTTCATCAGATCTGTGATGCCAAACACCAGCGTGTTTGTTTCCAGTTGTAAAGCAAACAGCTCTCCGCTAACTTTCACAATTCAAAAGGAGAGAATGCTGTAAAGTGTCACACACTCATTTTTCTCTTATTTATATACAGCAAGCTTTCTTCAATAAAAATACAGTAGATGGAAGCAGTTATGCAAATAAGAAGAAAATATCTACTAACTACTAAATAACTGCAGGTTTGTGCTGGACGATTTACAAGTATTGCAGGCCCTGACACACACTTTGTTTAGGAAACACAGAACAAAAAGCATTGGCTGCACAAACTGCCTTGACTCGAAAATGCATCAATTTGTACGCACATTCTAGCTACCTATTAGTATTCATGGCAGGTAATACCTGTGGGGCATGATGTTAAAGATTTCTGTACTTAAAGGTACATTAAGACTATGAAAGTGAAACACGTATTTTTGAATAATCCCTACAGAAGCTTCAAATGCTGTTCATTTATGCCATTGCAATTGAAGCCCATGTTCTGCTTCTTTAACACCTGTTGTAAGTAAATCATATTACAGTACAATTATATCCTACTTCTTATAACTAATGAAAAGATAACAACAACACTGTATTATGGAGAAAGGTGAGTTTTTAAAATGTCTAGAGCCAGCGTGGTGTAGTGGTTTGAACACTGGACTGCAACTCTGGAGACTAGAGTTTGAATCCCCATTTGGCAATATAAACCCATTGGGTGACCTTGGGTAAGTCACACTCTCTCAGCCCCAGAAGACGGCAAAGTCAACCCCCCTCTGAAGAAACTTGCCAAGAAAATTTTGTGATATGTTCACCTTAGGGGCGCCATGAGTCAGAAACAACTTGACGGCACATAACTGCTGAAAGGTCAAATGCCCCCTCTCCTAGCCATTTTTTGAGCAGATGCCCAGAAATATCAACTTCATATGAACCAGGCATCAAACTTCTTGTTCTGACCCATCACATATTAAAGGCCAGAGAAGCTGGTGGCTCCTATACCAGAAGGGTTGCTGTTGTTGTTTTCTTATATCCCACCTTTCTCCCAATATAGGGAATCAAGGTTTTAGTTCAAACTACCTACATTGCTGAACCTGGCACCCAAAATTCGAACCATAGTTTGGACAACTCCTTTGGCATTTAGTCTAAAATCTGGAGTAAATACACTATCCCATTGCCACTGACTCAAGCTTGAAAATATGTGTGTTTGTAACCATAACTATGGCACAATGTTAAGAAAAAAGATTATAGCCAATGTAATATTAGTATGCATCATACTTTTGCCTCATTTCATTTCCTGAAATGCAAAACACCCAAAAGGTTACAATGCTTGCATGTAGCAGCTGCTAGTGATGTCTCATTCCCTTTGCCCTAAGGACGGCATCAGTTTTTCTCAGACTTGAAGTGCATCAAATAAATGGTGTACAATGGGGACACTTTGGAGGCCCCTAACATTTTTTAAATGTGATTTTTCAGTAGTAAGCAAATACAACCTACAATCAACAATGAAAATTCCTGTCCCATCCCTACCTTGCCTGACATTTTAGTTGTCATCTATCAAACTGTAAGGTACTGTTAGCTTTTTATCTTAATTGAACAGATGTTCTTTGTTATTTGGCTACCATAAGATAAATCACATCAGAATCTGTTTTGTCAGAATTTACTTGCTGTTTTTGAAGACCTAGTAAAAAATTAAGGTAAATGAAATAAAGAACAAATGTCTTCTTTTGTCTTCCTCTCCACCCCCATCTAGTCTAATTCTATGACTTCTCAGTCGGTGCAAATTACCACACTTTGTCAAGCCAGCTGTGGAGTGAGAAGTTGTGAAGGTCTCACCACACATCTGCAGTTTTACTGTTCTAGCTGCAACTGGCGATATTTTGATCAGGGTTTTATGTGTTAGATTTCCATTTTCTACATTAAAAAGTGACAACAATACAGTGTCTTTATGCTGTTTACTCACATTTGCTAACCATGCCTAAAACTAATTTCAAAATTGGTTCCCATTTGCGTATTTTAATCAAAGGTTTTCTAATGCCACAATCCCACCAGCAAAGTGTAGAAATTTCCTAACTGATTTTATTTGGCTTAGCAAGGGATGGAAACTCTAACTTATCTCATACACAGTCACACCCACATGGATATCATTTACAGCTCTTTTCTGAAGAAAGTAGTACAGATGTCCCTCTACATTTGCTGGTTAAGCACCCACAGATTTATTTTTTCACCAATTACTGTATTAGCTGCTGCCTCTGCTGCCCTACATGCAACCAAAACAATATGTTCTTTCTAGTTTAGGTTTAAGGTTCAAGTCCCTACGCAGCCATGGAAACTCATAGGTAACCTTGGACAGGTCACACTCTCTAAACCTCAGAGGAAGGCAAAGACAAACCAGCTTTGAACAAATCTTGCCAAGAAACCCCTATTATAGGTTCGCTTCAGGGCTGTCCAGGCCCTAAAATAATATTAAGAAGTTCTGCTTCAAGTGTCCTTGCCAAACAACACAAGGAGTGTGGCTAGTAAGGAAGAGGGTCTCTTCAGAGCTGGCACCCAGGTTGTGGGTTGCCTTCCACCACACAGAAATATCCGTAATGTACCAATGTACCTTTAGTGTCAGGTAAAGACCTGTTCATGCTCCCTTTTTTAGCTACCAATATTTAATTTTTTAGCCATATTTGTGCTTAATAGATCTTACACAGTCACAGCTTTTACTTTTCCTGCTAAGTATTTCCACACTTTTACATTGTTTATTATATATATATATATATATATATATATATATATATATACACACACACACACACACACACACACACACACACACTATTTCAAACTTTATTTTGTGAACCAAACAGAGAGCTTCAGATATTGGGTGACACAGAAATAAATAAATGAACAGGTACACATAAGCATGGGACCAAAAGGGCTCCCTATTGAATTAGCAAACCTACTTTACTGCAACAAAATCAGGTTTCACTGGGAAGTTCCTCACCCAGACTCAACATGACTCATTTGCTTCAGGCACTTTCACCATGGGCTTCCACTGAAGGGAATCTATGGACAGAATGCTCCAAGTATACACTGCGAATGTTTTAGCATTATGTTATCACATTGTTATCTTGATTGAGTCAATCTTGCCTGCATTTTCAAGATGTTTACACACAATGTGATAATCTGAATTTTAATTAAGATTTTCTTTATACTTTCAGTGTCATTTATAGTTGTGAAACTGATTAACGTCCTGAAAAGTTAGTGAGGATGTAACAATTTTTTTCTTCTTTAATTAATCACCTGTTAATAAACCTTTAAACTTCAAAGTTTATCATCCTCTGCCAATTAAATATTGAGCTGCTGTGATCTCTCTTGTATGTATAACCGTTAAATCCAATTGATAAAAAATGTGAAAACCTAGGAGAAATACATACTTAAGCAGGCTTCACTTTCAACCTCAGGGAAGGACAGAGATTAGAGCTGACAGATTAGGCAAGAACAGGTTGCCTGTAGGAGACAGGTTTTTTAAAAAATACTGTAGATAATCACACCTTTATATCTAGAAGTAAAAAAGAACAAGCATTAATGCTATTTCATTTTAACGCACAGACCTGCAGGAAAGAATTAACATTTCTTGATAAAAACTGGAGTTCAGAAAGGACAATCATTAACTTCTTCTGCAACTCCAAAAGACTCATTTTTTTCATCATCAGTCAGCAACTTTGACTAAATGGGTGTGGAACATTTCAGGAAACTGGTGAGGTATAAATAAAAGATTCTTTAGGAGCTCATGTTGCCCTGTGCTACTTAGCTGCTGAAATCTTAAGTGTCTACTCCTGTGGCAACTGAGTCACCCATGTTCTCTGCCTTGAGATGCATGTATTGACAGCTGCCAAGAAGAGCTAAAGCTACTGTAGACCAGGAACCTGTTGCAAACAACCAACACACACACCCAAACAACCAGCGACTGACAACTTCAGAAATCTTACTATGTAGTCTTAAGTGCAGAGGGCTTTCTGAACACTAAACAAGACTTGCAGGCTTTACATTTAGAACTTGGTACAAACAGCACAAGCATGCATATGAAATACACATCACATGTTGTTGTTATATGCTTTCAAGTCATTTCCAAATTATGGCGATCCTAAAGTGACCTATCATAGAGTTTTCTTGGCAAGATTCCTTGGAAGAAGTTTGCCATTGCCATCCTCTGAGACGGAGGAGTGTGACTTGCCCAGGGTCACTCAGTGGCTTTCCATAGCCAAGCAGAGATTTGAACCCTGGTTGCCTGCAGATAAGGCCATGACTGTTTTTGTTACAGCTGTGTAAAGTTGGCTGGGCATGAGGCACAGACTGGTTGTCCTGACTATCACACAATCAGTCTATCTGCAGTGGCAACTGAGTGTTGGTGTGATCAAGGAACCCATGTGAGTGTACTGCTTCTGTGTGATTTCCCTGCCGCTGGGGCTGAGTCAGGTCCCTGGACTCTGGAGTTGGACTGAGCAAGCCTACCTGCACCCCAAAACCCCTTAAGGAGACTCTCAAAAGACTCAAATAAGGGCAAGTCATCTACATTTCTACCCATAAACTGGATCTTGCCTCATGCCACCTATCCAAATTTTCACAAAGTGTAAAGCAAAGGGTAAAGTAAGTTAGACTGTGTGTGTGTGTGTGTGTGTGTGTGTGTGTGTGTGTGTGTGTGTGTGTGTGTGATCAAGACCCTAATCTTGAGAAGATGGCCAACACCTTCCTGGGTACATAAAATAAGACACAGCCTCCTAGGGATAAGACAATGTGATGAGAAGGAAGATGGCAGCTCTCCACTGACTTACACCACTCCACAGCCCAGAAATGGGCCTGCAGGTAAGCCTGGGACCTTGGCATTCAGAGAGATAACTTCCAAATACTTAGTAATAGAAAGTACCACTACCTTCTTTGGGAAAGTGCCAAGTTATTAAATGCACAAGTTCAAGATAGAAGGGTTGACTATATGCTTGTCAAGTCAATCGATCCCTGGATCTGTGCCTCATGCCAAGCCAATTGGTACAAACAGTCAAAATAGATGAAGTCTTATATTTTAAATCTTACATTTGTCTCATACATAACTTTTAAGACCTATACAGAAGCACAGAGAGAAAGGGAAACAAGAGGAAAGACACAAAAAGGGGAAGACATTGTCTGCCTTTAGACAAAGACTTCAGCATCAGCCTCCCTGAATCAGATCAAAGGGTCATGAGATCCAGCATCCTCTTTCCCACAATGGACAGCCACATGCTTCTGGTAAGCCCCTAAGGAAGGCATGAGCACAATAGCTCTCTTCAGCTGTTTCTTTCCAGAGACTGATATTCAGATGGCTCTCTCACACTGGAAGTAAAAGACAGCCATCATGACCAGTAGCGGATAATAATTTATCATCATTATTTGTTCTCATTTCCCTCTAAAGCCACCAAACGCTTCAACTGCCATGGCTCAATGCTATGGAATCTTGGAGTTTGTAGTTTATTGTGACACAAGAGCTCTTGAATAGAGAAGGATAATTATCTCACAAAACTACAAATCCCAGCATTCCATAGCATTGAGCCATAGCATTTAAAGTGATGTCAAACTGCATTATTTCTACAGTGCAGATGCAGCCGAAGTTGGTGGCCATCAATACAGCTTGTAGCAGTAAATTTTCATGTTACATTATGTACTATGTAAAGTCATACAATGCCTAAATACCTTAAAGCAGGGGTAGGCAACCTTTCCCCTTTAAGGGCCGAGGGACTTCAGCTCCCAGAATCCCAGGAGCTACTGGCCAACATGGGACTATTGGCCAACGTGGCTGAGGCTTCTGGGAGCTGAAGTCCCTCGGCCCTTAAAGGGGAAAGGTTGCCTACCCCTGCCTTAAAGGCACAAGATCCCATCTGATCTTGGAAGATAAACAGGCTCAGTCCTGGACAGATGGGAGGTCACAATAAATATCAAATGCTGTAAGCTACATTTCAGAGGAAGGAACTAGCAAAACCACCTCTGAGTATTTCTTGCCTATGAAATTATGGGATCGCCCTAAGTCAACAGGGGACTTGAAGGTACAGAAACCTGTCACTTCTGTTGTACAATTGGACTGAAACTCCACATCTACTTACTTGCAAGTACGTGGCATTGAACTCAGTGGGGTTTACTTCTGAACAGACATGCATAAGATTGCACTGTTCAGCATTTCCCCCCCTCCCTTGCTTGTTCAAGTAAGTGTGCTGCATTGAAACTTTATCAAACCAAGTACGTTGATTAGATTAACATCATTATTCTAGTGGCTGAAATTATAACTGCAAAGCTAAATTTAAAAGTAGCAACTTTCCATATTTTCACTGTCTATATGTGAAGCAGCTTCTTTCTTTTTTTCTCAGATCACCTATTTTTCTTGAACAACTTGAGTTTCTATTGTAAAGACAACAGTTTATTGCTTGACTATTCACACAGCATCCTGGTTATCTTTTATAAAGAAATACTGTATAATTATGGAACTAAATAATTGAAATACATGTGTTTTTTCTTTGTACCCACTAACACTGGGCACAAAAACTCAATGAGAACAGGAAGTCTTCTGACCTGGATGTTCAAAGTATATCTGTATGATCAGTGAATCTATAGTTCCTCCAAGTTTTCATTCTTAGGCAATAGGTACGTTCCAGCCCCACTCTACTGCATTAGAAGAAGAAATAAGATATCAATCTATTGCTGCAAAGATCTCGGGGAAAAGTTATTTGCACATGCACTCCAGCACTAAATAGGAAGAACAGGCAGTTCTTGAGATCTTAATAATATAATGTGTAAAATATGGCACCAAAACCTTTTTTTAAAAAATAGCAGAACATTGCTGCCAGCAAAAGAAATAACCTTGTTCGTGTCTGTAGTTTTTTAAAGAAAACATCCCTTTCCTCTGTTACTCTAGTACCTGAAAACTCACACCAACTCCTAAGGACATTTACTTAGAAGTCAGACTCAATCTAACACAGCTTATTCACAAGTAACTACACAGGATAGCAACAGTACTGTTCTAAAAATCTAACCTTTTACAAGTAACAAGACTGTACTGACAGCTTCAGAGGTATTTGCATCACTTATCACCATGCAATATTAACCTGGTGGCCTTGATAGCTACATTCAGCACTGCAGTCACAACAGTAGTAGATATATTTTCAGGGATGGAAGCAACATTATTATCCCAAAGAACAAAATGTAGCATATTTAGTACTGTGAAAATGTGATACTGGAAAGACAGAAGTGCAAACTGAAGTGTTGCTTGCGTACATCAAATTGTTACCAATGTTCTTTATAACTGGAAAGAGTATGTGAAAAGACCCTTAAGAGTCTACAAGAAACAACAGAAATGAGCCAACTCAGTCACCCAGTTATAGGCTATGCTACCCTATTATTACTGGGTTTGGACAGTATGACTCTGGTTTGACCTTCCACCAAACCACTATAACATTTTCTGCAACCAGCATTCCAGCCAAAACACATGACTTTTTTTCCTTCTAAGACTCAAAAAACATGAAACTTAAGTATGGCCATCACACAACCCGCTTGCCACATTCCAAACTTTTTCTGTGTTATTAACATTATATCCTCTGCTATCTTTTCCTTTGCCAAGCAAAAGTGCAGTGTGTGGTGTAATTAAATACACAAAGCAAACAAAATCTTTCTCCTTCCCATCATCACTAGTTCAAAATCTGCCCATTCATTTGAAAGCAAAACAGGGTAGTTTTTTTTTTTAAGGCAGCAGTGTCTTCATAGGTATACCATGTACAAGTCTCTAAGTTTCCCTTTCCTACTATCCAAATACCCAACCTCTATATAGCTAAAAATGATCAGGTTTGGGGATAATATGCCCCAAAATTGGATTCTTCAGTGGTAAAGGAACATACTTAGCTCCCTTATATCAGGTCAGACTATTTGTCCGTTTTGTTCAATATTATCTACTTTTATTCACAGCAGTTCTCCAGAGTGTCAGACAAAAATATTTCACATCACTCTCTCAGCATGCCAGGGAAAAAAAGGAGGCTGAAAAAGAATATGTGTCCCACTCCCCCAACTCCTTTCCCCACCAAAATATACCAAAATGTACAAGACTTTATCCCAAACTGGCTGGACAAGAAGAGAATTCCCAAAGGGTAGAAGTACAATGCAACATATTATTCTTATGGTAACATTAGACAATGTCTTCAAGGCAGAACTACAAGCATGAACTTTTCCTCCATGAGCCTGAACTAGGAAAAAAATAAAGTGAGTGAACTTCACTACAAAATTCTTCCCATGGAAAGAAAAGAACAAGGTTCCTTCCAGCCAGTCTTGGTTTTCTAAGATCAAGGCAGGCTGCTATCCTCTAGGTCAGGGGTAAGCAACCTTTCCCCTTTAAGGGCTGAGGGACTTCAGCCCCCAGAAGCCTCAGCTATGTTGGCCAATAGTCCCATGTTGGCCAATAGCTCCTGGGATTCTGGGAGCTGAAGTCCCTTGGCCCTTAAAGGGGAAAGGTTGCCTACCCCTGCTCTAGGTCAATGAGGAAAATAGATGTCATCCTTTGCCAATATTTTAGATCTGTCCATTCTGCTTCTATTCACCACTGACTCCTGAGGTGCAAAACTCTGATTGCATATGCAAACATTTGCAAGATAAAAGTTGTTGCAAAGGAGAAGGTAGTTTTATTAAAGACAACCATAAACAACAACAACCTAGCACTAAAAACTGCCTTCCCTGGGTTTGTCTTCTGAGTTCTCCTGGCATATATTTAATACAACCTATTGATTCCTGTAACATCACTGAAAGCAAGGGGTACTGCTCTTTTGTCCAATTTCACTATATGAACTATATACAGTGATTAGGACACATGGTTGAACCCAGCCATTTATCAAGTGGTAACTGACTGGCTGTCTCTTGTGAAAGAATGAGGAAGGAATTTTAGCATAATTCCACACCTAGTGAGATTTGGAAAAACTGTGACTCAGAAGATGTTTTGCTTGACATTTCAGAGAGTTACCACTAGTAAAGGAATATCTGCATTCAGTTGGGAGAAAAAATTCTTACCAGGTATTTGACTTCATGGAATAACAGCATTAAGCCATATATTAAATCATATGGCAAGTGGATGTCAGGAAAAACAGATTAAGGCTGCCATCTTGTAACAGATGAATTAAATGGGGTTTTTTTGTGCCTGGATGCAAAGGACCCCTGTTTACCTACATTTTCCCTTGAAAAGCTCATTTGCTATGTACAATAATTGATTTCTTTATTGTTTAATGGAAAGAACTAAGACCAGATCTCCACCCAGTGAATATGCAGACCTTCATACACTGATGGTAGTCAGCTCCCATTTATTCTAAGGATCTCAAAGAGATGTCAGCCAACTGGTGTAGTGATGATGTTATTTTTAAAGAGAAGAAAAAGATACAAGTTACTCTTGCCATGTGAAGACAAAACTATGCTCACAGAGTACAGACTGGGTTTGAAGACAATGCTGGTAAACAATTCAAAACCATGGGATTTGGAGCAACACATGGTAAGGAGTGATGGGCGAAATTGCAATTCAGGAGTTGGCAGAGTTCAGTCTTGTAGCAGCCTAGGGTTTTTTTTTTAACTTGAACCCAAAGTCACAAGCAAGAGAGGAGCTCAAGGGTAGAGTTGCTGGAGAAAAAAACTAGATGCAAAGTGGACACTCACGTGACATGATCACAGTATTAATATTTTTTTTAAAAAAATAGTGTTGAGATTTCTGTATTATTACATTTTTGTATTCATATTGATTTTTTTTGGGTTCCCCCTTTTTTCCTCTCTTTTATTTTCTGGCTATATGTGTTATATCCCAACTTTCTGTGCAACTTTAATTTGTTTTGTTTTGTTTTGGGATTTATTTTCTATTTATTCTGTTACACCAGGGGCACAGCCTTGCAACCAGCACATATACAAATAGAAATTAAATCTAAGTTATCAGTGATCAGAGGATCCTTTTAACAGGAGACCTAGTACTATTTTATAAGCACACTGTGTGGTGTAGTGGTTTGAGCACTGAACCCTGGAGACCAGGGTTCAAATCCCCACTCAGGCATGGAAACTCGTTGGGTGATCTTGGCCAAATCACACTCACTGCACCTCAAAGGAAGGCATGACAAACCCCTCTGAACAAATCTTGCCAAGAAAACCCCTTGATAGCCTTAAGGCTGCCATAAGCTGGAAATGAGTTGAGCACACAACAACAACAACAACAACAGTTAAGAGGCCCATCAGTCAGGGCAGACACTATTTTTGTTATTCAAGCCATTCAGAAACCAGGGGCAGACCTACCATTAGACAGAGTGGAGCAACTTCCTCAGGCAGCAGATACTGTGGAGGAGGCATGTCCCACTGACATTTCCTTGATCTCCATTCCCCTGAATTAGCCTGTTGTCCTCCATGGTAGTGGAGGATCCCATCCCATCATCAGTCATAACAAACAGTTCAGCTGCCAGTCCAAACAGCTTCTGAACATGGGATAGGAGACTGAAATAAGGGTTCTTTGGTAAAGGCAGCAAAATATCATGGGCCAGAAATGCATGTTGTGCATTTTTTGGTCTGTTTTCGTTCCCTGGCTTGATTCATGGGGAGAGGTAGGCAAGAAATAAATAGTAATAATAGTACAGAAAATACAAAACACAGGCATGCACCAGCAGATCCAGAGACACCTTCTACCCTTCTCTGCCTTAAGGACAAACTGGTTGGTGGGTTCTGATAAATGCAATCCAAACAAGTAACTTTTTCAAGCAATGTATAAAACACACAAATTTGTGGAGCACACTAAGAATAATAAAGAATTAAGCAAGGTAAGCTTTCTTCTGACATTTCGATATTTCATTCAGATAAATGTCACTTAGACAAGCAGCTATAGTCTGCTATCACACAAACCCTTGTGCACAGCTTTTGGAAGCTATGGAAAGGAGAAAGATCTTTCTGACTAAATACTACTGTTTAATCTAAGCAATAAAGTAATTGCAACGACAAAATAAGCAACAGAAAGGGTCAACAGAGAGTTGTACAAAGCTCCTGCTTTTCTGGCTTTACTTTCAGTGAGGAAAGCAGCCACAACAATGCTAAAGATATGACATTTATCTCTGGCAGTGGAGTTTAGGGTTGTGCAGGTCATACCCAGAGTCCAACCCACTATGAAATGTTGTTCATTCAACAAGAGGAAGACAGGAGAAACAGTGAAGAGGCACATTGTTCTGTGAGGAGAAAGAGGTGGGAGCTGTACCTCTTCTGCAAGGAACAAAAAGGTCATTAAACAAAAATAAAGCACCACTCTGTAACTATTCAGGAAATCTAAAAAGGCAAGTAAGATCTGTTAATTGCTTTCCCCCTGCACACTCAGGTCACATTTTGCGTTCATAGTTAATCTAGGAGTCAACAAGTAGCAAATGGTGGACTCTCCCAGTCAGTGTAATGGCTGTTTCCATTTTGGTCACTGTAGGATCGCAGGTGGATTAACTTGATCTGAATTAATTTTGTGCATGCAACTGTAACAATACAACACAATACCTTGTACTTGTTTACTCTGGCATAACCCTAGTCCTGAATGAGGCTTACTCCCAAGAAAGCATTCGCAGGACTGCAGCCTAAAGATATCCATCCATGCTTATACCTGGAAATCAATAGTATAGTAGGAGGTGTGCAAATGGGTTTATATGACAGCCAGCAAGTGTAATGTCAGGGCATCAGATTAAGACTAAGGGTGCGTCTACACTGTAGAAATAATCCAGTTTGACACCGCTTTAAGTGATGAAGCTCCATCCCATGGAATCCTGGGATTTGTATTTTTACAAGATCTTTAGCCTTCTCTGCCCAAGAGTGCTGGCGCCTCACAAAACTACAAGTCCCAGGATTCTGCAGGATGGAGCCCTGGCAATTAACATGGTGCCAAACTGTATTATTTCTACAATGTAAATACAGAAAAGCCAGGTGCAAACTCTCACCCATCTACAATCCTCACTGACTGCCCTTGAGCCAGTCCCTAACCATTGGTAGTCTAAGCCTTTTTACCGCCTGAGGCAGAACAGAAGTCTGCACCCCTGTCAACCAACCAAAGCCCATAGTACTCAAATCCAGCCAAATTATTTGGTGTATGACAGGGGCGGGAATCGGAGAGGCACCACTTCCCATCCCAGACAATAAATATACACAACAAAGTAAGTGGTCAACAGAGCCAGTGTGGCACAGTGGTTTGCGCATCAGACTCTGGAGACCAGGGTTCAATTCCCCGCTCAGCCATGGAAGCCCACCTTGGGTGAGTCACACACTCTCAGCTCCAGAAAAATTCACAACAGGTTTGCCGTAGGGTTGTCGTAAGTCAAAACCAACTCAAAGGCACACCACCACCACCACCACAACAACCAAGTGGTTAACATGGTGCTCAAAATGTGCTGCCTAAAGGTAGGGCCTGTCCTGTCACTATCTCTCAGCTTAACCTACCTCACAGGGTTGCTGGAAGGATAAAATGTGACTGAACCAGCAAAGCACACCCACCTTCAGTTCCCAAGAAGGAAAACACAGCATGCCAAGGAATAAAAAAAAAAAAACTAAACCGAAAATCTGACCAAACGTCTATAGGTGCAAGGGCATACAAAGAAAATTAAACTGGAAATCTGAACCAGCCCAAACTATGCTACAACACAGTCCAAGCGCACAACCAAGGGCTCTATTTCTGACTGCAGAGTCCACTCCTAAACCATCCTATTCAGAAAAATAAAATAAAATAAAATAATGAGGCAGAGGAAGGGACATTTTCAAGCTCACAACTCTTTCTTTGCTCAGGAGTACAAACTCCAAAAGGACAAGTCCAAAGTGTGTGGAAGGGGAGGGAAGGAAGAAAGAAAGAAAGGAAAAGAAAAGAAAAATTCAACCACAAAAACAAACCAACCACAACTTTGCCAGCGGTTCCTCATAAAGAAGTCTTGAAGCCAAGGACAACTCAGAAGGAAAAAAAGTATTTAGGAAACAAAAAGGGAAAAGGAAAGAGCCTCTGAAATCTGTGGCTATCTCAATATTCATTCCCTGGCCACATCACATAATCTAAACCAAAGCAGGTGTAGCCCCCTGCCCCCACCCCCCAGTGATACCCTCCCCTACTTAAATGCGCGTTAACTCCACGTGTGGACGAGCCTGACCTTGGTGATGATGAGGGGCTCCCCATGTTCGCGCCCTCCTTTCAGGGTGAAGCCCCAGGGCGCCCCTCCGCTCAGCTGCACTTCCACCAAGTTGGGGGTCTCCCCCAGAAGCTGCTGCTGCCCAGGCTCCAAAAAACCCGGGTTCAAGCCGGACTCTGGGTCCGGAAAGCTCGCCTCCAGCTTCTCCATGGTGGAAAGAGACTGCTGGCCACTGCTGCTGAGTTGGAGCCAGGGCGCCTGGGACCTACAAGCCGCACAAGTCCAGCCCCATCTGGGGAAAGGGAAGGGAAGGGAAAGGATGGGGGTCAAGCCCCTTCCTCACTAGGGCTCCTCCTCTTCTTCCTCCTCCTCTTCCTCTTCCTCCTCGTTTTGTGATTTTTGCACCCAAGAGAAAGGAGGGAATTGCAGAGAGGGAGCTAGCTTTGGGGAAGAAGGTCTTCTTTGCAACAGGAGTTTGTGGAGGCTTGTTGCAAAAGGGCTAAAGGCAAAGGGAAAAGCAAATGGAAGGGGGAAAGGGATAGCAGAGCTGGGGGAAGGTTTTGCAATTCTTCTTCTTCTTTCCCTCCCTCCCAAAAAAAGAGTTTGGTTTCGGGTCTAAGGGAGTGGGGAGAAGGAGGAAAGGGGCTGGTCGAAAGGAGAGGCAAGAGGGGGAAAGGCTGGCTGCTCCAAACAAAGAGAGCCAGAGCAGGCCCTCTTCCCCCTTTTGGGAGGGAAAAGGAAGGGCCAAGGAGAGCCTTTTCCTCCTTCCAGCAAGGAAGAGGGACCCTGGGCCAGAGGGACCAGGCGTCCTCCTTTTCCAGGGCCTGTCCTCCTTTTCCAGCCTCCTCTCCAGGAGGGCTTCCCAAACGAGCTCCCTTTGGAGCATGACTAAGCAGCAGGGCTTTTATATTTATAGGAGTGTTCTTAGCCATTAGGTAACCTTGGGTAAAGTCACACTCTCTCAGCCTCAGAGGATGGCAAGGGCAAGAAAGCCCCATAAGTCCAGGGAGACTAGACGACCTCCTTTTTTTCCCCCCCCAGGACATGTCCTCCATTTGAGTCTTCGGTCCAGAAGGGATTCCCAAATGTCTTCCATTCTGAGCAGGGCTTTTATATTTATAGGAGTGTTTTTAACCACTAGGTGACCTTAGGTAAAGTCACACTCTCTCAGCCTCGGAGGATGGCAAGGGCAAGAAAGCCCCCTGATAGGGTCTTCATATGTCCAGGGAGACTAGATGTCCTCCATGTGAGCTTTCTGTCCAGGAAGGATTCCCAAATGTCCTCCATTCTGAGCAGGTATTTATATTTATAGGAGTGTTTTAGCCACTAAAAAGTGACCATGAGCAAAGTCACACTCTCTCAGCCTCA
>JAIPUX010001232.1:76907240-76928836 GCA_020142125.1 Phrynosoma platyrhinos | reverse complement strand
TAGGGAATCAGGCCCATAGGGAACCATTGGGGAAGGTTTGCCCATAAAGAAATATTTCCCTACGGACAAGTGTTCTCATCCATTTCTCTAGGGAAACGTTTCCTTATAGGCAAGTATGGTTTCTCTTTGGGAAAGTGTAGTACTATCATTTGTTTTAGTACGTCCCTATTTCTCTCGCAGAAGCCTGCGGGAAACCTGGGAAACCACAGGTGGTGGTGGACTTCCCCACCTGAGAATAAATCTAGATGCTTTCTTATTCTCCTCGAGAGCTCCCCTCCCGCCGCCATTTTGTTCTTCCCTCAGGTGGGCGCCAGAGCTTCCCCACAAACTTTTCGGCCTGGTTCTCCTCTCCCGCCTCTGGCGCCCACCTGAGGGAAGAACAAAATGGCGGCGGGAGGGGAGCCGTCGTTGTCGTTGTCGAGGATGGCGCCTTGCTCTCCCCGCCCTGGGAAAGGCCGCCTGAGGGGATTTAGCACCGCCGTCGCCGCCTTCGCCGCCCCCTCATGACCCAGCGCCATCCCGTGACTCCCTCATCCCCGGGTGCCAGCGGGGAAACCATCATGAGTTTCCCTCCTCAGCCTCTCCCCGGTGGTGCATCCAAGGTGGCGGCGGGGGCTTCCCTCCTCTCCTGCTGCTGAGGGGCCTTTGGCCTTGGCCTTGGCCTTGGCCGGCGGGTCCCTGATGGCCTCTCCGCGGCTGGAGACCTTCTGCTGCCCGAACCGCGACGCCGCCACGGAGCTGGTGCTGTCCTTCCAGCCCTGGGTCTTCTGCGGGGTCTGCCTGGGCAGCGCGGCGGCCAGCCTGGCCTTCAGCCTCCTCCAGCTCCTCCCCAAGAAGGGCCGAGCCCCCAGGAAGGCGCCCAAGGCCTCCTCCTCCGCCACCATCCTCCTCCTCGTCTCCGCCTGCGATATGCTGGGGGCGCTGGGTAAGTGGCGGGACTTGAACCCCGGACCCCGTCCTCCAGACCGGAGCAGCCATCTGTCTCCCCGAGTCTCTCAGACACAGAGGGACCAGGCACGTCCTCCTCTCCCCCCAAGAAAACATCCTCTTCCCTTTCAGCCTTCTGTCCAGGAAGGATCCCCAGATGTCCTCCCTCCATTTGGAGCAGGACCAAGAAGCATGGAGTTAAATTTCCAAGCTTTTATTTGGTCATGTCCTCCATTTTTCCTCCGAGGTCCTACATTGGTGGGGTTTTGATCAGATGTCCTCCTTTTTTCCAGGACACGTCCTCCTCCATTTCAGCCTTCTGTACAGGAGGGATTCTCAAATGTCCTCTATTTAGAGCAGGACCAAGAAGCATAGGATTATATTTCCAGGTTTTTATTTGGTCATGTCCTCCATTGTTCCTCCGAGGTCCTACATTGGTGGGGCTTTGATCAGATGTCCTCCATTTCAGCTTTCTGTACAGGAGGGATTCACAAATGTCCTCCATTTGGAGCAGGACCAAGAAGCATAGGGCTATAATTCCAGGTTTTTATTTGGTCATGTCCTCCATTTTTCCTCCAAGGTCCTACATTGGTGGGGTTTTGATCAGATGTCCTCTTTTTCTCCAGGACAAGTCCTCTTCCATTTCAGCCTTCTGTCCAGGAGGAATTCCTAAATGTCCTCCCTTTTGAGCATGGCTAAGAAGCAAGTGCTTTATATTTCTAGAGGCTTTTTTAGCCACTGAGTGACTTTGGGTAAGTCACACGCTCTCAGCCTCAAAGGATGGTGATGGGGCAACCCTTTCAACCAACAAATCTTGTCAAGAAAACCCCATGATAGGGTTGCTAGAAGCCCAGGGTGACCATACTTCCTCCTTCCTGTCCTACATTTCAGCCTTCTTTCCAGGAATAATTTAAAAATGTCCTCCATTTGGAGCAGCACTAAGTATTGTGGATTTTCAGGCTTTTATTGGTTACATCCTCCATTTTTCTTCACTGCCCTACCTTCAGGGTGACCAGAAGTCCTCCTTTTTTTCCAGGACATGTCCTCTCAGAATTCTGTCCCGGAGGAATTCCAAAATGTCCTCCATTTTGAGCATCACTAAGAAGCATAGATTAATATTTCCAGTTTTCTTTGGTCATATCCTCCCTTTTTCTTGAAGTTCCTACATTCAGGGTGTCCATATGCCCTCCTTTTTTTTCTAGGACATGTCCTCTTACATTCCAGCCTTCTGTCCAGGAGGAATTGCAAAATGTCCTCCATTTGGAGCATGACAAAGAAGCATGGATTTATCTTTCTAGGAGTGTTTTTAGCTCTGATTTAAAAATAATAATAATTTATATCCTGCCCTTTGGGGACCCAATCAGGGCGGCTTACAACAATAAAACCATACAATATATCCCAAATATGGCCCACATTTTACAGTGCCTTGTCCTCCTTTGCAGTTAGGACATATCTGGTCCCCCTGCTCTAACAGGTTGAGTCGCCCTTGTCCCAAATACTCCAGAATTTCTCCATGTAGCTGGCTGAGAGAGAGTGACACCTTTGCTTTCTGGTGCTTCGGGGTTCCCGAACTTTGGTTTCATGCCCAAAAGTATTAAAGATGTGTATAAAACTTCCTTCAGGCTATGCACATAAGATGTACCTTATTTTCCTGCGTATAAGACTACTTTTTTACCTGCAAAATCTGTGGCTAAAGTGGGGGTCGTCTTATACGCTGGATATAAGGATAATGAGGATAGAGGTGCTAAAACTCTATATTTTGACTGGAAAAATGGAGGTTCGTCTTATACGCCAGAAAATACGGTATTTGTTGTTGTTGTTAACTGTCCTCCAGGTGACCTGGACTCATGGCAACCCTGTGGATGAGACATTTCCAAGCCCCTCTATTCTCCACTGCTCTGCTTAGGTCTTGTAAATTCAGGCCCATGAATTGAGTCTATCCATCTATTACTGTTGTGGTTGTTGCTTTGTTATTGTTGTTGTGATTTCATTTACTTTTATCCCACTTTTCTCCCAATATAGCGACTCAAGGTAGCATCCTTATATATCTAGCATGGGGTCTTCCTCTCTTGCTCCTTCCCTCTACCTTTCCTGGCATTATTGTCTTTTCTGTGAGCCATGCCTTCTCATGATGTGGCCAAAGTAGGACAATTTAATCAATTTAATCATCTTGGCTTCCGGATTGATTTCAGGCATGATCTGTTCAAGGACCCATTTGTTTGTCTTTTTAGCTTTTCCATGCTATCCTCAGCACTCTTCTCCAGCGCCACATTTCCAATGAATTAATTTTCTTCCTATCTGCTTTCTTCACTGTCCAGCTCTCACAGCTGGACATGGTAACAAATTAATAATAATAATAATAATAATAATAATAATAATAATAATAATTTATTTGCTAGGCAATCGGGGCGGGTTACAGCATAATTAAAACATAAAGAGTTAAAAACTGATGAGTTCTTGGAACAAAGAATACAATGGCACGAACAATTCTAATTTTAGTATTCAGCTGTATAACTGAAGCAACTTTAAAACCTGCAATGATTTATAATAATGCCCAGGTACATTTTGAAATCTATTAGCGCTGTAAGGTTTTAATGAAAAGCCATCCCATTAACTCAAGACTAGACTCACTGAATCAATTGAATGTTACATCAACTTTTGATTTAGTGTAGTCTACACACACAGACACACACACACACACACACAGACGGGGGAGGATGTCTATCAATTAGATTTAGGGAAAAAGCAGGAATTTTGATAAAAGTTTGCAATCCTGGGATTAAGAATCTGGCAGAGTATCAGTCTGATTTTATCCTTGCTGTGTTTTAGGAGAAATAAATCCACTGAGTTTAATGTGCCGAGTCTCTAGAAAAGGGACTGGGGGTTGCACCCTTAAAGACTGAACACATTCTCTTTCAGAAAGTAACCACTTATTAGGATTTTCAATGGTTTCTCTATCCCACCTGAACCCCAAAACCCAATCTATATTTTATGGCTAAATGTTATATGTAAAGAGTTAAAATAAATATACAACCCCATCTTTGGGATTTTAACAGCCTTCCTGTGTTCCATTTATTTTCTTTATTCTGCTGTCTTTGCAGAAGGGTATTAAGCCAAGCCCTTTGGAATGAAAGGAATTTATAAGCCCTTTTGGATCTTACAGTCAAACTATGGTGTTCACTCTGGTAATCTGCATTTGTATATCAGATATAAACTTTTGGGGGGGGGTTGTTTCTAACATTAATTGTGTTAAAAGTAAAATTAGCCTTCACAAAGGAAAGAGGAGATCTATTTGAAGGTAAAGAACAAACATGATAGCTAATTGGCACATTTTAGATGGACTGTAAGGCAAGTTCAAGGGTCCTGAGGAAATGTAATATGGATGTAAGAAACACTGCAAATACACACTGTGTTGCATTCTCCCTGATTTTCAGCATAATCTTCTCCCAAATAAACTATTAACTGTCCGCTGTGAGGAAAATATGTCCCACTAGAAGGTTTTGAACTATTGTCCCTAGCTAGAATAGCCAAAAAGAGCTGCAACCTAGTAACATTTGGAAAACCATACATTCGCCATACTTGCATTAACGGGAAAGAATTAAATTATACGGTACATGTACGCTCAACCTGGAAATGTTATTTACTGTAGCCCATTCCTAAGTGTATGTTTAATGGCAGCCTCTACCTCTGCTTAATGAGAGCCAACATGGTGTAGTGGTTAAGGTGTTGGATCAGGACTCTGGAGACCAGGCTTCCAATTCTCACTTGGTCATGGAAACCTGCTGGGTGACCTTGGACAAATCTCACTCTCTCAGCCTCAGAGAAAGGCAAGGGCAAATCTTCTCTGAACAAGTATTGCCAAGAAAACCCTGTGATAAAAGTCGAAAATTACTTGAAGACATACAACAAGAACAGCAACAACAATACATCAAATTATCCAGATGATCATAGACACTACTGTTGGCGATATCAGAGTAGATGGCAGCTCTCCACTAGTATGCAAGGTGATGCTTAGCATGTTGTGCAGAATTACTGAGCAGACTGGAAAGAAAGCCATGACTCACCTCACCTATAACTCCAAATTGTGGTTTGTTATTAAAAGAACAACTCTTTGTATGTTCCCTCTCTTATGTGTTTCCTTCCCTGATTTTCTGGTTTGCAAGAAAATCCTGATTTGTGATTACATCAACATTGCTGTGTTACAGTTTGTGCATGCCCAACTCATAATCTGAAATCTACATTTCAGATGGCAGTTTCTAATTCTGATTTTGAGCACAGGTGCAAACCACAGTTTCACAGTTCTGATTTTTTTTTTAATTATATGAGATACCAGCCATCAACATAAATACATCTATATTTTGTTCTTATTCTCCTTTGCACAAATGACCAATGTTTATTTTTGTTACTGTGTTTGGAGCTGGATGTACAAGCCTTGGTTGGCCAGATATTCATTGAATTATAGAGTTGGAAAAGACCACAAGGGCCATCCAGTCCAGTTATTAACGCTGCACACCTTGACACACTAAAGGAGCTTCTTCTGATTAAAGATGCTTAATAGTGCTATAAAAATATATTAACAAAAATACAAATAAAGTGTATTTATATAGACAATGTCACACTTTTTAAATCTCCACTTTTGCATAATTCTATTCTTTGTGTAAATATAAAGTGATCTAACATGTGGCATTGCTTTCTGGATATGAATGAGTCTGCGTTCATAATTTGCAAATGTGTTTTCACACCTTTGCACGTGGTCTCCCTTTTCCTGACAGTAAGGGCGGTTCGACAGTGGAACACACTCCCCCGGAGAGTAGTGGAGTCTCCTTCCCTGGAGGTCTTTAAGCAGAGGCTGTATGGCCATCTTCGGGGATGCTTTGATTGGGAGTTCTTGCATGGCAGGGGGTTGGACTGGATGGCCCTTGTGGTCTCTTTCAACTCTATGATTCTATGATTCTATGATTGTATGCACTTACTGTATTGTAAAACTTTGATTATAATATACAACTTTGATTATTCTATATAATATATAGAAAGCTGCCCTTACTTACTTTTCACAAGGATCATATGAACCTGATTCAAAAGTAGGAGAAATAGCAGAATCTGCCTCCTGAGGCGATCAGTTTGAAATGTGAGCCCATAGCTCTTTCATCCTTTAATGAACTGAGGGTTGGGTTTGGTTGAAAGCTATTGTGTGCTTTCAATCCCCAAATGATCTCAGTTCATGAATGAAATCCATAGTTTTCTTTCTAGTTATTTGCATGACCCTGACAACATTTTAAAGCTTGAGCCGGTAGGCTAGCATGTGATTCTTCAAGCTTGGGAACTCCATTCATGAACTCTATTCATTACTCCATTTGAAGGGTGTAGCTTGCATAACAGTTCCAGTTGTTTTGGCAATCAATCCATTTTGCTTAGATACTAGTGTATTTCTTTTAGCCTCATGCAAAGCTGTTCTAAATCTCTGTTACTTTTGTAATTGTGCTTAAAACATTTGCAAAAAACAAAAAGGCAGTGGCTTCTCAGTGGTGGCACCCATCTCTGGAACTCCCACTCAGTGGAGATCCATTTGCCCTATCACTTGTGGTTTAGATAGCAGTTGAAAAATGTATTTTCTTTCATGGGACTTTGAAGAACAGGAAATTGTTAATGTTTCTTTAATTGTAGCTTGTTGTTGTTTTTTTCTATTGAGTTAATATTTTGTTATTAATTGGGTTTTATGTAAGTTGTTACATATGACCTGTGCTCTTCCTGAGAAAGGGTAGAATATACAATAAATAATGCATAAACAAAACAGCTGGAAAATAATACTAGCTCATTAACTTAGACATAGCTCATTAACTTTCATTTCTCTACTGCTTTCCTATAGGTATCATCTTCAGATCAACTGTTTGGTTAGGGTTCCCAAACTTTGTAGCGAACATATCTGTGGTGAATGGAACTGATGTCTGGCCTGCTGCCTTTTGTGTGGGAAGTGCGGTACGTATTATATGTAGATGTGAACAAAATCAAGAGTGGGGGAACTAGGTACTGTTCAAGGCTAAAAGTACAGATTCATCTTGTCTACTGGCACAGTTTCAAAACCTCCATATGTACTTTCACATCTTTTCAAAATGGTTGACTGACCTGAGGTCACAATCCTATATTCAGGTTTCTCCGGCTGAAGCAGTTTGGCAAAAGCTCCATTCCAGCAGGTGAATATGATGTAGATACAATACACTGGCAGAACTCCCTTCTAATAATTAATAATAATTTTGTGATTTTGTTAATATAAATGAATGAGTTTTAGCTCAGTGATGAAGCATGTGCTTTGCATTTAGAGGGTCCTGGATTCTACCTTTAACATCTCCAGCCAGACTTAGGAAACAGTCTTGCCTGACACCCTATAGAGCTGTTACCAGTCAGTATCAACAGTACTGCATTAGATAGCCTAATGGTCTAACACAGTATAAGGTAACTTCCTGTGTTTTAATATAATTAAAAGGCAGTTAGTCAAGTAGAGCTGCAAATCTTGTGCATCCTAACCTACTGCATACTGTGAACACAGTATGTAGAAAGATCTTGTAGCACCATCGGGACTACCGTAACTGAAAGAAAGAAGTTGGCAGCATGAGCTTTCGTAGGCTTCAGTCTACTTTCTCAGATGCTTTTTGGTGGAGTGGAAGCCAGGGACAGACATATATATGCCCTTGGTATGTGAAAATGTCAATTCAAATTCAAAATCCTTTGTGTATGAATGAAGTAGCAAGTCCAGTTTTAACGATGGCCGTTTGTGGACAAAGACAGTCATTGGGTACGGAAATGAGGTGGCAAGATCAGTTTGGCCTTGGAAACTACCTGTAGGTGAGGAGAATTGACAAATGTAGGATGCCCCCATGAGTATGGGGTCAGATAGTGTGGAAATGTGTGTAGTGAGCCAGGAAGCCATTGTCTCTGTTCAATCCATTGTTGAGGGACTGCAGTTTATGGATGAATTCCAATTCTGTTTCTCTTTCCAATCTACCTTTGTAGTTCTTTTGTTCAAGGACCGCTGTTCTGAGATTTGAGATGGAATGCCCAGGGAGACTGAAATGTTAGCCACCAGTTTTTGTGTATTCCCATTTCTAATGTCTGATTTATGTCCATTTATCTTCTGGCACAGGGACTGGCCTTTTTACCCAGTGTAGAGTGCTTATGGGCATTGATGACATAGTATGGCATAAATCATATTGGAGGATGAGCACGTGAAGGCTCCCCCTAATATTGTGGGTGATGCCATTAGGTCTTGTCATTTCCTGGATAATGGAAATAATGACATTTCTTGGATAAATGTGCAGGCACAGTTGACATCTTGGTTTACAACAAGACCTATGTCCCCATCTGTGTCATATGTCTTTCTGAGGGTGAGTACCCGTTTGAGGTTTGGAGGCTGTCTGTAGGCAAGTAAAGATCTGCCACCAAGAGCCCTTGAAAGAGTGGCATTATTGTCCAAACTGGGTTGTAGTTCCTTGATGATGCACCAGAGTAGTCCCAGTTGGGAGCTGTATGTAACCACTAGGGGGGTTCTGTCATTTTCCCCTCTTCAGTTTGTTCTGAAATAGATCAGTCCTGGGTACATCTCTTGCCTTGTTTATTTGGTTGTTTTTTACTTCATGTGGTGACTACTGTAGTTTGAGGAATGCTTGTTGTAATTCCTTGAGTTTGGCTTACTTCTTTCTTCTATTACTCAAGATTGTGTGGCATAGGATTTTGTTTTATTTTGGTTTAAAAAAAAAAACACTAGTTAGCCAGTATTGCTTTCAATAACTGAGTCAAAAATTTAAATGGGGAATGAAATAGGTCTTTTGGGACCAGAACTTTAGACCTGTAAGCAGCATAAAGTGTGGCTTGCTTGCAGGTAATTCTGACAGTAGTCTAAAGACTAATAAAGGGGGGGGGGAATACAAAGTAAAATGGAACTGAAAGGTTTAAAGCACCCAGAAATTCTAGAAGCTGAAAGAAAGGAAGGGTAGAATCAATTGCAGGCCAATTTGAAGGGGAAAGTATGTAAGAAAATTCATACTCCTGTATGGAAAAATGTTAAGACATGTAAATACAGACACCAAAGGTCAGTTATCTAAGGTTTAGTTGTGGGAGAAAAATTTCAGTTATCTAAAGATAAATGCCATGGAATTTAGTTTAATGGAACCTGTACATTCCCAAGTTTCCAGCAGATGTCTGTGAGAGAAACAGACAGCTGTTTTCAGGGTGAATAATCCTTTTCACTCCACTGTTTTCCATGCAAATTAAAAGGTAACTATTGCAACATAACCCATGTAAAACAAATAGAATTTGCTTCCATAAAGGGTTCTGAACTTGGTGTTTCTGGGAGTTGTCCGATACATCTGGATTGCACTTGGGCAAGGCTGATGAATGCTGAAATTTGGTGATGGAGCCAACATTTTTGGCCATGGGTTACTGAATATAGTCTTCCCCATACATATATATCCTACCTTAATCCAATTTTTAGTCTGAAGTATACTGCCTCTATACCCTAAAGGCACCAGATCCCATCTGATCATGAAACTAAGCAGGGTCAACCTTGTTTAAAACTTGGATGGGAGATAGCCAATGAATCCCAGGTGCTGCAGGAAGGATAGATAGTTTTACCAGACTGACAATAAATACTAGGTGCTGTAGGCTGTATTTCAGAGTAAGGATCTGGCAAAACCATCTGAGTGTTCCTTGCCTGAGAAAATCCTATGAAATTCATGGGGTTATCTTAAGTTGACTGGCAACCTGAACACACAGTAGACCAATTGAATTGCGGATTCGGTCTTCATTGGCCAGTTTACTTGGGGGCAGCCTGGATTATCATGGCCCTGGAACTGCACCAAACCTCCCGTTACCTTGGTCAGGGGACAACAGAGGGCTGTTTGCACAGGTGTCCCACTGTGCTGCCAGGCACAGCCACCACTGTGGTGAATAGAGGTCAGACCAAGACACTCCACCTCGGTCCCATGGCTAGGCACCTCATTCTTGCCTCAGAGCGAAGCAACTCATGACAGCTGCACCTGGTGGCACAGTGGGATATCCATGCAAACAGCTGCCTGGCATCAGAATGAACAACATTAACTGGGAGCTTTTAAATACCCATAGTAACGGGTATACCCGGACTGTGTATGCCAAACTCAGAGGTTGGTCCCTGTGTCATCCAGTCTCTCCACCAAGAGGACAGAGAGAGATGGCTTTATTTGGCCCTTGTAGACAAGGCCAATGTTGATGTATCAAGTTCCCATTGTTTCGGTGATTCTGTTCTACTTCAAATTTAAAAATGGATTCAAGTCACTCTCTCTTCTAATCTAAGAAATGAGCAGTACATCTGCAGATGGCTCAACAAAGGTATATGCATATATATTTAGAGCAGGGCTGTTTAGTCTTTAAAGCAAGAGGGCTGGCTTGCAACATCAGCTTGCCTTCAATTTGAACAGCCATTCAGCTACAACAAAGAAAGAACCTGCTGTAATAATCCATCATGGTGGGATTTCTCACACACCCCACTACTGACACTACATGTATATATTTATTTCCAGAGAGCAGTGTGGTTTAAGTGGTCAGCATGCTAGACTGAGAGTTGAGAGAGCAAGGTTCTAGTCCCCACTGAGCCAGTGTGGGTGATCTTGGGCTAATCTATATCACAAGATTGCAGTTGTGAGGATAAAAAGCAATAGAGGAGAGCAACCTACACAGCTGGGTTTCACTGCAGGAAAGATGGGATACAAATTTGACAAACTTCATTTCTGTCCTGCCCTTTCTAGGGGCATACAATCAACTTCAGAACAATCATTCAATATTTAAAGCAACTCAGAACAGCAAAACCTGGTCCCTATTCACATGGCATAGTTATAGCATTATTATTCCACTTTAACTGCCATGGTTCCATCTGGTGGAATCTAGGTGCTGGGTGTAATTTGGTCAGAAGTACTGCAGCGCTCTGGCTGAGAATTTTAAATGCTCCTCCTTTCAGCTGTGTGTGCATGCATTTGTGTATAGTCTTACTGTAATTCAAAATTTGAAAACATCAGGCAAAATTGTATGTTCTCTAAACATTAATAAGAAGGTGCATTGCTGTACCTTTGGGAGCTTATCCTAGGGACTTGGGACCTACTCTTGAGAATCCCCAGCCCTTCTCTACAGTTCCTCTGAAGTGCATGAATCAGCAGCTGTATGCTTTCACATATCTTGGTTCATCTTAATACAATAGTATGGAGGCAGGCAGGCCTCCATTTTTGGACTACAATTCCCAGAATCCCAACAACATGGTCAGTGCTGGGGGGGGTTCAAGGAATTATCCTAACAGTAACTTTTCCAACCTCTGATGTTCGCATGGGAGGACATCAGATAACCAGTCATCAAGAAGTTTACTTTTGGTGTAATGCCTCAAAAGCTTTTTATGTTTCATATGTTTTTAAATGTTCTTACCCAACTTTGTGGCTGGTGTGCAGAACAGGGAGGCTCTGTAATCTGATATATCTGCATATGTAAAATTTGCAGAACTGAATTAGATCAAATCCTGCTGGTGAAAAATAATTTATGAGAAATTTTAACCCCTGACAACTTTGATGTACAGGTCTGCATGCTTTGTTAAACAGATATGGATGTAATAGTTCATATTAAAAGGTAGCACTGTTCTAATCAACTTGTTACTCTAAGGAAATTTGACATTTAGGATTTTTTTTCTCTCTCCATAGATGTGGATCCAGCTCTTGTACAGTGCTGGCTTTTGGTGGCTTTTTTGCTATGCTGTTGATTCCTACTTGGTTGTTCGAAGATCAGCAGGTTTAAGGTACCAGAACTAAATAAAATCACATTTAAAAAAAAGGACAGTATCTTCAGAATGAAGCACATGTCTTCTCATTAATGTATCTGTGTGAATGCAGATCTGATCTGTCTTTTTGGACAATATTTTGTCTAATTGAAGTTCAATTTATCTCATTGCTGCTACCTCGTTTTCTCTGTCAGCATTCAGTTAGCTTTTTCTATGCTTATTGTAACTGCAATGTGCTTATGTCTTCATGGGGGTTCCTAAATGTCACTATATGCAATATGGACAAAACAGGCATTGCAAAATTAAACTGGAATCCCTTACAAACTCAGCTGATTCTAAACACTAGGACAGAATATCAGTGGCCTTATTGTTACATAGGAGAAGGAGACATGATATGTATAATGTAGAAATAATTTTAATGTTAATCAGGGCAATGTCCTTATCTTCCCCCCCATCCCTGCAATGTTTTTTCAGTACAATTGTGTTGTATCACATGATGACGTGGGGCTTGGCCATCCTGCTGTGTGTGGAGGGAATTGCTATGCTGTACTACCCTTCAGTTTCTAGGTATGCATAAATTTGCTTAGCTTTTAACTTCATTTCTATGGTTTCCTATGAATTTTACTAGACATGGCAAATGATAAAGCCCATCAGTTTCAGTCAAGTATGTTCAGCCCATGCTTGTTAAGCATTATGCTATTCAAAAGCAAGCTCTTCTACTTTGTGTCTTCATTTGTAAAGGGTTCACATGTATCTGAAGGGAAATGGGCCATACAAGATGGATCAGGTCTTTGTTTTAAGGCACATGATACAGCAGTTTAGCTGAAGCTGGTCAGTGTCTGAATGGGAGATCGCCTTGGAACCATCTGTCCATGAAAGAAAGGTGTGTGTGTTTGTGTACATGCTCGACATTAAACCATATCAAGAGATCTCGAGACAGCATATAATTGACAATGTAGTTATGCTTGGTTTTGTTTATGAGGCCTAATTTCTAGCTGGGTTGTCCCTACATTATTGTTTTACTTATATATGAAGTGGTAGCTGTAGATGGCTGAGTGGTCTGCTACTCAGTAGCAGTAATGAGTGAGTGAAGGCCATTACAGTTATGAACAGTCTCTCTACCAGGCAGGAAGAAAAATAAAATTAAAGGTTGTTATCTGTCCTTTTCTTTTCTCAGTTGTGAAAATGGTCTGGAGCATGCAATTCCTCATTATGTCACTACGTATGTTCCACTAGTACTTGTTTTGGTGGCCAACCCAATCCTTTTCAGTAGGACAGTGACTGCTGGTAAGATTACAATCTGGAATTGAATTTTGTCATTTTATGTTTTTTAAAAAACCAAATCATTAAGAGAGTCAATCCTACTTACCTGGGGATGGGATGGCAAGGAGGGGCAATCTGCGGAAGAACACCTGCAGTATCCAAAGTCCCGAGAATGACAAGTGGTGCAGCACAGGGAGGGAAATCTCTTCTGCATGTTTATGAATGAATATAAAAAGAAAGATAAAGGGGACCAGGAGTTTCTAACATGCAAATCAGGAGCCATTTATTCATATATATAAGTCTCAGGGTATCATATTTAGGTATCCAAACCCCCCCCCCCCCCCCCCTCCCGGGTTTTGATGTTCCCTGAGCTCTTACTCTTTCCTGTTACATATAAATATATGTTAGAGAAGCAGCTGGAACCTAGAGAGAAGAAGCATAGCAGCACTGTGGAGGCCCATTTTAAGAAGGCTGTGGATGGAAGGCTTGAGTGGGGCTGCAGACATATTCTGTGCCTGGCATGTACATTACAAGTGAAGTTATAATGAAATGCTGTGGGAAGCAGCAGTTTTGGAGGGGAATGAATGAGAGTAATGATACACTAAAAAGATGCTGCCAATGAGAGAGAAGCATGAGAGGATGAAGCCTAGAATTGGTGCCACTGCACAAGCAATTAGCTGCCATTCCTTAACACGTTTGCAGGAAAAAAGAGGCAACTGTAGTCAATGGGCACAAATATATGATCAGTCCTTGGCACATGGGAGAGGGTATTAGAATGCAGAGTACTAAAATAGGAAGTAGGAGGCTTGAAGACATGTGAACATTATGTAACACTGACCTTGATATAAAAGGAAAAGTGTGCCCAAAAAACTTCTGCCAGGCATAACTGTTTGTGCGCACCCTGAAAGCTGGCTGTTGCAGATCTGCTCTGCACTTTGGCCTGCTTGTTACAAGATGAAATCATAATGATTATGAAATGGAATAATACTGATCAGAATATACTGCAGCCCACTAGTGGTTTAAATTTGGGCTGTAATCCTTCAAATATCTTGTCTGTTTCATAAATAACATGGCATGTCCAATATATCTTATATCTGCTTTCTAGTTGCATCTTTACTGAAAGGAAGGCAAGGGATCTACACAGAGAATGAAAGACGTCTTGGGACAGAGATCAAAGTTCGGTTTTTCAAAATTATGTTGGTGGTTGTTATTTGGTAAGACAAAAATCTCCACCTAAATATAATACTTTCTTAGATAGATCTTCTACTTGGAAATCTATAGATAGATCTTCTACTTGGAAATTTTGCATGAGATCCACACCTGAGAGCTAATTTTTACTGATATCTGAATGTTGCAATATAGTTTTGATCCAGACCTGTCCCTTTGAGTTTTTCTTTTATCTGTTGCTGAAAATTATTTCCTGTAAGATCTGTCCCCTCTTCATATACCACAGTGTAGCATTGCTTGAACACAAATTGCAAAAATTAAATTCCATAAATCTTAATCCTTCAGAAGAATGAAATATTAGTTAGCTTTTTGATTGATTCTCTTTGCTTCAGGCTGTGCAAAGGGATTCTAAGCCAAGGAGATCTTATACTTTGGTTAATATTTTTTCATGCTGCTAGGTGTGAATATTAGCGTATAAAAATGTACCCATATGCAGAAAGATAATTTTCACTATGCTTTGAAAACGTAAGAATTATATAAAGCAAATCTACCTCTTCCTGAATTTATTTATGCCTATTACAGCTGGTCACCAAATATTATCAATGAGGGCCTCCTGTTCTACTTAGAAATGCAGCCAGATATCAATGGAAGCCTCTTGAAAAATGTCCGAAATGCTGCACTGATCACGTGGATCATCATGGTAAGAGTATCCCGAATTCTAGGTGTTCTGAAAGTGCTACATAGACCTTTCCCACTGGCAGCACTTTATACTATCTAGCCGTTGCAAGGGTGGTCAAACTCTAGGGCTCTGAGAGCCATGTTGTGGCATTTCAGTTTCCTTCACAGCTCTAGAGGATGGCATCACACCACCACAACCACTGTTTGGGGTGACTGCAAGTGAGTTACTTGTGGTTGCTATTAGATTCTCTCCTCCCTACCCATTTTGGATGGGGTTCTCCAGAAACAGTATTATTTAGTTGAATCTTGCCTGGATGTGTATTTTTGGGGAGGCTCAAAACATATTTTTCATCCTATATTTCATGCTAATTGTTTAATTGTTGGTTGTTTATTGTTGTTTTAATTCTATGATGTTTCATACTGGTTTAAGGGGTGGGTGGGTCCTGGGATTGTATATTTATTTATGATTTTATTATTGCAAGCTGGCCCGATTGCATTTGCAGAGGGGCGGGATATAAATATTATTATTATTATTATTCCACTTTTGGGGAATGTTGTAGTTCAGAGGGTTCCATAAGCTACACTGGGCCTCCAAAAAGCCAAATGCAGCCTGCAGACTGCTCAGTTTGTTTCTTGCGTCTAGAGCAGGTGTTACTCATTTTCTCTGCACACAACCACATCAGAGATTCAGAGAGAAACATATCACATATTTATGACATGAAGGCACAGCTTGCAAGGAATCCTGGGTAGGCTTTAATATAGCCTGCATAGATGTATATAAAGCCATATTGCAGCCAAATTTCATCTGCACCTGTAAAATACACAAGGTTACACAAACCTGCCACTGATTTTTTCAATATGATGATAATGCAGTTTTCTTGGTGTAAGTGATAGCTCTCTAGCTGTTGTTGAACTACAGTTCCCTTTATCCTTCACCATTGGTTATGCATAATAGGGCTGGTGGGAGTTGCAGGTCAGCAAATGCTGGTTTTATCTGGTTTAAGAAGATACCCATTTCAGCTAAATACAAAGATGCTCCTTTCTTCAGAACTGTGCTTTCTGTCACTGTAAATAGGCTAATCAGCTAAAATTCCTATGATCTGTGGAGTAGATTTCCTTAATGGAGCAATAGCTCTATTGAGAAGTATCAGGCTAAGATAAAAAGAGGTAGGAAGTTGGACAAGTGAGTTGACAAGGGAAGAAACCTCTTGGGAAGTTGGTGAGACGACTGAGAGAAAATGCATAAAGCCACATGGAAAAAAGTCAAGTTGACTTCCTCACCACAGTATTCTATGTGGGTTTTGCATTTCTGCCCCTAAATTGTAGCAACTGCCATCCTTATCCCATTGGCCATGGCTTTCCCTGTCAGTTGCTTCCTGCTCCTCGCTCCACTGTCTCTTAGTCATCTGTTTGTTCCCATATCTCCTACATACCATAATAGACATTCCACTACTTTCTTTTCTTCACATGTTATCTGCTTTCAGAGCTCTTTATGTCACTCATTTCCTTTAATTGTGGTGGGTTATCTCTCCTCTGCACACATCTGTCTTTTTGTGTGTGGTCCGTTTCCCACTGCCTTGTGTTTAACTCTTTTTCCTACCCTTCCTCCCCACAACAGAGTGGCCTGACTGATCCTGACTACTCTTATATTTCAATCCCTCTCACATTTTGGCCTTAGGTCCCATCTGATCTTGGAAGCTGAGCAGACTTGCCCATGGATAGTGCTTGTATAGAAGAATGCCAATGAATATGAGGTGCAATGAGCTATGTTTCAGAGGAAGAAACTGGCAAAAACACCTTTGATAATTCCTTGCTTAAGAAAACTCCAGAAATTAATAGAGTCACCCTAAGTCAATTAGTGACTTGAAGGCACACATGCACACACACATGTCTACTTATTCCTAGGTGTGAGAGAACAGAATTGCACCCTACATTTCTTCATTGCAGGGATGGTGAGCCTTTATTAGTTTGGTCTAGAGTTGCCATTATCCCTTGACCTTGGCCATGCTGGCTGAGATCTCTAAGAACTGAAGTCCAAAAATATCTGCAGAACAAAAGTTTTCCCATCTATGCTTTAATCTTTTAGTTCTGCTAACATGTTTGCTGCAACAGTTCCTCCACACTGACAAACCACAAATGTTATATAATACAATCAGCCCTTGGTATCCATGGGGGATCCATTCCTGAACACACACACACACACACACACACACACACACCAGAGATACCAAAATCCATGAATGCTTGAGTTCTGTTGTTCCCAATGGCAGACTTGTCCCTAAACCCTAATGGCAGTGCGGCCATGTGCATGCACCATCCCTGGGTTATGTATTCTAGGGCTGGTGGGAGTTGCGGATCAGCAAATGCAACACATTGGCATTGCAGCCATGTGCATGTGCCACCATTGGGGACAACATGGCCTGCTGTCCACGAATGGTTGAATCCAAGGATGGAAAGTCTGCAGATACTGAGGGCCAACTGTGCTAGATGATGTTGTGGATGGTCTGGAGATAAGCAGTTCTGACTGCTTCTTCTAACATCTCTCACAACTACTTTCTGTGGTGCATACAAAATATGTGTCAGGGGGACCCATATCAGAAAAATTACTAGGACTATGAGAAGAAGACCTTCTTGGCTTTCACATCAAGCCTTTGGAATTCCTGCCCTGGGAATATGCCTCCTTCATAACTGAGGTTCCATCACCTTCACTTGAAAATATTTTTGTTTTGCAGGATGCTTTCAAACTTTTATGAATTTGTCTGGTTCTCTCTTGGTATCCTTACCAACTTCTGTTTTTGCTTTTTCTGATTACTTTTTATTGTCTCCTTTCAACTTCCAATTTAGTTATGATTGTAATATATGAATGGTGTTTCATTGTAATTCATTCTCCTTGAAAATAATATGGTTATTAATTGCCTAGATCTCAACTGACTTTGGGGTCCTGTTGATATTCATCGACACTCCCCTTTGTGATGTAATAGCTCCCTTCTTTCTGTTGTGTAGGGAGTACTGAACCCAATGCAAGGCTTTCTTTTCACACTGGCTTTTTATGGATGGACTGGCTGGAAATTGGATCTACAGTGGCGGAAAAGTGAAATACCATGGGAATCGATGTCCACATCAACTGCTGCTGAGAATGCTTATGGCTTGCCAGGCGAAAACTCTGTAAATTTTCATGACTCAAAGAAGACATCGATAGCACCAAGCCATCAGACGGATGAAGCCTTAAGCATGCTGTCTGAAGGTAACCTTGGCAGTGATGACAGGCTTACTAGGAACTCTCCTGTCTACCAGGGCTGGTAAATCTCAGGGCTTTTTCACACATGCAAATTTCTCTTCTAAAGACCTGTATGGTTGAATGGGCCATATTGATATGAAAGTATTTTTTGTTATTTGTATATCATGTTAAACATTGTCAGTTCATCTATGCTGCTGCAAATAAGTGTAGAACAGTTCAGGGATATCTGTGAATTGTGATTTAGGTTTTGACAGAGAACATATCCTTTCTCATTCATTTATATTATTCAGTAGTTACACCAATAGTACATCACTTTTTTATTAGATTCTTCCCACTGTTTACATCATTGTTTAATGGTGAGTCAACACATAGGTAAATCCCACTGCTTTAATTGGTCTGCTATAGTTGGAACTAACAGTAGATTTCAGACCAATGTCTGAGAGCAAAAATAAGAGGTGACTTTGAAATAAAAGTGCATAATACTGCTGTTATCAGATTGTTTCTCTGATGTACAGAACCTATTAGCACCAGTTAATTTTTTGATAGAGATTGTTTTGATGTCTTCTATAACTTGTACTTGCAGTGAAACATAATTTTGTTTAATAAACTTATTATGGAATCATGTTACTCTAATAGCTTTCAACACTAATGAAAATAAAACTCTAAATATGGTGTGGTATTATATTGCCAATACCTAAGGCAGGGGTAGGCAACCTTTCCCCTTTAAGGGCCGAGGGACTTCAGCTCCCAGAATCCCAGGAGCTATTGGCCAACATTGGACTATTGGCCAACATGGCTGAGGCTTCTGGGAGCTGAAGTCCCTTGGCCCTTAAAGGAGAAAGGTTGTCTACCCCTGACCTAGGGAGTTCCAGTTGCTTACAGCCTTCCTCTTGTAGCATGTGAAAGAGTATGCTCACGTATGCATTGTTGTTAACTACCTTCAAGTTAACTTTGACTCATGCTGACCCTGAGACTGAGACCTCTCTAAGCCCCTTCTCCTCAACCACTCCACTCAGGCCTTTCAGGCTCAGGACTGTAGTCTCCTTGATTGATTCTATCCATTTGGTATGTGGTTTTGCTCTTATAAAGCAATCTTCAGATCAATTCATCGTCTGCATTGGTTTTCTCAGAAAGATTCAAGAGAAGAAACAAGCTTCAATAGCCATTAAATTTTTTAAAAATAGGATGGTCACCTTTTGAGGTCATCTTTTCAGTTCTATGCAGATATGATTTTAAAGGGTATTAAGAACTGCCAAGATATTTAGCATATGAAGTCCTAACTTGGATTAAATGTACATGTTCGGTAATGGCATTTAACATTCCTTTAACATTCCTTCTGGTCCACAAACTAGTTTTTCTGGAATTACTCCTTCTTTTGTGGCTGAGGGATCGGAAGCATGATATCTATAGGTTAAGGCAAGCTTGTTGTCTATCGTATTATATCAATTCTAAGTTTGAACCAAGACACTTTTACAATTTAACCCAGGGATTTAGCTTCAAAGCCAAGCCACATGATAATAAAATGCCTTGCCATCTAGGTTGATGATGCTCCACTAATAGCTGAGATAAAACCTCTTCTCTGGTGGATGTTGTACACAGTGTGCTATAGTATTTAGAGGCTTGATGAAGTTCATTAGGTGACCTTAGGCCAGTCACTCTCAGTTCTTACCTTTCTTACAGAATTGTTATAAGACAGAATGGAGGAAAGCCACATAAACTACCTTAAGCACCTTTAACTTTCAGACAGAATAAAAATGTAAAGATAAGAAATCTTGCATGTCTGAATGCAATCAACATTTTGGAGTGTTAAAGCAGAGAGAACCTATGTATATAAGAACATGTTACCGAAGCTTCAGATCTCCTTCCATAGATACAAAGACAATTCATAAAATTAGATATTGACCTTTGTTTGCACATTCAGGCCTATTTGAAAACCTTTATATACAGCATCTAATGTTTCTTCTCATCAGATTTATGTTGGGATACATGGGGGAAGAAGATTGTTTGTCTACATGTGCAATACAATTTAAATCAACTTTCCCTTTGGCTGTTCCACTGCTCTGGAAACCAACCCTTTTGAAGTGGTTCTGGCTGGAATCAGGCAACTTTTTCAGGACTTGCTCTGTTAGTCCTATAGACTGGTTTGAGTTTTCACTGAGATGGGATTGAGATAAGTTGAAACCATGTGTATGTGCAGGTATTGCAATAGGCATCTGATTCATCTTGTTTCCAAATGAAGGTGAGGGGAGAAAATAACTGTGTGTGTGTGTGTGCATATTCGTGTGTCCTCTGTTATGTTGCATACAGACTTGGACACTGTCATCCTGCATCATGCTTGTGGAAAGGGATCTTACAGCACCTTTGAGACTCTGTGCAGAAGAAGTTGTAGCATGAGCTTCCATGTCTACTTTTTCAGATGCAGGATGGAAGTAGACCAAGTCTGAAGCCGTGCTGTATGCTACAACTTCTTTGGCACAATTAGGGGCTAAACGGGCAAAAAGGTACTTTCAGGCTGGCTTGAAGGCATGGTGTTTAGTTGATGCATGCCTTGAAGCCAGCAGGAAACGCCCTCTAGTGGCTTTTTTCCACTTCTTCCTGAAAAGCGCACACCTTCACATGTGCATATAAATGCACCAATGCCAGTATGGCTTTAAAGGGGCACTCTTTCCAAATCCTAACCTAATTGGGCATGTAAACACCCCGTTGCAGGAGCACATTTAAAAGGGACAGAGCTGCCGTACACAAGTGGTGGTGGCAATGTCCAAAAGAGAAACCATGGAACCTCTCATGGAGATGTGTACAGCATACACAAAACAGACAGTCAAAGAGGGGGCATAGGGTGAAGGGGGGATGAAGGGAGGCATGATTGTACTTTGCTGGCATCTGCATGGGCACACGTCTGTTCTGATGTTTTGTCCCAGTGAAGCACTGCACATGTGAATGTATGCAGGTTCGCAGGGACAGCCATGTAATGGGATGGCAGTTGTTGGCAGTGCACTCCTACGAAGGTGCTCAGGGATGGTGGTGGAGACAGTTTAAAAAAAGTACCTAGTGGCACGGCTTCATGACATGCGCACTCCAGCCACCTTGGGAGCTGGCGATGGGGTTGGTGGGGTTTCAACTTGGCTTCAGAAAAGGCAGCTTCAAGCCCACTTTTTCCTGCCTGTCCATTTTGCCCCTTAGTCTCAAAGGTGCTGCAAGATCCCTTTGTATATTGATATTCTCTGTCATGGTCACTGTTCCTCACACAGTAGGGTATTGCGCCTGCACAGAGGCTCCATTTGGAAAGTTGAAAAGCTGATCAGATTGCAGGAAGCCCTGTCCACTCCTGTGTACTGAGTGTGCCCAAACCCACCAATCTAGCTTCACCTTCAGTTCTCTTTCCTCTGCCACAAGACAAGCTGCTTTTGGATTGCTCTCTAGTTTGGTTCCTTTCATGTACGGTAGATAGTGTTTTTTATTTTTATTGTTATTCTTCTTGAGTTGCCTGTTGTTGTTTTTTACCGAGCTTGGAAGTGGTGTTTTTCTAGTGTTTTTTTT
>JAIPUX010001232.1:76886055-76907230 GCA_020142125.1 Phrynosoma platyrhinos | reverse complement strand
TTTTTTTTTGCCCAGCTGGGCACTTGTATTTTGGGCTTCTTATGGCTTCCACTTCTCTTTTTAAGCTCTGTGTATTGTGTAAGAGAAAAGTAGCCCTCACGGACGGACATTCTAAATGTCTTTTTTCTTTGGGTGAGGGCCATATTGCTAGGGTTGTTCCATCTCCTTCACTACTCAAATGCTCCGCAACAGGGCTCAATGTTTAAAACTTTTTTGTTGGGAACACTCTCTTTCAGTCACTCAGAAATCGACTTCCCTCCAAGACCCTTGGCCTTGGTTCCAATTTCAAAACTTCCACAGATTTCTAAAATCTCAAGGAAACCAGAGACCTCTTCACCACTGGGCTCCTCAACCCCGACACTCTCGACATTGACCACTGTGTCTGCCTCGACATCGACTACATTTCCCTTGTTACTGGCACCATCGGTATTGAGTGGCTCAGGGCTGACTGCTCCCTTGGCTTCCCAGAGCTCTACTGAGCCCTCTACTGGTCAAACTCTGACACCACAGGAGGTTTCCTCCATCTCCCAGGACAAATATCATTCGTACAAAGCAAAAAAGAGATCTGCAACAGCAAGAAATTCTGAAACAGAGAAGGCTAAGAGGATGCATAAATCCAAACCTTTGGTGCTACCAGTCTTTACAACTGCTTCATCGTTGACCCCGGCTTCAGCACCAGCTATTGCCACTCCCCACCAGCAGCAGCACTAGAAACTACCATAGCCTAGCTGCTTCCAGCTACAACGCCAGCAACTCAACCTCCCATCTCGGTCCCTTTTATGGACTCAACATCAGGAGTGCTCACCTCGGCATTATTGAGTGTGGCTATGATAACGACTTCCCAGCCCCACTCCCTCTATGCCGGTATCATTACCGATGTTATCCCCACTGCCTCTGGTTCTGACCTCAGTACCAGCTCAGATTTTCGCCTCTCCAATCTAGGCATACAGGCTTTCCTTCTTGCCTTTGCCCCCTTGATCTCAAGCAGCCTCTCCTGCAAGGTCTCATCGCTCCCCAACACCATCTCAGGACTGAGCTGACTTCTCTGCATCATCCTCGAGGCTCAGTTATCAAGGCTCACCCTTTACTTTGGCATCTTATTTAGACCACCTCTGACCCAAGGATTATTGGAGAGAGTGACCTCCGTCTTATAGATCTTATTCTCCCTCATACTGGAATTGGTATAATCACAGGCAGCTGTACTACTACTCTCCATTTCGATATCGAGCTCGTTCCTGGTCTCTGTTTGAATTTAGACCCTCCACACCTCCATCCCCTTTTCTACGCCCAGATGAACATGCTAGCAGAGTGCTGTCACCACTACCTTGCACGACTGCCATGGATTCTCGCCTGCCACCATCCCCATCTCAACCTTCGGTACCAACAGTTCCAGTACTACAGTTACTACATCGGTGTTGACACCTGTTCCTGCAGTCATCCCAATTGTTTGCGCCATACCGGTTCCATCGATCACTCCTGTTCCTACCACAACATAGGCCGCTCAGCCTATCACCCCAGCTATGCCTCAACAACCCACAGAGGAGTCTGCCTACGACACTGACGCCTCACCCACCTCTCTTTCCCCCTTGATTGGGTCACCTCAGTAGGAAGTGGAAGATACCAGACCTCAGTCACCTACAGAGGATGTCCAGCTGTTCTCTGACATGGTTGCACAAATGTCTAAGGCACTTGAACTTCATGTATATGCTCCTCCAAAACCAGCTTTGAGGTCCAGTTTTCCAGATTGTGGATGGTAGATCGGCATCCCCAGCCATATTACCCTTTCTTGCCTCCCTCGCTAATGTGATGCATCTTTCCTGGATCAAGCCAGCTTCTATTCCACCTGTTTCTAAGCAGCTTAAGGTGCTCTACAAGGTACAGCCTGATACAGCGACTTCCTCTTCACACATCCAACGCCAAATGCCTTGGTTGTTGAATCCACTTTCAAATTCTCGGGCAAGACACACTCTACTCCTATGGGCAAGGAAGGTTGCTGTTTGGACATTTTTGGAAGGCGTTTTATTCTTCAGCAGCTTTATCTGGGAAGGTTGGAAATATGCTGGCTTGTATGGGTGCCTATCAAAAATTCTTATGGGACCAGATGGCCTCCTATATTCCCAGCCTGCCTGTAGAACAAAGTGCAGCTGCTCTTGATTTTTACAGCAAGATGCTTTTTCTAGTGAATCAACAAATCCATTCTGTGAGACACTCTGTCAACTGTCATAATTATTGAGTCCTTCAGGGAGGGGTCCCTGCCCTCTTGTCTTAAGGAGGCAGTGGTTAGACTACTCTTAAAAAATCCCTCCCTGGACCCCCTGGATAGAAACAATTATAGACCTGTTTCGCTGTTGCCATTTTTGAGCAAGGTGATTGAAAGGGCGGTTGGTAACCAACTACAAGTTGACTTGGAGGAAACCAATTTTCTGGATCCATTTCAAACTGGATTCAGGATGAGATACGGAGTTGAGACTGCCATGGTCGCCTTAGTCGATGATCTCCGTCTGGGCATTGACAGGGGAAGTATGACCCTGTTGGTGCTCTTGGACCTCTCAGCGGCCTTCGATACCATAGACCATGGTACCGCCTGAGAGAGTTGGGCATTGGCGGCACTGTTTTGCAGTGGTTCCGGTCCTACCTTTCGGGTAGGTTCCAGATGGTGTTGCTTGGGGACAGTTGTTTGGCCAAGAGGGAGCTCGAATCGGGTGTCCCTTAAGGTGTGATTCTGTCCCCAATGCTATTCAACATTTACATGAAGCCACTGGGTAAGATCATCTGGAGGCATGGGATGTTATCAGTAAGCTGATGACACCCAAATATATTTCTCTATGTCTCCGACTGATGCAGTGACTAAGGATGGCATCTCTCCTCTGAATGCCTGTCTTGGGGCAGTAATAGACTGGATGAGGGAAAACCGACTAAAGCTGAATCCAGGTAAGATGGAGGTACATGTCATAGGAAACCCGAACCCGGGAATGGAGTTATGTCAGCCAGTTCTAGACGGGGTCACACTTCCCCTGAAGGACTCTGTCCGCAGCTTGGGGGTGCTCCTTGACTCGTCGCTCCACTTGACAGCTCAGGTGGATGCGACAGTCAGGAGCTCTGTTATCAGCTTCAGCTGTTACGCCAGCTGCGCCCCTTCGTGGAGCAGGGAGACCTTGAAACAGTAGTACATGCACTGGTAACCTCTTGATTAGACTTCTGCAATGCACTCTACATGGGGCTACTCTTGGGCCAAGTTCAAAAACTTCAGCTTGTACAAAATATAGCAGCCAGATTGATTACAGGTACTTCCCATAATGACCATATAACACCGGTCCTGAAGTCCCTTCACTGGCTGCCAATTAGTTTCCGGGCAAGGTACAAGGTGTTGGTTATTACCGTTAAAGCCCTACATGGCTTGGGACCAGAATACTTAAAGGAGCACCTTCTTCCGTATTGTCCGCCCCGCACACTAAGGTCCTCAGGGAAGAATCTTCTACAGCCAAAAAAATCTAGGCTTACATCGGTCACCCAGAGGGCCTTTTCCACTGCTGTTCCAAAGCTGTGGAATCACCTGCCGGAGGAGATCCGTCACATCTCCACTCTTACAGCCTTCAAAAAGGCTCTTAAGACAGATCTCTTCCAGCAGGCCTTCCCAGCTTAGTTCCTCTCCCTGTACCAGGTGATCTACGTTGCTCTGTCTACCAATTATCTCCCTTTTTAAACTTTTGTATTTTTGTTTTTAAATAATGTTTGTTTAATTGTACTTTTAGCATTGGGTTGGGGGGGGGTTGGGAAGTGATTAATTTTTTAATTCTATTGTATTTTATGTATTTTTATTGTTGTAACCCTCCCGGATGACTTGTGATTGGGCGGGCCATTATTATTAACTGTGTGGCCAGAGTCATTTCTGGGGCAGTTGCTCTTTGCTGATATGCATAACTCAGGGGTAAGCAACCTTTACCCTTTAAGGGACGAGGGACTTCAGCTCCCAGAATCCCAGGAGTTATTGGCCAACATGGGACTATTGGCCAACATGGGAGCTGAAGTCCCTCGGTCCTTAAAGGGGAAAGGTTGCCTACCCCTGGCATAACTGAAGTCCACTGACCTTTCTGATGAGGCAAAAAGATGAATTGAGGACTTACCCTTTAAAAGCAAGGGTCTCTTTGTTGCAAAGACTGATGAGTTGGACACCTTATACGAAGCCTGCCTTAAGGGGAAAAAGTTGGGTTTCACGGGTCAGAAACAACAATATCACCCCTATTGGCCACAGTGGCAATCCAGGCACTCCTTCTAACTACTCAAGGCCCCGTTCTGTGGGTTTGTCCCACCTATGTGGTTCGTCCCAACAGTCCTCGTCTTTCTCTAGACAACCTTATAGACAACGCTACCAACAAAATCAACAACAACAACAACAGTCCTCCAAGAAATAATCTCAGTCTAAATCCCGGTTTTGATGCAACCACAGGGATGATATCTCTCCATCAGCCAGTCTCCTGACTGCCAACCCACCACCAAGCTTCCAAACTCTTCTGTTTCTATGACACATGGTGGCAATCACTACAGACACTTGGGTACTCACCATCATCTACCTGGGCTATGCGATCGAGTTTTCAAGTACTCTATCTCTTGGTGTCTTGCGTTTTACTCCTGCCTCCCCTCATCTACAAGAGGAAATCACCTCCCTTCTTGACAAAGGTGCCATCCAAGGCATCCCAGACAGATGCAAGACAAATGGCTATTTCTCCAAATACTTCACAGTGCCGAAAAAGGATAGAGACCTTCATCCCATTCTCAATCTGAGAGGCATGACCTTCTGCATCACTCCTCACAAATTCAAGATGGTCACACTGCAGTCCATTCTCCCCTTCCTGCATCATGGGGACTGGTTCACATCAATCGACCTGAATATGCTTACTTTCACATTGCCATCCAGGCTCAACATTGCAAATATAATAATAATAATAATAATAATAATAATAATAATAATAATAATAATAATAAATAATTTTTATTTATATTTCCTGCCTCTTCTTGCGGATCAAGGCGGGATTACAACAGTAAAAATGAATATACAAAATACAAATACAAAATATACAATACAAAAGTTATACAAAATACCTACAATAAATTAGCAGCATTAAACCAATAAATCAAAAGCAAAAATAATAAAATAGCAGGATTAAAAGGTACTATAAAGTGGCTGGTCGTATCTACAGCCAGAAAGCCAAACAAAAATTATAATATAGCTTTAGCTTCCTGGTCTGCTAAAGGGGATCAGCTGGATAGGCCTGCTGGAAGAGCTCCATCTTGAGTGCCTTCTAAAGGTATCTAGAGTAGTAATAAGATGGGTTTCTTCCGGTAGGCTGTTCCATAGCTTAGGGGCTGTGGCTGTAAATGATCGTTGGGAAGTTGTATTAAGTCTGGTTTTATAATATTCTAATAGCTTCCTCCCAGATGTTCTGAGAGTGTGGGGTGGATTATATAGGGAGAGGCGTTCCTTCCAGTAACTCGGGCCCAAGCCATGTAGGGTTTAAAGGTAATAACCAACACTGTGTACTGTGCCCAGAAGCTAATCAGCATGCAATGAAAAGATATTAATATGGGAGTTATATGGTCCGACCTAGATGTTCCAGTGACCAATCTGGCTGCCGCATTTTGAACGAGTTGAAGCTTCTTAACTTGGTACAGAGGTAGCCCCATGTAAAGCACACTACAGAAATCCAATATCTCCAGTTTGCTGTAGATGGAGATCTTTATCAGTATACTGTACCACCCTTTGGCCTTTCTAATGCCCCCAGGGTCTTCATGAAGTGCATGGTAGTGGCCATTTCTCATTTTCGTGTTCAAGGAATCAAAATATTTCCCTACCTAGATTATTGGCTGCTGGTGTCCTCCCACACACAACTGTTCTGAGACATCCATGACACACTCTATCCTCACCAACCTATGTCTTATTGTCAACCCTTCCAAGTCCATCCTGGAGCCAATCAGGGTGATAAAGTACATTGGCACATCTCTGGACTCTGTTATGGCTCGCACTACTTACCTACTCAAAGAGCAGAAACCCTTTGGTCTCACCTCTGCTCTTTACCTCAACTGCCCTTCAGCAGGGAAAATTCAATGGGTCCTTGGTCTGATGGCCTCAACTATAGCTGTAACTTGCCTGGCACGCCTCAAATTCTACTCTCCCTAAGAATGATTCCTCTCTGTCTTCAACCACCTTCATGACAGATTGTCAAAGAGGCTGATCCTTCCCCCAGATGTTCGGGCCTTGCTCCACTGGTGGTCGGTACCCGGAAACATCCTTCAAGGGATGCCCTCTCAGCCCCCAGAGCCCTCCAGGATAGTCACCATAGATACTTCCATGATGGGCTTGGGAGCTCATTATGCAGACATTTGAGTTCAGGGGCGCTGGTCCCCCTTTGAGGCAGACATGCACATCAATGCCCTAGAACTCCTTGCTGTCATCAACTAAACACATCTCAGTGGGGAACTCCTCATCTGGATCTCTTTGCTTCTCTGGATAACACAGTGTCCACTGTTTTTCACCATAGCCGGACAAGATACAGGCTCCCTAGGAGACACCTTCCTTTTGAACTGGAATTGGCGGTTCCTCTATGCCTTTCTTCCACTCCCTCTAGTAGCAAGAGTTGGGACCAAAATAACAGAGGACCGGTCCAATATGATTCTGGTGGCACATTATTGGCCAAGACAACCTTGGTTCGCCCCTCTCCTCCATCTGCCCAGGGGTCGCAATCTTAAACTTCCCAATTGACTGGATCGTCTCTCTCACTCCCAATGGGGCGGTCCTTCACCCAGATGTCCACAGCCTCCACTTGACAGCTTGGAGGATACAGCCTTGACTGCTCCAATATGCAGGTTCTCTCAGCTTCCAGAAAGGACTCTACCAAGAGGTCTTATTCCTATAAATGGAAGTGCTTTTGTGCCTTTGCTAAAGCTAGGGCGGAGCTCTCTTCACCCAGTCAACTCTACGGCCTTACATTTCCTTCATCTTCATGGCCAAGGATTGGCCTTTTCATCTCTCAAGGTCTATTTGTCAGAAATTGTGGCCAACCAGCCCCCTGGGTCAACTTCTGCAAAACTCTTCACCACCTATTCTGAAGAGATTCTTTAAAGGGCCTCCACCATCTCTACCCTCCAGCCCCTCCACTTGCACCTTTCTGGTCACTCTCGTTGGTACTCACACTACTCACTAGGTCCCCATTCAAACCTATGGGATTGACCTCTCTTAAGACTGCTCACCTTTAAGACAGCATTCCTTGTGGCCATCACCTCAGCCAGGAGGTCCTCTGAATTGATAGCACTATGCTATGCTCTGATGAGCCCTTCTTGATTTTTCACAAAGATGAAGCTGTTCTTGGACCTGATATCTCCTTCCTCCCTAAGGTGGTGTCCTTATTCCATCTTTCTCAAGATATCATCCTGTCTACCTTTTATCCAGATCCTTCTACACCTCTAGAGAAAACTATGCACACTCTTGATGTTTGCCATGCTTTGGCCTTGTATGTTCAACCTCCTGCTGAGTTGAGGTTGACCAGCAAGTTGTTTATCTGTTATGGTGGACCTAGGAGTGGCCACCCTGTTTCTTCAGAGTTTTCAAAATGGATTGCACAAACCATTCTCTTGGCCTATGGACTGTTCGAACACCCTATCCCTGTTGGTGTACGCCCACACTCAACCAGGGCTGTTTCCTCATCCGCTGCTTTCCTTTGAGGCGTTCCTCTGCCTGATTTCTGCAAGGCTACTGCGTAGTTTTAACCTTCCACGTTTGTCCAGCATTACCGGCTTTATTCCAGGTCCCGTCGGTATGCGTTTTGATCGTGCTGTTCCCTCTTCTATTCTACAGTGACCTTCCCAGCTTCCACAGGTAAGCTTTTCAGTCACTCTATTGTGTGAGGCACAGAGACCACAACAGAGAAGAACAGGTTGCTTGCCTGTAACTGGTTCTCCGAGTAGTCATCTGTGCTGTCACACAAACCCATCTTATCTCCCCTCAGTCAGGTCCCTGTATTTTTTTTGCAGTGGACTTGAACTGAAGACGGAGCTAAATTGGTGGTATTGGGCATGCTCAGTACATGGGTGTCAGCGGGGCTTCCCGCCAATATGCTCAGTTTTTCAGTTTTCTGAATGGAGTCTCTGCACAGGCACAAAACCTGATTGTGTGAGGATGCAGATGGCCACTCGGAGAACCACAGTTACAGGTAAGCAACCTGTTCTTCCAGACTAAGGGGGGTTGCAGACTGTCAGAAATAGTGCAAATTCAGTCCACTTTTAGGGTTAGGGTTAGAGCTAGGGAATCATGGGAATTGTTTTTTTTCTGAGACATTGAGCCTTCTCTGTCAGAGAGCTCTAGTGCCACAATAAACTACAGTTCCCATGATTCCCTAACCCTAACCCTAACCCTAAAAGTGGACTGAATTTGCACTTTTTCTGGCAGTCTGCAACCCCCCTAAGACAGCTATGTGTTAACACTAACAGACTAACACATGCTTGTGGAGTATAATGTTCCATCATGGCACTTCTTTTTACTCCTCACTGCTGGCACATTCCTACAGCCATTTAGTGTAATATCTGGCTTCAGTACTGCAGCAGGGAGTCAAGAAAAGGCATTGCTAAGATAGCACAGTCCAGTTGCAATTCCACGACTGAGAAAAAACAGCAGGTATTGTCTGCTGGACAATGTCTCCTTTCCTGGTGAAACCTTTTCTCTCAGCTGTAGAACTGCAGTTAGGAACTGCTCACACACTGAGGCATTGTGGAAGAAGATACTGAACACCTATATTCACAGCATCCCAAAAGTTGGAAGTGTGGGTGTAACCTTGCATTATACCCACATATGTCATTGACAGAATTCTAGCCATGCATGTCTGCTGTAATAACCAAACCCTGTTTGTGTGGCAGAATACTGGAGGCCAAGGAGAAATTATCTTCAGATATGTATTTTGCATAATCCAGATGTGAGATTCAGTTCCTCTAATAAAAGGATCAGATTTCACAAGGCAAGGGGGAATCACCTTGAGAACCTGAAGACTGTGGACAGGGCAGAAAATACTCTACAGGTTTGACCTGACCATTAGGCAGATTAGGACAGCTACCTCAGGCAGCAGATTTATGGTGTTATAAATATTCATTGTAGTTCATTATTTAATTCATTAGTGGTGTATTTTTACTGGCCAAAGTGAGGAGGAGTGTTCATGGAATTTTCTGCCTCACCTGCCAAAATAACTTGGCAGGATTTGTGTGATAGGCATATTGAGCTGGCTGGGTGGTCTTCTTTATTGCTGTACCTTAGGCATTAGAATCCCTTAATAGTGCTATGATGTAGCACTAGATGGGCAAATGACTGGGAAAATGAAATTATGTATATTCAAACATTGTAGGTTCCTTTTAAAGATTACACCTTTACCCACCAACCCACTCGTTCTTTTTTAAAATGGATGGTTTATTCCTTAACTACACAAAACTCTTGGAACCTCTTCTGATTACATAGGCATAGATGTTGCCTTATGGGTCAAACTTTCAAAAAGAATCTGTTCAGCAAGAAGTATGAGGCACTTGAAATGCCCAACAACCAACTGAACAATGTGGGTCTTAAGATTAAATAAGCAAAATAAACTATATGGATCTCACTGTGCCTCTTGTCATGAAGGTGGCTGACTTGACGATTGCGGGTTGTCTTTTACGTCTTGCAGTATGTTTAAACTGTAAAACCTCTTTGAGGCTTAATTAAGTAAAAAAGAGGTCAGAGTGGGAGTAGGCATGAAAGTAGCAAGATCTAAAGCACAAACCTTGGCATTTCTATATAAAGTGGTGAAGGAGCTGTGTGCGATTTTCAATCCTGAACACACATTCTGTTAATTCTTTTACTACTTTTAAAACCATCTAACAAATGTTCTCTGAGCAGCACAAGATAAACTGAAAATGTAAAATAAAAGGTAACAGTAAAACAATGACAGTAAAAGAGCATTTGATAAAATAAGCAGCAAGGATAAGAACGTGAAACTACTTGGAACCACATCTGTGCAGAGCACATGTTTAAGCTGTTTGTACTCCAAATACAGCAGGGGTAGGCAACCTAAGGCCTCGGGGGGCAGCATCTGGCCCCCCGAGGTCTTTGGACCAGCCCCAGGCCGGTCCTGCCGCCGCCGCCGCCCCCCACCATGATGATATTGATTATTGTTGTTATTACTTGTTCTTGGGGTTTTCTTGGCAAAATCTCCACAGGGGTTTTGCCATGGTTTTCTGGGGCTGAGAGAGTGTGCATGCATATTTTTTTAATTTTTATTTTTTAATTTTAATTTTTAATTTTAATTAATTTGTTTATTTATTTTGGGTGCTTCGGCCCCCCACTTGTCTGAGGGACAGCAACCCGGCCCCCGGCTGAAAAAGGTTGCCTACCCCTGAAATAGAGGAATGTGCTTCTTCTAGGTGGAGCCCACTGGGGAAATGCTTAAAGCAGTTCCATAATTTGAAAGCATAGGTTCAGCCTTCCCTCACACCACTGTTGATTTATCCATGTTGCATTTAGAAACCTCCCACAACACATCTCCCACCATTTTCTGGGCATTAAGTGGCAATCCCAGTTCTTGCCCTGGCTCTGCCTTTTATGCTTAGTTTCACCCTCAGGCACAAATGAAAGGCTATGAGTGACTAGTACCTAAATCTAGATGTGGAATAAGGTCCCAAAAGTAAATGGTCAAAAGCTAGAAACTGAAGCCTTAATCAGATAAGAGCTGGCAGTGAGGTTCCTAGTTTTCATGTAATTCCTGGCCCGACCAGAGCCTTTGACTAGTTGTTAATCATGGAAGCTGACAGGCAAAGATCTATTCTCTTCTCTGAAGATGGCTGCAAGATCCAAATGTGCATAGACTGGAATATTGCAGTGACATGCACAGGCATAAGTTGTGTTGTGCATGCAGGGTGATTTTTTTTAATAGTGTGCAGCCAACCTACCCAGCTGATAGTGATGTAAGTGGATTTGAGCATTTAGGGCCATTGTGCATGCAAGAGCACATTACAGTAGCATGTGAATGTGCATTGTCTCTGTGCATTACCTTTGCACACTTCATCACTGATCCATATAAGCTGTGTTACATGGTATTCAGTTTAGGGCTGTGTAATATAACTCTGCAATGTGTAGGGTCTAGGTCATAGCTATAGCTCACTGTGTTCAGTGTGTTAGCGCTAGGTCTAAAATAAGCTGAGATCCTGACACTGAGAGACCGACAGGGAGAAGAGACAGCCTGAAATCTCAGAATGAACTAAAATCAAGAAATAAGCATACTTTTGTGGCGAAAAGTTTACTGGTGCACAATCTCAGAAGGATATTGTAGACCTAAATATACAAACTGCCCAATTCAAATCTGTATCCCGATTTAAATACTTTGATGCTGGTGTATTGGAATGGATGAGTTTCAACCATTAATTCCTGTCATCATGTAACAAACTTTCTTTTGCTGAGAAACTGGACTAGGGTCAAATTATGCTGTTATTTTCTGAAACCGGGTTGCTACCTGGTCTGTAAGAATACCAAAAAGGGGTTTAGAAATGTAATGAAGTTTTACAGTAGAAGTGAACAAAACTCTGCTTACATAAGCGTCAATTTGTGCTCTTAAAACCTCAACTCCCACCCCTGTGTGAATATACATTTTGCTGCAAGTTTGTGGTTTGCATTGTAAAAGGCTTCCAGGAGAGCAGCGAGGATTTCATCTCATTTTTCCATGGTTAAAGACATTTAATGAGTAGAATTAAGTTTTAAATTGTAAAAGCCATGCCAAATATTACGTAGCTCTACCTCAGTATCCCATTCTGTATCACAAAATATACCATTCCAGCTGGCTGCACATCCAATGCTACAGATGCTTTGGGCATTTAACAACAAACAAATCCTTTGAGACCCAAGAGTTCAGTTAAGTACTTTTTCTATGGATGTATCACAAGCCTTAATACCGGTCATGTGGTCCTTTCTTGTTTTAATGTATCTTTCCTTAAGCCATCAGGAATCCTTTCTCAAGACCTCCTGACACTTTTTATCTGGGAAGCTATGCTCAGACCCCTAGTGCCCCCCTCCTTGCGCTACTCAGTCAGCTTCAAAGTGCAGTTGCTGTATTACTGTACACAATTGTCTGCTCCAGAGTAAAAGGCACTTGCATATGCTTCCAAAGGGCTTTGAGGCGTAACAAACCTATCTTGCCAAATATGTGCAGCACTAGTTTAAGTTCAGACTTTTCACTATACAGTTTTCCTCATTTCACTTTTAATAAATCAGCAAGCTAGAGCTGATCCTTCATTCATCCATGTCTCTCTTTTCTCTTACCTCCCTGAATGTAATAAGAGCTCTCTTTCCTTTGTTTTGCTAGGTTCTGATGCTAGCACAGTTGAAATCCACATCTCAAGTGGAATCCATGAATTAGATAGTAACGATGCTAATGTTGAATAGATGGAAAAGGATTACAGTGAGGAGCTGGAGACCCCTCAGATTCTCTCATGGCATGGTTCGGTAGTCCTTTGAAATTCAGATTCCCCACCATTCCACACACAAATCTGAATGCTCTGCTTAACTTCTGACAATTTTCTAGTCTATGCAAAAACCACATTTTGAATAGCTAGTTATCCTGCCCATATTCAACAAATGTTATTTGTATGCTTATTTCTTTTCTGTCAGTGAATTTGGTTGGGATGTAAACATGGTCCACAGTGTCACAACAGATTCAATATGAGTGCACAAGACTATAACACCAGTCTACTGTCCCACCACAATCACACTAGTTTAAGAATGGAAGCGTGCCGCTTTAACATAATTTCTTATTACACTTTCCTCACGATAGCGCTTTTGCACAACTTTGATGATCTGCTTTCTGCACTGCAAAACAGTGCCTCCCAGGAGGAAGGGGTGGTGGTGGTGGAATAAACAGTTGCTATTAAGCCAACTGCCTGCTGTGTGAATGTACGCACAGCAGCCAGCTTTGGGAGGTTGTTGGCAGCCATGGTCACTGCTTGTTCCCCATGCTGAAGCTCAATGCTGCTGTGTGCTCCATGCTTTGGGAGGAAGCGGGGTGGGGAGGAGCAATCACTGCTGAGACAACTGCCTCAACTGTCGCTTCAGGAGGCTGTTGGTAGCTGTGATAATTGCGCCTCCCCCCTCCGAAAAGTGCTTAGAAATTGTGAGGGAGAGAGGAGCAGGATCACGTCCATTCACACCCATTTAAGTACCTGAGGAAGAAAGCTGCACCAGAAGAGACCATTGCCTCAAGGCCATAATAGAATAGCAGTGAGATTGAGAGCCTATTGATGGGTTTTGCCCATCAATGAAAAAGTGACTATAGTAATGAATAGAATGCAAGGCGGCAGCAGCAGAACAGACACAAGGTTGTGTGATAAGTACCAGCCAAAGATGTTTTTATCCTATCAAAATGCCACTTTTATAGCCTTGTGTGATAAGTCCTGAGAAGGTGCAACAAAACCTCCCCACTTTTACTCACTTTCATTTGCTGTTCCAGTATTAATTCTATTTAAAATGGACATAGAAGACATCACACAAGTTCCATAGAACTGGACCTTTCTAGGTTTAAAATATTTTCCTTGACATTCCTTTCCATCCTTGTGACATGCTGGCTATAGAGGATGGGAGTTGTAGTCTAATACATCTGGAGGGCACTAAGTTGAGGAAGGCTGATCAGAGTTGTTTGCTGCATTAATGGCTCTGACACCTTATTGTGGTGCTGCAGGGATGCTGAAAGCTATACTAGCCAGAACTTTAGATTACAACAGATCTATCCAAATGGGAAAGGTCAAAATTGAGGAATTGGAATGAAGACTTGCCAAAATCTTCCTTTTGGCTTTAATTTCTATTGACAATCATTTAATTTTTGATTTTAGTAGAAAATAATAATTCTTATTTGGAAATATAAACAATAACATAAAAGCTATATACATACAATAAGATATACAGTGTCATAAATGTTAAAATGGTATCATAAAGCTATACACAGTGTCTGATGATTTAAAAATCAGGTCATGGACCTGCACAGGTGGAACCACCGTTGCTGCTCAGACACAGCAGCAACAGTTTTTATCTGGCATCAACCATAAATGGCACTTTCAAGTTAGTTCTACTAGTTTGCCAATGATGAATTTTCATATGTGAATCAGTCCACAAATGCATTTCATACTTACGAAATCTAGACTGTTGGATATTCACTTTTCCTCTTGAAAAATGATTATAATTTATTGTCTGGGCTGGAAATATATCTGAAGTCCACGCGTGAACTGTGCAAGCATTAAATTCAGCAGTTGATACGAAAATCACTCACCACCTTCTGGCTTGTTGCAGGGCAATCCTGACTGTCAGTATCTGAGTTTCCAGGATACCTAAAGTTCCTGTTGATCTCATGCCATCAGAATGGAAGGAAGGGTCAAATACTTTCCTCCTTTTTCTCTTCCAGAGCTGTTTTATTACTCCTTTTTGCTAAAAAAAATAATAGTAATAATCCTGCGTATTGAAACAATGGGATAGAATCTACTGGAGGTCCAGAGATAGGAGGCATAAAGAGATAATTTGGGGTCCATTTGGTAGGTATGAGACCTATGGATCTACAGTCTCTCCTAGCCCATTCTTCCCATCTCATTCCAGAGAAGGACCAGCCATGGCTATTTTTGTAACTTCTGGGAGGGGGATCCCAGGGTTGGTTATCTAATGCATCTCTCTGACTTTGTCTTTGTCCTTGGAGCAAGATATCAGATATGTCCTTTGGCTGCTGGAATTCTATCCTAGTGATATCTCAGAAGATGCATGCATGTTGCATACATAACAAGAGGTATTTTCTTTTCTCCTTCCCATAATCATAAATATAAAATCATAATTTTTCCAAGTCTGAAAACTTTACAAAGGATTCTGCCTGTAAAGTGTTATCTTGATTTATACAGAAAGGAGGAGAACAGAGGAACGTACCTGAGGGGAAAATACTAATGTTAACAGCATAGAAAGAATGACAAACAACTCACACATAGTTTTCTAATATCAAAATATAGCAATTTATTCAAGACACTGAATATGATCTGTTGATTCTCTCCTTGAAACAAATGAAGTACAACACACAAGGTGATCTGTTGAAGAGTGAATGAATCAGTGTGTGTGTGTGTGTGTGTGTGTCTGAGAGGGGTGGGGTGATGGACAAAATGGACAGGAAGGAGATGTGGTTTCAACAGAACCTGGGAAATGCTGAAATGAGAACCAAGCCTGGCTTCAAGTCTGACACAGACAATAAAACTTCAGAAGCCAGAATTCAAACCATCTGTGGGTGGCTGAAAAAATAATTCTGCAATTGACATTTTAAAAGGCAAAAAAGAAAGAGAAAGAGAACAAAAGTAGAAACCCCCGAAAATGAAAATGACCCTCACATGTAACAAAGTGCACTTCACTTGACTCTAAAGTTAGTTTGTTTTTAAAACAAAAATGCAATTTCTTATATGTATTAGGGGACTAATACTTGTTGAACCCAGGAAATAACAGGACTTCTGAAAACCTGTATAGGGACCCAATGTTTACCATGTTATAAAGATGCAGTATCCTCCTTTTATGGAAAGATTGTCAACCTATTCAGAGTGATAACTGTCTTGAATAAAGATAAATCCAGAAGTGAGAACTGTAATATTCCAGAATTAATAGTGGGGTAAAAGAAAAACAACACACACAATAATTTGCCTTTTTGATACTCCAGCAACTGCCCATTGGCTTGTATCCATACTTACATTCTAATCTTAATACCTCTTACACAGTAAGTCTATGTATGTTATTTCAATAAAAACTCCCAGTGCTAAGACTCCCTTCAGGCGAGCGTTTATAGGACTGGCATTTTAAAGAACTTGGGGTTCTGGAATAGTTGTTGGTAAAATGAACAATGCAGATCTCTCCTACAGAAGCACCCTTTCTTAACAAAGGTGGTCAGCAAGTAATAAAATGTCTATGCATTTTTTTTTTCTTATTTAGAACAGAATTAAAATACCATTGCCCATGCTGAACAAAAATGCAGAATCAGATCATATGCTAGTTCTGCAAGACAAATGGTAGGGCATTTTTTACTTGTTTGTAGCTAAATGTATGATTTTTTTTAAATCAAGATGTTTGAAGTACTGTGATGTAAAATGACACCACTAATCGTCTTAAAAGGAAGAAATATTATGAAATATGTTTTAACAAATTGCCTTTCATGTGGAGGAGATAAATGAAGAGACTGCATCTTTAAATGTGTATTAGGATCCATCTGAATTCTTTCAAATTACTAATACAATCCAGTCTATATCTGGCAGAGATTTTAAGCTTCTAAAATTGTGATTAACATAAAAAATACTACTGCTTTTTTTTTTCCTTTCAAAAAATACATTGGGTTCTTTCTTTTTCAAAAAGTCATCTTTCTCCTGTAAAAATCTTTCCCGGCACTGCATTCTTACATAAAGCACTTATTACATCATTTGTCAAAAGTGCCCTTTAGACACTAACATGTGAAGCATGGAAATATTTAAAAAGGAAGAAGCAGCTGGGAGGAAAAGAAAAGGGACAGATGAAAGGGGGAGAAAGAGGAGAGAAGCAGTCTCTTACAAATTTTCATTATACCCCTGGCTACATTTACTGTAGGCGTAAAGGGCAAAAAAGCAAAGCAAAATAGACATACAAAAAAAGGGCACAGAAGGAAAAGAAAGAAACTCAGTTCAAACCTATGCCTGTGATCCTCAAAGTTATAATATTCCAGATGATAGGGAAAAAAAAACAACAACAACCACTGAACAAACAAAAGTAGTCTAGAAAATAGAAAGTGTTGTGATTACAAAGTTTGTGTGTGACATCAGTACAAACTGTCTTTGAACGTCCTTTGGGAGAGCAAATGTAGTGTCCAGATTGGAAGAGAAAAAATACAATAGCACATGGAGGAGAATTCTTTTTTTCCTGTTTTGGTTTATCAAAGCATTTTGCTTTCTAGGTTTTTGTTTATCATCATCATCATCATCAATTATTTGGCACAGCTTTTCCTCTTCTCTTCTACAGCCATCAGAATATGTTCTCAAAGACCCAAACCAAACACTGCAGGGGTTTAGCTTGTGGTGGACTCCTGCCTGCCTGCCTGCCTGCCTGCTTGCTTGCTTGCTTGCTTGCTTGCAAAGGCGGAAGGTTCCTGGTGGAAACGGTCCCCACGCCCTCCCCCTACATGATTGTGTTTTAACTCCTTGGTGCAGGTTATGGACAAAACATTACAGGCTACTGTCGCCTGGGAGAGTTGCTTTTCTTGTACACTCTAGGATTTTTTCCCCCATTTCTGTATGTTTCCCCCAGTTCTTGCAGTTCTAGAGATGTTCAAAAATAGTTTTGAAGAGTGCTTCTACCCACACATTCAATGCTGGTCCGTTTGCAATTTCTTCTGAAGCGTTTACTTTCGCAGGTCTAGGACACAAACCTGGAAAGCAGGGAGGGGGGAAATGGATAGAAATTGGAAACAAAATACAAACAAGATTGTTCTTTCAGGACAGCAATTCTGCTGATCATGACACTACATAACACACTGAACAAGGAAATCGTTTCATATTCACTGAGGACTGCTTTACAGAATCACAGTTCCATATCCTTTTTCTGTGAGCAAACGCAAGCCACATATATCAACGGGCCAAGCATCATCTTCATATTCTGTGCATAGGCAGTGACCCATATAGAACAATACATAAAGTCCTTTCCAAAAGAGGGAGTGAAGATTATTGGAAGACCAAGCTTTTGTTTGGAAGTTGTATTACATATGTGAGATAGAAGCTGGGTGTGTGAAAATCTAATCAAGTTCAAAGTCCACTTGATCTTTGGAGAAACCATGCAACAGATGAACAGCAGTCTTACATCGTCTATCATCTGCCATTAATGGCCACTGAACCTGCCCAAAGGATAAAGAATACTTTATGGATCGATCAGGCTCCAAAAAGGTTTGCCCGATTTTTCAAAAGAAAGAATTCACTTTGAGACTTAATTATCCAGTAGGATTTCTGAACCTGATCAAACGAATCCATCTGGATTATGCTCACTAACACAAATGGCTAACCTACCATGAGAGGGTCGTTGTACAATATGAAAATTATGTTCATCTGGATGGACCAATCTTAACAAGTGCAAACTAAAAGAAAGCGTCTAAAAAGGCTTACCGATCCATCTGATGCACTGGCTCCCACTTTATCTCCTCTAGCGTTCCAGCAAACTTCGAATATTCCCCCAGTGCCTCTGTAGCTATGTACTAGATTTCCACTCTAAAGATAGACAGACAAATTCCTTGAGGAAGAAATGTTCATTAACTGGCTTTCTTAACATCACTGTTACTCAAATAAGTTTTGACTTCTGGTCTATAGTACCTGTGTATCTGAAGATGATATACATTATAGTATTTTGATCAGGGGTAGGCAACCTTTCCCCTTTAAGGGCCAAGGGACTTCAGCTCCCAGAATCCCAGGAGCTATTGGCCAACATGGGACTATTGGCCAACATGGCTGAGGCTTCTGGAAGCTGAAATCCCTCAGCCCTTAAAGGGGAAAGGTTGCCTACCCCTGATTTTGATCATTCCAATTGATCTCATTCTGCCCCAACATTGTGGCTAGTTTGCCAATTTTAAATCAGAATTCTCTCTTTGGTGTGTAATGGGGAACTCAAATTTAAAACTAGCTAGACTTTTCAAGATGAATCCCGTGCTGAAGGGGAGGCTAGAAGTATGCTTTTCATGTATTCGTGAGGGTATAGTGGATGTGCAATGGTAGATTTTCCTTTTTTGACTGATGTTAATCTGGTCTCTGCCCTGGCAAAAATAATTTATTGTGACGTTTTCTGGAAGACAGCTGAGTATCTTCCAACTCTTCAGAATGTGAATGAGCAAAGACTAGCCACCATGGCTGTTTTGTGGCCTCCAGGGCCCCTAGGGGTCAGAATGCCCCCCCCCCCATGTCTAGACAGCATTTTGCCACAATTCTGTCCTCTCTGGGCACTTTAGCCCAGCAGAGGCCTTTTTCTAAAAGAGGAAATAAACTGGAAGTATATTTCTGTTGCTAAAAAATATGCCTCTTTTGGGCCTAAAATGCCCATGGAGGACATGGCAAAAATGGCCCCAGTGCCTTACGGGCATTTCGGAGCCAAATTTTGAATTATAAAATAAATAAATTTGGGCAAGAGTGTGCACTGTAGTTGTATGGTCCTCCAAGGTTTCCAAGGGAAGGGAGCTAATTTCCATTAGCTTTCCACAGTTGCTCACCCTTGCTCTAGCATTTCACCCCTACCACAGCATTTTAACACAATAGCCAGAATCATCTTTATGCCTTATGCATGTTAAGTGTCCATGTAGAGGTGGGTGGGCATTTTTGTCTGATATAGAACAGCTGGATTCAGTACAAGGTTCCGGAAGTGAGTTGCCCTTGGAGTGGATTTGCATGCCATTATGCACAGACGTATGTACGTACATACGTACGTACGTAGGTATGTATGTATGCATTTAGTTGGGTATTCAGTTTCCCATTTGGTGTCATGGTTCAGCTGCATAATGTTGCCATTCAACACAAGCACTGCATGGCACAATTAATGAACACAAAGTATGCAGAGATTTATACTACCCAACTATAGGATCTCTTCCAATATTTCTGAACAGCTAGCTGTCACAAACAGCTTGTGCCATTAGGATGTGCCTTTCTATCAGCCTGCCCTACAGAATAGCCCTGTGATGAAACCCCAAAAAACCAAAAAGACAAACCATGCTTGACAACTTGGGTCCTGCCCAAGTTTTCCATTGGGATCAACTTTATTACTGACATTTAACCTACAAATAAAATGTCATCATCTGAAGCTTTTGTGTACTGATGACACCCAGCCCTGCTGTTTGCTATCATGATATCCAGGTCAGTATGCAAGGGGATCTTATATCACCTACTAGACTAAATGAAAGAAAGAAACTGGTCGTATGAGCTTTCGTAGACTCAAGTCTACCACTTCTTTTTTTCAGTTAGCCTCAAAGGTGCTAAAAGATCCTGTTGCATACTGATTTTTCAGACTAACACAGCTATGCATTTGGATGGGATCCAGATGCAGTTCATTCTGCCTTGGCTTGTGCCCAAAAACCACAGTTGGTCAAGGGCCAAAACCTGGAACCTGAATTTGGTGATTAAGAAGGAATGGCCCTTTGTAAAGGAGAGAAGGGTCCTTTTGATTTATCAAGAACAGACATGTCCTCTGGATGTGCCATTATCAAGAACAGACATGTCCTCTGGATGTGACATTGTTATGAAAGGTTTCAGTTACCAAAAATGCTTTCATTAAGTTGTCCCTAAATTAGATCCTCCAGAAAGGTTTACCCAAAATCTCTTAAATAACCCACTCACCAAAAAAACAACAGCAAAAACCTGTACTGGGAGTTTTTCTATGGATTTCCTAAGGTTATGGCATCAGTTGCCAGCTGAGATATGAAAGGTTTTCAGGAGAATGTGTAATCTGTATTCCAAGGGATATTTGAGGCCTTTAATTATAATCTTGTGGTTAAGGTTGTCATATGTATAGGTTATCATTTAGGAAGGTGTTACTGGTTGAACTGTTGAAAACTATCTTGAAAACAGTGAGGATGTTGGATATATATTTATAAGCCAAAATGAACCCTGACTTTGCACACTATATGGCCCCTCTCCTATATGAAGACCTATCTATCACAAAAGACTAGTATAGCTAAAGCTTTTTTTGTCGGCAAAGTTGCATTTTAGTATTGTTGACTATATTTCCAAAATTCTGAAACATTTAGCCAACAGAAATGCAAAAAATGGCCTTTCAGCATCAACATATAAATCATATGTGATTTATGATTTAACATATGATTTAATGTATTTATGCGCACCTGGGACTGTGAGTGGCCAATCCAGTAAAGGAGGTCATTGTCCTTCTCTGTTGATGTATCTAGTCGTCTTGCTTTGACAGAATTGCAGTTGGCACACATTCGCACTCAATCTTTCCTCTTTAAACATAGATTGCATTTATATTTCTCCATCACACACCCTCAAATACAACTTGTACCTTCATTTTACAAACATCTGGCTTCACTTTGCAGTAACATTTCTCATCCTACCTACCGTTTTTCCTGAAAATAAGACACTGTTTTATATTTATTTTTCCTCAAGAAGACAC
>JAIPUX010001232.1:76851520-76885955 GCA_020142125.1 Phrynosoma platyrhinos | reverse complement strand
ATCTGCATCAGCCCTATGTCTTATTTTCGGGGTATGGCTTATATTGCGTAAATATACAAATCCTGCTATGGCTTATTTTATGGGTAAGTCTTATTTTTTGGGAAAACACAGTACAAACCAGCAGCACTGTTGATGTCCATGTCCACTGTGTATGTAAACCTGTACCACAATATTCTTCTACATATATCTATAAAGGTCCTGCTTTGTTGTCTTTGAGCCATGTAGTAATTAATAAGAGGTTTATTTCAGTTAAATGTTTTCAAACCATTTTAGTGCCAGAATGTGAAGTTCCATACCTGAGTATTCCATATATGGACACATTTGTCAAAAGACCCACTGGCTAAGTATTTTCCATCAGGACTAAAAGCTACACTGTAGACAGGTTCTTGATGTTTGGTTAACGTATGAGTGCAGACTCCTCTATCAACGTCCCACAATCGAACAGTAGAGTCAAATGAAGCACTGTGGGAAACAGTTAAAACCAAAGGATTTTACACAGAATGTCAGTGACTGAAAGGTTTCCATCAAACTGAATATCAGTTTCTGTTTCAAGCAAGTGTCCAGTCATCATTTGACATGGGCAGAGCTGGTACATAGTTTATACCTTCTCAGGCAAACACTGAATTTGGCCTCTGCTCCCCACTTCTGACTACCGCAGTTTGTGGTTTAGCAGATAAAGAAGTAAACTTGAAATTGAAATCCTAGGTTAGCAATGGAGAGTAACCAGTTCCTAACAGCCTGGTAGCCCCTAAGACATGCATGCAAGTGGGTGTATGGAATTCTGGGCAAGCAAATGAGTGAGCTTCTTAAGGAGGGGCAGAGCATTCAATCCTTCCTCATATAATCAGCATGGAAACTAACTGGATCCTTCAAGAATGGACCTCCCCTCCTGTGTCTAACATATAAATGTAGCTCTACATTCCAATTCTGCCTCTCCCCACCCACCCCAAAAAGGGCAGTAACAAACTCTCCAGGGAAGTAACTTTGAGTTTCTTACATGGTTGGAATCCTGTTGATACACTGCATTAGTATAATAATTCAATATGCTATTGTTGTTGTGTGCCTTCAAGTTATTTCTGACTTCTGGTGAACCCAAGGTGAACCTATCATTTTTTTTTTTTTTTTTTTGGGCAAGATTTGTTCAGAGGAGGCTTGCCACTGCCTTCCCTGGATTCCCTGAATCGACCCCTGGTCTCAGGAGTTGTAATCTGATGATGCTCAAACCACAACACCATGCTGCCTCTTCTAGTGCATGTTTTTCAGGTACATACCTACACTGGTATATTCTTCAGGGTTGTAAAGTGATAGCAGGAGTAAGGCAAAGAAATTATAATATGACCCTGTATCTGCAGGACCAGTACCCACAGTTTCACTTACTACCTCTGAAAAAAAATAGGTTCTCTCTAGGCAATGCAATTCTATGGTATGCTTCTGTCCAAAAGGACAGCCTTCTTTCACAATGTCAACATTCTTCTTTCCCGGTAGTAGTACACCATGACCCCTGTATCTGAGGGGGGTACATTCTCTGAATTACCATGGAAACACCAAATCATGGATAATAGCAAACCCTATTGAAATGAATGATTTTCAATGGAGATTCACCATAGATAGTTTTTTTTGGGGTTTTCGGGCTGTGTGGCCATATTCTAGAAGAATTTCTCTCTTCTAGAACATGACCACACAGCCTGAAAAACCCACAAAAAACTATGGATGATGGCCATGAAAGCCTTCGACTTCACATTCACCATAGAGTCATGCTGGATGACCTCAAAATGCCTAGAGGTGCTTTCTCTAGGAATCTCTGGGTCCTCCAGTGCAACTCTATCGTCAACCTCCACTAAAAAACATTCATTTCAATAGGGTTTGCTATTATCCAAGATGTTGTGTTTCCATGGTAATTCAGAGAACATACCCCCCTCAGATACAGGGTTCATGGTGTACTACTACCAGGAAAGAAGAATGTTGACATTGTGAAAAAAGGCTGTCCTTTTGGATCCTGAACAGTTTGGGAGCTGGCAGGACTCCGTTCTCTCCTCATAATGATGGGTTTCACTCTGCCACTGTCTGCACCCACGGCCTTTATATTTTTGCCACTGCTGCTATTATACAGCTGCCACCACTACCTACACTGGCATAGTTGTGCTGGCCAACAGGATCTCAGCCAAGGCTTGCCTAATCTACTTCACAAGCTTATGGTGCGGATAACCCAGCAATGTCCCTTAACATTCTTGGAAGATGATTGGGATACATATGAACTAAATATGTACTTCATCAACTAAATGATAAAAGGACATAACTCTTCATTTCGGCATACAGAGCCCTGGGGTTTGGGGACAAAAGTTGTGATTTACAGAGTAGTTTGTTGTAAAACATTGTTTTAATTTTTTACCTTGCCAACATAATATTGGAGTTTGGGTTGCTGGTACCTGGTCCCGTTGGACTCCATTTGATAGTGTAAATCTCTTTGTTATGTGCCTGAAGGTCATGTACACATGTATCTTGCTTCATACTCCATATCTATACAAAGAACCAGAGGAAAGGGCATCATTGTAATCCTTCCCACAACTATAGTGAAGCTCATAAAGCAAAACAAGTTTGTAAAAAGCTGAATGTTCCTCTTTTCAAATAGATTTTGAACGCCAAACACATGCAACAATTAACACACTGAACGACAAACTTTAAAAATTAACATTTTTAACATTTCAACAAGAGTTCTTTAAAATGTGGGGCAAAGACTTCAGATCAGATTAAATTACCTTTAATGTCATATCATCCGAGCAGGATGCTAGAAGCATACCAGAAGGATCCCATTTGATTGCATTGACTTCATTCTGAAATAAATGTTTCTCTTAATCAGTGATTATTTTGGATAAAACTTCACTTCACTTTTTAACCAGAAGGTGGCTATCTAGGTTTAATTTATTACAAGAAGGAAAATGATTGCATGTTACTTGTTTATTTCATTCATGAAACAACAAAAATTTTCGTCAATACATCTTGCCATTTAAATTAAATTAAAGGAAATATAGAGTAAAACAGCCTTCTTTCAACTTTCAGTTGCATATCAGAGACTGCTTATGTCTCAGCAAAACATGTTAGGGAAAACTGCTTTATAATAATGCATATAGCTCTGTCACTGTCATATGCTCCCTACCAGTAATGGGAAAGCAAAATATGCAATGTTGACCATGCAAAAGCACTGGAGAATCTTGTAGAACTTTAAAAGCTAACAAATTTTATTTTGGCATAAGGTTTTAAAATCCATCATATGCATACAAAAGCTTATAACGAAGTTGCTCTGTTGTGCTTTCTGCAATAATCTAACACAACTATCCTTTTAGAAATCCAGTGTCAATTCCAATGCAATGAACATCCTAGTGCTTACTCCCAAGCAATTCTACAAAAAAAATCACAACATAGGTAGATTAATAGAACATACAGTTGGACCTTGGTATCTGCAGGGGATCTGGACCCCCCCTGCAGATACCAAAAATTGTGGGACCTCAAGTCTTTTTTTTCATAATGGCAGTGTGACATGCACACATACATGCACCCACTTGCACAGCTGCATGCACATGCCGACATTAGGAACAACCCGGGCTTGCCATCCGTAAATGCTGAAATTCATGGATGAAAAGTCTGCAGATACGGAGGCTCCACCATACATGAAAGTAATAAAAAATCTAACTTTTCCAGCAGTTCCATGCCTTAACTCCAATACATAAATAAGACTGTTCAAATTTACCGTATGGCCTTGAAAGGTTTTGACTGGACGATCACAGCCAAGTCTGCATACATGTATGCACATGTCAGTGCTACAAGATGCAAAAGTAGTGTTGTTCTGCCAGTCTACATCCAGGGCAGGGGCTGTTAAAGGGGAGTCAAAAAGGGACCATTAGGAAATCTGGCAAAGAAACAAATACCTCAAATGATGTCTGCATTTCTATAAAATGACTAATATGCTGGTTCTAAGTGCGATCTCTTCCAAGCATTCCTGATGCTGACATAATGCTATAGTTTACAACACTGTGTTAATACAGTAAAAAGCATGCTTCTAGGCTTTTTACTGTAAGGGAAGGGAAAGGTATCCCATACATACTCCTACTCCTCAATAAGACACAGAGGCTTTTGCAAAATTGGAGGAAGCAGCAAGCTGAAATGAACATCGGACCCAAAGATGATCCATTGAGAAACAAGCTGAAATGAGCATCTGCTAGGGCTTCAAGTGTACACTATTCAAGAAAAAGACTCCTGTTTTCATCAGTAGTGCCTATGTAATTATATTAGAATTACCGTATATTAGGACACATGGCAAAACACCAAGAAAAATACAGGACATAAGAAGCAAGGAGGACATAAGGAACAAGGAGTAAAGATTCCACTTTCTGCTTTAAGGTGTCAACAGGTATATGTCAAAAGTTGCTATCCCGGGTGTTGTGGTATGACTATGACTCTGGAGAATATTTCAAATCCCCATTTGGCCATGGAATCCCACTGGGTGAACTTGGGCAAGTCACATGCTCTCAGCCTCAGGAGAAGGCAATGGCAAACCTCTGAAAAATCTTGCCAAGAAAACCCCATGATAGGGTTGCAGTAAGTCAGAAATGACCTGAAGGCACACAACAACATGTCCAAAAGAGTTCTCTTAAAGTTGACTGTGGGCCTCAAACTATCAATCCAAGAAGATATCTCTTCCTAGGTTCCATCTATCAAGGCTAGCAAGAAAGACCTTTTTTGGGCTGGAGGTTATTTTTAGAGAATTTTATAGGAAATATTAAGAACAGCAGAATCCTCCTGGTCGAATTAATTAATTAATGATCTAATTGCCTGTGCTACTCTTTTGTCAAAAGGTAACAAGAGTAAAGATATATAAGTCCAATGAAAGCTAATTACCTGAGTGGAAAGGAAACTGCTGTTTAGCTTCCCCTGTGTGAGCATCCCAGATTATTGTGGTCTACATTGGTCCAGAGAGGGAGGCAAATGGAAAGAAAAACACACACATCAGTAACCATTTATAGTTGAAGGCAAAAAAGAAAAGAAAAAGCTTTGTTACGAAACACATCGCCTAAGACACTACAAGTTCTATTAAACTTAATATAATGTGATTACTTCTACTTGCAGAGTAAATTGACAGCTTTTTTCTTGCATAATGAGGAGGACACTTTTGTAGGAACTTGGTACCCATTTTTAATGTATTCTCATGAACTGAATGGTGAAGATGGACCTCTAATCAACTGGAGTTTTGGTGTAGCAGATATGATTAAGTAATAATAGACATTACATATTGGTGGATGGGGAAAGCCAGAGTGATGTAGTGGCTTGAATGCTGGATTTAGATGTCAGGGAGAGCAGGATTCAAATCTCCATTCCGGCATGGAAACCTACTGGCCAAGACACACTCTCTCTGCCTAAGAGGAAGCCTCCTCTGAATAAATCTTCTCAAGAAAACTCTAGGATGGGTTTGCCATAAATCAGAGTCAACTGGAGGGTGCACAACAGCAGGATGGATGTACAGTGGGCTCTTGTTATACACGGGGGATCTGTTCCACCCCCCGCGTATGGAAAAAACCATGGGACTTCATGTCCCGTTGATTCTAATGGCCATGCATGCCGCAATCGCGCACACCATTTTGTCCCCCTGGGCTTGCCATCTGTGTGAACTCAAGTCTGTGGATAGCAAGCCTGCATATGGGGTGGGCACACTGTATAGATAACATACATATATTATTTTTAGGTGGCTTGATTAGATAACATATGGCTGCATTTGACATATTATTATAATTATATTATTAATTTGGGGGATAATACTAAGTTAAAAGATAATCTGACATGTTCCAGAAACTCATGAAAAGATACCATAACTGATAAAATATATGTATGAAAATGAGATGAAAGTCCCCACTGTATAGCAAAACTCCATCTCAGCAGGAAAAGGCTGCTTCTGCAGGGTCACCAAGTATCTTTTTTCCTAATGTTTGCTGGTAATTTTTTAAAATCTTAACTCTAAAGAAGAATTCATGTAGCCATTTGGCAAACAGGCAAACATTCAAGAGTTTTCAAGACAGATGGCACTGCACAAATTTACCATCCCATAAGACAGTAATTAATCAAGTCTGAGGAAATCAAGACCTTTTTGAAAACTCCCTTAAGAGGAACAGAAACGAAATACTTCTGAATTCCTCAGAGCAATTCCTGAGAGCTAAAAGTGAAACAGTACCAAGTGAAAAGCTTTAAGAGCATTTGATAATTTATATCTGCAAGTTGTGCAACTCAACACTAAGTTGAGTTGCACACTAAGGAAGGGATTGTAGGGAGAGGGAATGTTTTAATGTTGTTCTGTTTTAAAAGCTGTTGTTCCCCGCCCCGATTGCTCTGCAGAGGGGCGGGCTATAAATAAAAATTTATTATTATTATATATTATATAACACTTACTTTATCAACGCCAGCACTTAAAATATAATTTCCCTTTTTATTCCATTTCAAAGCAAATATAGGCCCTTTATGTTGACCTAAGGTGCTTGCAAGATTTCCTGTAATACATATAAAGGAAAAGTTAATGTTTCAAGTATTTCAGGTTGAAATAATTTAGCATTATGAAGCATCATAATTATTTGGAAACAGCCATTTTCAAACTTACCATCTTCTGTCCATATTCTTGCAAAGCCATCATATGATCCCGTTGCCAGTAATGTTCCATCGCTCTGCAGAATGTACAGAAAATGAATAAAAATATTTTTGATGACACACAAAATCTACTGAGGCAGCTCTGACCCACCAATTCATTCTTTAACTTTAAGTGTTCATATGTAACTTTTTCCTTTGAGCAAGAGCAAAGCCATTACCAGGGTACATCCCAAATTAAGAGCTGGCCAGCCTTTTGAGGAAGCCACTGTGACATAGTGGTTTGAGTACTGGACTAGGACTTCTGCTGAGCAGGGTTTGAATCCCTGCTCAATCATGGAAATCTACTGTGTGGTCTTGGGCAAGTAACACTATCTCAGCATCAGAAGACAAAAGCAAAGCCTCCTGTGATTATTGCTAACCCACCAAGAAAATCTGTATCTGTCATGCTGGGAACAAGGCATGAATGTGATTTCAGTATCTCACGCAGACCTTGAGATACCGTATTGAAATCAGGAAGCAGAACGGGACTGCTGATGGTGAAGATATTTATTTACAGGTAATAAGGACATGCTATTTACAGAAGCAGGAACAGAACAGACAGAGTTCCAGGAAGGATACACTTCTCTATCTAGTAGCTCACAGCCACACAGAGCTCTAGAACAAACTAGAACTCTCTGAATACTCACTATACAAACTACAATTGCATTCTCCACAATGCCACTCAATAACCCACTCTTCAATAACCTACAATAGTTAATATTAGCCACAGCTTTATATACACTAGGCCAGTAATGGCGAACCTTTTCTGGGCCACGTGCCCGAACTAATTTTGTTTTAGCACTGGGTAGTATGCCAGGCAAAATGGTGTCACGTGCCACCCATGGCACGCGTGCCATAGGTTCAGCATCATGGCATTAGGCTGATGCACCTCTCCAGTACATGGCATAATGCATTACATCACACTGCTGAGTCATTCATAGTCACAGGTGCAGTATTCAATACACATCTAGGTTTCTGGCCATCTCAAGGACATTTATCATCATGTCCTGGTCTTCTCACACACACCACACCCAAATCATGACTGTGCAGTTCTACAGATCTTAACTTTACATTGCTGACAGTATGCTGACAGTATCTGCAGCTGTCCAGTCAACTTTTGGGGGAGCTAACTTATGGGGGAAGCAGATGGGCGGCACAGGGCCGCCCCAGGAAGTTACGCCGTGGGGCTGAGGTATCCGCACACCTCAGCCCCGCGGCACAGCTTCAACACCCCTGGAAGGAGCGCTAAAATAGCGCTCCTTCCACAAATCGGCGAAGGTGTGCCACAAAAGGCTGCTGGCGCACCTTCGGCGGCTTTTCCGCTGCAGTGCATGTGGACACTGCAGTGGAAAAGCATCCTTGGAGTGCCGGCTGTGCGGAGGACCAGCTGTTCCGAGGACGTTTTCGGGAAGGGGTTGGGGTGCCCAGCGTGTGGCTGCCCCTCCCCTTCCTTGCCCTGAAGACGGTGCTTTGCACCATCTGCTTAGCCCCTTAGTATAGTATCTTGAGTGCTGGACTAGGACTGAATTGCTGCACAGCCCTGGGAACCTTGGGCATGTGACACGCTCTCTTCCTTTTAGGAAGGCACTTCTCTGAATTAATCTTAAAAAGAGAAAAGAAAAGAAAATATGGGGGGTTGTAGACTGCCAGAAATAGTGCAAATTGAGTCCACTTTTAGGGTTAGGGTTAGGGAATCATGGGAACTGTATTTTATTGTGGCACCAGAGCTCTCTGACATAGAAGGCTCAATGTCTCAGAAAAAAAAAATTCCCATGATTCCCTAGCACTAACCCTAACTCTAAAAGTGGACTCAATTTGCACTATTTCTGGCAGTCTGCACCCCCCCCCCCCCATGATACAGTCACTATAGGTCAGTATTGACTTGAAGGCACATAACAAGAAGACTATCAGTCAGCTGGTGGGGTGAAATAGTTTCACTTATTTTTAAGATTCTGGGAGTCTAGGGTTCAACTCCTCACTCAACCATGGAAAGGGGTGTCCTTGAGCAATTCACATTGTCTCAGCCTTAAAGGAAGACAATGGCAAATAAACTCTGCCATGAAAATCCTAGGATAGGGTTGCACTAAGATGGAGTTAACTTGGAGGCAAGTAACAACAACAGCAGAAACTCTTGGCAGCTAGATAGAAACAAGACTGCTAATGCATTATTGTGTTGCCTAATTTTAACTACTAAGAAAGGAAACAGAAACATAAGGCCAAAACATGCTGGAGAAAGTCTTGAACCATAATTATTTTTATGAGATATTTTAGCTGAGTTGAAAGATTCTTCCCTAAAAACATTATGCCACCTTTACCATTTTTCTTCCTGAAAATAAACCCACCCATCAAAAAAAACAAAAAACAAAAAACAAAAAAAAAAACAATTTTCAGTTCAGAAACCACAGAGGGAGTTAATCACTTCATTTTTCAGTTGGTGTTATAGGACTGTGTATTTTTGTCACCAATTTTTTGTAGCAAACTGTGCCACCACCTATTGGGATTAGAATGCACTGGAAAAATTTGGCAGCATTTTTTAAGGTGATTTTTTCTTAGGGGTCACATGGCAGAGCATGTGTGACCCACAGGCTGCGCATTAGTTTTCCCCGTTCTGGGATAATGGTTGCATAGTTGAAGTGCTTTGACCATTAAGAAAGAAAGTGTCTTCTTTTACTTTTTCTTTTGGTAGTCCATTAAATACCTTCTTACACTCTGAGATAGCAATAATCCCCCCCCCCCCCCATGTAGGTTTTGCATGTCTTTGCTGCTATAGGCTAAACATTACACACTTTTGAAAAGAAGTTCAGTCTAGAACTGAACAAGGTATGTTAAGCACTGATGATGTAATTGTATTATACATAAGAATTAGATTCCTTATTCGAATGTACAGCTACAGTATTTTTCATCTGGCCCACACTGATCATAATTTTTTAACACTTATCCCCAGCCCTGTTTTAAGTCCCTACTCTGCTACAAAGTTTACTAGGTGACCTAAGGTCAGTTATTTAATTCTCAGTCTAATCCACCTTACAGTTTGTTATGAAGATAAAATGGAGCAAGGAGAAATGATGTATGTCACCTTGAGATCCTTTGAGGAAAGAGAGGATAGAAGTGTAAATAAATAAAAATAGACACATGCATGTGTGCGCCTATTCTTCCAGCATGTATCATTGTCAAGACAGAGCAAGAATAAGCTGGAGTAGCATCCTATTCAAAAGCACAAACAACTTCTTCTGACATGAAGCTCAGCCATGAGCTTACCAGATTTCACATGATACATCTGGCATAACATAAAATATGTTTTAATAGATTTAGAATTTCTATACCTTGCCATAAGGTACACATGCAAACTCTGCCTCTCTAAAATGCACAGTAAGTTCAAAAAGAAGAACTACACATGACTCATGGGCTTGTTTCTTGAGGCTTCTTTCATAGTGGCTAAGATATTATAGCTTAGATTCATTCTGCATCTATAATATGAGGTACTCATACTGCCTACCTTAAAGGGACTGCTATGGGCATTACTGAAATAATATAAGTAAGGACACTGAGCTCTCAGGACAAATTTATATATAGAGAGAAAGAGGAAGTCTAAGATGGTGACAGAGGTGGTGGCTTTGCATTGAGCTCTGAGAGGTTGTTTTGCCATTTATTTTTGTTTAGACATGTTTCATTGGGCTTTGGGCTGGTTATATATAAGGAGTGAGGATTGATGGATACTGGAGTGGAGCTAGACTGAGTCACACTGACAGTAGACCCATCCAAATAAATGGAGCTGGAGTTAGCCTTGACTATTTTAAATTCCACCTATTTCAGTGGGACTATTCTGAAGTATATCTACTACCGCTTCAGAGAAGATATTTTGTAAAATGATAATGATAAGAGAATGAAAATAATAAGGGAATAATAAGCCATTATGTAAATGTTCATGTTGCTGAATTTTTGTCATATAGCTTAAAAGACTGTGGAATATCCTCCCCTCAAGGGCCTGACTGGAGTCAGCCTTGGCATCATTCCCACATCAAATTTAAAACTGGCTTTTTGTCAAAGCCTCTGGGGTCTAAGCAACTGAACACAAATCAGTATAGGTACATGGTTTCAAATTGTCACAATCTGTTCAAAATTCTTTCCATTATTTATTATGCTTTCACAGTGTTTAAATTATTTCTTACAATTTAAAATTGCACTGATTTTATTTGTGCATTGCACCCTGAGATCTTATTGTAAGTGTGTATATATGTGACTTTAGGTCATCTGAACGGTGATCCTAAGAATTTCACAGATTTTTCTTAGGCAAGGAATACTCAAAAGTGGTTTTTGCAAGTCCCTTCCTCTAAAAAATAACCTGGTATTTGTTGGTGTCTCCCATCCAAGTACTAACCAGGGCTGATCCTGCTTAGCTTCCAAGATTAGACAGGATCTGCTGTCTTCATATTAGACAGCAGGATATAAATTCTTTAATTACAAGTAACAAAAACTTTAAAAAGAATACTAGAAATACCCTTTGGCTAATAATGAATGGGAAGTAACAATTGCTTCTGGATAGCGATAGGCTCCTGAATACAAAGATCACCTAATGTTTTTAAGAGTGCAATGTAGTATTGATTTCCCAGATGTTGTTTGTATACGGTCATTCACACTTCTGCTCCTTCTCCAGGAGCTATGGAGATTAAGATTAGAAAGCAGCCTTGTCTGCCACAGCCCCCAGGGAACTTCAGGATGCATCTGCTGATAGGAAAAGTCTGTGACGCATAAGAGAGATCAGTAAGAGGGGGCTAACAGCATTCGTATGCATGAGACACTACAGCAGCAAAGAGAAAAGAGAAGCCTCAGTACAAGCAGCACTTTTAAGAGATAACAGGACACAAAGTGCATATTTTCATTGTGATGGGAAGAGGTTGATAGGATTTTGCAAGTGAAACATGCATGGTTCATTTACAGTTGGACATGTTTAATTTTATCTTTATAAATCTCTTTGTTTTAACTGAGTTTCTCTTAAGGATGTCTTGGTAATGCAGAATTCTGCCTTGTCTTTTGCAAATTAAATTATTAAATTATTTCGCTTCTCCTTCAAAAATGAAATAGAAACCTTTCCCACACAGCCAAATGAAAAATGGCTCCAGGTGCTAACAAAATAAGCACAGTTCAACGTTTTTTAAATCTGTAGTTGCATTAATGTTGACTGTTTGGTATGCAAAATAAAAAAATTAGTTGCTGCATTTTACTGCAACCCTATTTCAGCCTCCCAGCTATGTCTATTCTCTCGCTTATTTTAACAACACATTTGTCATGGCTTGGTTTAAGGCAAGTGTAGAAAAGGGATTATTTAGCAGCATATAGGGATTTTTTTTAATATTTCCAAGTTTGAAAACAATCCGTGCTTGTTCTTTGTTTTAACTAGGTTCTTTGTTTTAGAACAGGAGTAAACATCTACACTTTCCTCACTTGGAAATAAACGGTGCCTGTTTTGTCATGTTTTGTAATAAAGGGTATCATTTAAATATCTAAGATTGCAATTCTTTGAATATTTATTTTTAAGATGTCACTGAACTCTGATAAACTTGATTTCTGAATGAACACACACATTGTTGGACTTGAAAGATGGTAATACAACTACCCACTAACTTAAAAGTGATATTACTATTATGTCTGGTAGCATCTTTACAAACCTCCAATACAGCATGGAAAGATGAGTAACAATTGTGAGGGCTGCCAAATATTTTGTACTTGTATGTAAGGTTGAATTGGAACAGATATATATTGACTGATTATTATTCATTCACAACAAAGAGATATTACTCTTTTGTTGGTTATTTATTAGTGTGCAGAGCCCTTTTCAGTAGTTGCCTCACAATTATGGTATCCATCTGATGCATCCCAAGACCTTGGCATATGAACTAATGTTTGTGTTTGAAGCTGTAAAGGAAGAATGAGGATAGTAGTGTGTTTGGGATTCTGGCATGTTTTATCTGCTTTGTTCAGTTTCCACTGGATTTGAACATACATACTATCTCTAGTATGGTATTAGATGATACCAAATTGCAGAATAAGATTCATTTATGCATTATTTTCAACATTCCAGCTTACCTTTCAGTTTCTTTTGTGGAAATGAATGGTTGTTATATACCTATCTTTTCCAACCTGGTACCCTTCAGATGTGTTGGGACTATAATGGCCAAAAACATCTGTCAATATATCTGGCTTAGAGCTTCTGGAAGTTGTAATCCAACACATCTGGAAAATACCCAATTGGGAAAGGCTGTGCCATACACAATTCCACTCAAAAGCAAAGTATTTCCAGAGGAAATGTTGCAATCAGATCCTATTCATCAGCGAATGGATTGAGTAACATTGCACTAAGCAAAAGGGATCAACCAACATGTGGGTGTGGACATACAATATGTCTCTATGTGCACTGGCTTTGACACTGGATACATGCCCCACCCATGATAATGATATGCATTTTGCTTGTGTAAAACAAAACAAGATTAGAAAGGAAGCACAATACAACTTTCAATATACCAGTGTAGTTCACATACAACATGAAGAGTTTAAGAAGTCCACTTACATTCCAGTCCAATGATGTCACATCTTTATTGCTTGGAACATCATGCCCTCCTTCTCTTATACAGTGTCTCAAAACTAACTGAGTAGAGCTACCATTGTTATTTTCATTGAGATTCCATATTCTGGCAGTAGAATCTCCAGATCTGAGGTGAAGAAATGTTAAAAGTGTTTTATAGATTATATATGTTATAGAGAAAAAATAATAGATGGTCTTTCCTTTAAAATTTTGTAAAACAAAGTACCACAAGGTATGAAAGGAATAGAGAACATGAATCTATTAGAGAAGATTTCTTCACAATTTAACATTTTTTAACCATATGCTATAAAAAAAAATCTATAATACTTGTACCTAAAAGCCTGATGAAATAAAGCTGAAACACAATGCTAAACAGAAAGCTGGAGGGTAAGGTATTCACTCTGCTAAAGGTTATTTTCTTATATGCTGAACAGCATTAAGAACTCCAGGTAGGGACCACAGCACAGTGGCAGACAATATTTGTTTCATGCAGAATGTCACAATGCTGTGTATCTGCAGTTTTAAAAAACACAACCAGGTAGCAAGTGCTAGGAAATACTCTGTAGAGCTGCTGCAAGACAGAGTAGACTATATGAGCAAGATAAAGAAATGTCTGCATCAATATAGGCAGTTTATATCATCTATAAGGCCATTGCCTGTGGTGGCTGTGGTAATTCACTACATCTGGAAGGCACTCAGCTGGGGAATGCTGTAATAGTGTAAGGAGTGCACATCAAAGATGCAGCACACCTGTTTCAAATAAAGTATTGAAATAAGAGGCAACTAATCCTTGACTTACCCTGATGCTAGCAGATCACTGACAGGATTCCAGGCACAAATGAACACCTCTGACTCATGGCCCCGGAGGACTGTTGCTTTGTTAGGAGGAATTTCAACATCCCCATCAATTTCCATTGGCTTTGAATGATTATCTGCAAAACATTTATATTTATTTATTGGATGATGATGGAACTATCATGTCTTTTTGCTGTCATGGTTGCATTTTGTTTTTAAGCAATGCCAAGTTGACCCTGTTCTCCTTGAATATGTTCAAGAGGTAAGACAACCTTGGGGGTGCTTTCCTGGAAGGGGGGGGGTAGCGTGGTTTTAAAAAAACACAATTATTGACAGATCCTGCCATCTCTCGCAGTGGAGTCTCCTTCCTTGGAGGCCTTTAAGCAGAGGCTGGATGGCCATCTATCGGGGATGCTTTAATTGGGAGTTCCTGCATGGCAGGGGGTTGGACTGGACGGCCCTTGTGGTCTCTTCCAACTCTATAATTCTATGATTCTATCAGTGATGATTATGATAAATATTAGAACAGGACCAATTGAGATTTATTAGTTTCTGTTAGATACTTCTTGCAGATTTTGTTTTATTTATTTTTTTAAAAAAACCAACCAACCCACACAGTACAGAGAACATATTTTTATTCAGCAGTCATTCTGTCCAGTATAAATATGAATGGGCTGCTAACTTTGGTTCTTTGGCAGTCTGCACACTCACATGCATAGGTTTTTATGCCTTCACAGAGCCAAACTTGGAAAATTCTAGAGCTGGCTACCCACCCCACCAATACATATTGTTCAAAATATACCATGTAGTGATTTTTGGTAACTGACTAGCTTTTTAAAAAGGCCTCAGTGAAGCTACATCCACTTCTTTTGCAGCCTAAGTCACTTTGGTCAGTGTTGGTGGTAGTGTCACAACTTGTGAAGAAACTCTTTGAACCCCTAGTAACAGGCAGACTTCAACTCCTGTCATTCAAGGTTGTCTTTATTGTACCTCTTGCCTCATCTAGATGTTCATCTAGCAATGTGTAGTTCACATACAACATGAAGAGGGAAAAGGGATACTCATCTAAATGAGCTGTGTGCTTTGAGCTTTTGCATTTCTTGTTTTGGTGTCCTACAGGGTAAGAGTGTTCTTTGCCCAGGCATATCATATATTCCAAAGATAGTCTCCCAATTTGATCTTGGCCAGAAGAACTCTTCTGACTCTCACGTAGCACCCTTTTAACACATGTGTTGTTTCATTCACTGGATGTCAAAATGTCACTGGCTTTCTATGTGGACAATACATTGTCCTTTCATAAATCCAAGGACTTCCTGTGTCAAGCTAGCCCCAGTAAGTTTGTTTGCAATAGTTCATGAAATGGATAATACAGTCCATAAAGACATTTGAATCCCTGCTAGATGTAAACACCAAGGCAAGGTTTGATGCAGAACATACCAGTTCCACAGCTGAAGCACCAATCCTTAGAAAAAGCAGATTATTGCTTGTTGATGTTAAATAAGAGCATGGTCCATGAGCCACATGTCTCCATTGTTGCAGCTCCCAAACACCAAGGCACTTCCAAAGCTCCCAGACTCTGCCATATACATTTTCTCTGGGTGAATGTTTTGGTGATTCTCAGCCCTCATATCATCCAAAACATACCCAGACTATTCATAAATGTGATGGTTTGCCTATGTGTTTACAATCATGCTCCCTCCCAAAAATAAAAAAACCCTCGTTTTTCACTAAACTGAGTATGATTGACTTGCAGTGCACCACCAACATACCAATGTTATCTATGGGGGAAATGGAGACAAAAATAGCCACACACTTCTTGAATAGTTGTCCACCCCAATACAGAACATAGTGAGTTAACTGTCCATGCCAATTTGGACTACATCTCACCTTCTACAAATGAGGTCTTACAGTGGTATTTGAAGAATCTTGTAGTGATTGTCCTTTTTCTATATGTGCTGTGACAGAAATCAAAACTACAAATCTCAAAATTCTGTAGGATGGAGTTAAAATGGTGTCAACTTCATTATTTCTACACTGTAGCTGCAAAGCAAAGTGTGGCAATTTCAAGAGACAAAGGGGTGTCCAGACGGGCGACGCTGGGCTGCCCTGGGAAGTGGAGGATCAGGGCCGCGGCTACTCAATGGGGCGGCCCCGATCCTCCCTTTTGCCACCCTGAAAAGAGTGGCAAAAGGCCGCCCTAAGAGCTGGCGTGTGGCTCTTTCTCGCCCCTTCCAGCGAAGCACATCAAGACGGCGTCAGCTTGTGTTTGGGATGGTCTGCAGAGGCCCAAAGAGGTTGTTATAAATTTCCCAACAAATTCTTCTTCAAGGAAGATCTATACTTAAACTGCTTGAATGATGGGTAGTGTGTGAAGGCCCCAAAAGCCATGTTATGATCAGTTGTTCTAACTCTAAAAGGATGATCTTTACTTATCTTGGCATCAATATTTCTCTCTGTCAAACGGCAGCTCTTCAATGCATATCCTGACACCATTCGTGGCTCCTGCTGAACACAATCATAGGTGTTTCTGTTTGTCTTTAGAGGCAAAATCTACAACACATCTAGTTACATATATCTGCAGGCCCAGTAGGTGATGCAATTCAACTTGGAAAAGTATGACCTCATAGTCTTGGTTCTCAGGTAATTAGATAAGAAAAGTTGATCTTCTGCCAGAGAAACTGCTCATAGATAACCATACAGGCTTTGGAGTTGCTGATATGTATTGTTATAGCCACTGACAAGTGGAATCTATGGCCCATGAAGTACACTTTCCACCCTGCTTGCTCATGGGGCAGAGACGGGCTTCGGTTTTCCTTTTGCCTGAAACACAATGACCGTACTGAACTCCAGTGCAGAGTATTGGCTCATATATTCTGTCCCCTTCTTGGTCCTCTGCACAGATTCTCCAAGATTCTTTAAATCAGTGGCATGGCAGATAGTTTCATCCAAGACTCCTGCAGCAAATATAAAGGCTGGTAGCAAGGACACTATAAATGGAGTTATAACGAGAGACTGAATCAGCTAAAAAATTTAGGTCAGAGTGGGTTTCACCTTGAGTTCTAGTGTGTAAGGCTTTGCCACATCCTGCATTTCTGCTTAGCACATAGTTGTATGTCATATTGTAGAACCTGGTAATACTATTGATGATGATGGGGAGGAAAATGATATAGAATCAGAGTCATAATAAAAATGAAACAAAGAAATACAATAATTCCACTCTAAGGAAGAAGTACAATGAGGGGTTGAAGTTTTGAGAGCTGCCAGTCAAAACACCATTTTCACTTACTTATTGCATGCGCCCCATTCTCCTCTCCATTCACAGTGGCTTCTCCGTTCTTTGGTGTATTCTGCTGTGGGACAGTAGTTGTCGTGGCAGTTGCTGTGGTTGCTGCAGCAGCTGTTGTTGCTATGGCTGGTGCGGCGCTAGCTTGCTGTTGAGCTAATTTCTCCCTGAAAGCCTGCTGCCGGGTCTGCACTACATCCGGCATTACTGCATCTATCAGTGACAGTGATTCTATAGGTCTGCCATCAAACACTGTACCATCCTAAAGGGTGAAGGGGCAGAAAGGGATAAGAAAAGGGTGAAGGCTAAGCAACCAGTTCCTTCATTTACTTCTACATATTGTACTTGGGAAATTTCCCTCCCCCACTTTTCTGCCGAAGACAACCAGACAACAAATATCTGGGTCAGGGCAAGTAAAAATAACTAAAGAGTAAGCAATTTCACAGCTGCTAAATAAACAATCCACAGCTTCCTGTTTTGATGGGCTTCCCGCTGCTGGCTGCAGCAGGGAGAGTTGTACTGAATATTTTCCTCCTGATATAGTTGGTAATGATTATGCATTCAGCTTACACTTTAGGCCAGTTGCAGCCACTGAAATCATATCAGAAACAGCCATTTGGACAAATATTGTTATAGTACAATTAACTAACCGATCTAGAAATATGAAGAATGCTTACTCATATAAAAAAAAAAATCTCAGACCTAATAATTAATCCTAACTCTCTTTAAGTTTAGAAAAGAAAAAAAAATAGAATAAATTATATCATATCTATAGAGGGCAGAGAAAAATTTCAATAGAAGGATAGCATCTTTCCATGCTTCCCTTGAATTGCTTTACCTTTTTAGGTAATGAAAAAGCAAGATCTCTAAGGAAATTCAAACTAAAGACTCTTCTCAATTACTTCCATGGAAACTGCTTTACAAAGAAAATACAGGAGCACAAAGGCCCACATCAAAGCTAGCCTACTGGCAGGGTAAGACAAGGGCAGGCACACCAGAGAGTAATGTTCTTCCAGGATAAATCCACAATATGATTTAATCCAGTTTTGTTCATCCAATAAAATTGTCCAAATGTAACCAAGTTAATTTCAAAAACAACCCCTGAATTCCAAAAGACAAGTATTTTAATTAAAGGGTGTTTCCTACAATCTTTTCAGCATAGTGATGGGGCATGCAGGTATGTACACACCGTAAAGCTGAGTAACAGCTTGTTCATGTGCTCAGAAGGTACTCTGTCTTCAAACAGGATCTAATATGTCCTTTTGGGATTCATCTGACACCACTATACCCAGAGAAATGCATATTCGCTTCACTTCAGAGTCAAGAAGTGAGTTAGCCCCAAATTGTTAATAATTTCACACACACACACACACACTTACTGAAGTAATTAAAAAACAGAAATCTTAATTGCTTCAATATATATATATATCTTCAATGATTAACTGTATCCTTCTTGAAGCCAAGGCAAACTTGGGAGAAGTGCTATTGGTTTGCTTTTTGAAATCGTTTCTATACATATGCATATATAAATAAAGCACAAGACAGAGTGTTTGGCACTCCTGGCTAACAGGTTTGTGCAGGAACCTAGACAGCATGTTTTGGCCAGACAGGGCAGGATATGAATCAGAAGATAAATAGAGGAAAATATCAAATTCTGCAATATGTATAGAGTTTGTTGAATCCTCAAACAACAACCAAAACAATTCAACAAATGAAGAAAAAGGTAAATCAGAAATTCTTCTAAAATGGAAAGGCATGGGATAATAGACATAGTTGAATATGGAGCGTTTCAGGTACATGAAGAAACGCAAAGGAACAAGAGGCAATCAAATGTTCACTGAGTACAATGGGGAGAAAAATAAGAAAACGACGCTTTCACATACCACACTCCTTTAAAGGAGTCCACTTAAGTGGACAAAGTTACCTTGTTGTGTGTCAAACACACCCTTACATATACTCAGATTGGGTGTTGTTTTCCACCTAAGGCTGCAGTTAATACTTGCCTCATTGATGCTTATCTCTGCTTCCACATACTGCAGGCCTTTCTGAAGTATGGAGATAAGGGCAGCAGGTGGCACTAGTGTTCCATTGATGTTGGATTGACTAATATGACTCTCTATTCCAAATGTAAAGGCTGAATGGGAGAAACCTGAAAGCAAGAAGGGAAGCCATGATAGGAAATCTAAACACTCTGCAACACATCCTAAATACAACACTGCTCAAGCCTGTGCAACCCAACCAAGGAGATCAATCTACCAGATTAGGCCAGATGGTTACAAAGACTTGTGTATCTATTGCTTCCTAACGTTACATTTGCAAACACATTTTGCAGAAAAATAAGCATTTGGAAGTGAACAACTGGCATCAAGCAAAGAGAGTTGTGTATTTTTATTTATTTATTTATTTTGTATTTTGCAAAACAATCACTTGATGCTTAAGCTATGTTTCAATACCTAGATTGCATTTATCCACTGTGTACATAGGGGGACAATCCTCTAGTGCAGGAAAAGAAAAACATCTTTGCAGTCCTCTGCATCCACAGTTCTCATCTAAATCTCACATGTAAGTGTAACTGCTCTAACAGGAAGTAAGAAGCAACCAACCAAAAAAGGAAGAACATAAAAATCAGCCTCTACTTGCACATTTTACACACAGGCAACAGCATGGTGAACTGCACCAAAATGGCCCAATGCTTTTGCCATCATGCTACCAAATCCTTAACATAGATGAACGTATAAGAATGGGCAGCTCATCTGCTCTCTCACTTTCCTTCCCATTTTCCTTCCTTTTTCATGTGTGCAGGTATAAGGCTTCCTGATGGTTTTGGAAAGAGACAAGCAGACACACACATGAGGGAGGGAATAGGGTTTGGGTATACTGTATCTTAATATTGTGAGCCGCCCTGATTGGTTTCAGAGGGGCGGGATATAAATAAATTTTATTATTATTATTTATTACACATAAGGCAGGTGGAAAGTGGTGTGTGAGTGAATATGTGCAATATGCAGTGCAGCTTACACCAATGTATGAGGTACACTAAGTTCACAGCATGCATGGGGCGAAATACAAAATTAATAGTGGGACTACTGTTTCCCCCCCCCCCAAACATAAACCATGCATGCCCTCCAACTAATTCATTAATTCATTGCCATGCCACTTTTTCACTGTTTCCAAAATGTCCCATGTTACTTCAATTGCTGCAAACTGATTTCCAAGTGCAAAAGTAGTTGGCACTCTAAAAACTCAGTCAGATGGGGGAGAAGAAAGAATGGGAAGGATCTTGTTCTTCCTAATAGGCACAGGCAAAATCAGATTGCTACATCCTCTCATAGCTTGGGTGCACTTCCTCATTAGTAATTTTTTCTTCACTCTGATGTTGTCTGGCCACATATATCTCAGTTTTCATCCGTGCAATGTTGGAAGATATGCTTGTGACAGCCCCAAATCTGTTCTAAGGGGTCCCCAAATCCTCCAAAACAGATTTTGAGGGTACACAGATGGGTTGCTCACTCATTCAACTGAAGAGAAACCTTCCATCACAGAGATAGGTTCACTGGCCACAAGCCATGGTCCAGCAAAAAGGTTCAAATCCCTGCTCAGCCACGAAAACCAAAGGCAGTGATCTTGAGCAAGTCACACATTTTCAGAGTATGACACATTCCTTCTGAAGAAAATTGCCAAGAAAACAACTTGAAGGCACACAACAACAACAACAACCTCCTGCTGAGAATATGTAAGCCACCAAAATGTTAAAGACAGTAAACATGCATTGTACATTAATGGACATGTAGGTAGAAGAAGTGGAGGAAGAAACAGTTTGCTGATATTCCTGATCATCCCACTGTTTCGATTACATCAAGACAATATTTCTTCAAAGGGCTGGTTCTGAATTCATCTGTCACTCTGATTATAATCAGATGAGAGAGCCATATGCAAGCTGAGTCCTGGAAAGGGCCTGAAGATAAAATCTTATTTCTAACAAGCAAGATATTATCCTAACCATTATGTGTTCAGCCATAGGAATAATTTGAGAATAACCTGGACAGCAGCAGCAAGTATGACATCAAAACTTTATGAAACCTTTCTAAACTACTATCCATTTGAATAGGCAAAACAGGTCTGTCTAAGTCATCATTCAATTCATTCGTAAAACTGAGAATATCACATCTATTGCCTAACGATATACTATATAATGATAAATTAATATTGTCGGTCTGTCTTTCACATGGATTGAATCACCATTTTTAAAAGTAGCAGAGACTCTGAGGCACTGAAACCAAGCTCTGTATGTTGTGAATGAAAACACTGCCACTTCACAGAAGTTGGCATGTCATATCTTTAATCCCTTATTAACGGGAGAAACTCAGAAGATCAGTATCAGAACCCAATCACTTGATATATCCCTGGTGTGAAAACTAGATGACCCCATAAGGTTAATCTACCATAGAAAAAAGGATCAAAATAAAATTATTATAATGTAGAATAATACAAATGTCTAATTGTGCAAACTATGGCTTTGGAGAGTTTTGACACAGATAGACCCCAATGCTCATTACTTTGAAAGACAGGAAGATTCCAAGAGAAAGGAGAAAATTTGAAAAGATGAAGGCTTCCGTATCAATGGCTCAACAATTAGGTCCAATGATACCAAAGATAGGAAAAATCAAACCATTGTTTGATGGAAACTGCTTTCTCCTTAAGGAAATCTGTGCTGGTGACGAACCCCATATAAATTTCCAAAATCAAGTACAGTTCTGATCTTTTTGGAAATATTTGCAGGGTATATGGAGAACAATCCACTGACTTTTTACATTATGGTTTAAAAATGTGGGTCCTTGGTGTCAGATATCTAAATATCTGTGCTAGCACACATCAGTTTCATTTTCTCCCTATGCTATATGCGTATGTGTGGATGTGTGTGTGTGCATGCGTGTGTATTATTTGTATTGAGATTCAAATTTGGTATTTTATTTTACTTTTTGGGAGCCTCTCAGAAAGCATATGTTTTTGCGGTAGCCTATATGCATACAGTGAATAAAGAAGTGATAAATAAATAAAGCTGATAGTAAGGATCATTCTGATTTACTTAGATATCCAATACTGAGAAGCCAGAGGTGAATGGTATCAGATATATGTTGCTCGCAATATGCTACCATTAAGGGACTTCATGTATTAATATTCTGGATTATGTCTCTGGAGACCAGTGTTTGATTCCCAGTGTTTTGCCATAAACCCCACTTGGTGACCTTGGGCAAGTCACATCCTCTCAGTCTCAGAGGATGGCAATGAAAACCCTGTGATAGGGTCGCCATAAATCAGAAATGACTCAAAGGGAGACAACAACAATGCTGACCCTGGCAAGTAAAGAATATTGTTGGTTTTTGGGTGGCAACAGATACCTAAAAAGAATAAAAAATGAATTCAGATGAGTTGTGCCATGCTGGTGCTAAACCTCTGTGAAGTGTATTTGTAACATGTTGTGAAGCTGAAAATATTGCAATGTTCATTATCTTTCAATTCAGATACTGATGTTTAGTCTTCTCATAAATGAGACCTGTAACAAAATGTTTCCCCACAAATTGCTCCTAGCTTCTCTTCAGAGTTCCAGGCAAACAGCTAGGTCTGTTTCCAGGATGCTCCATACCATTCTTTCCTTAGTTTGACATTTTCCCACCTGCAATAGTGAGCCAGAATTTCATGGTCACTAAGTATGCTGACAGTGTGCCTACTGAATACACACACAGAGACAAGAAATAAAAGCATTGTAAATGAAGCAGATAGAAAATAAAAGGCTAAAAACAGCAAAGACTTATGAATGCATCAATGCGAAGTATGTTTAGCTTTAAATCAAAGTTTAAAATGGTATCAGATATATGTTGCTCTCAATATGCTACCATTTGCAAACATTATCTTGAGCTACCCAAAGTTTGTGCTAGCAACCACGATAAAGTTAGTGGAGCAGTTATTGCACACACTGGCAGCTTACCAGAAATCATGATTTAAAAAAGAGAGAGCTGACAACTACAGAAGTTATCAGTATTTCCATAAATGGGTCTTTCATGGAGGCTGAACTGCATCAATGCAATTACAAACATGCTTTTAAAAAGTGGCACTGGACAATACAAATGAGTTCTGTCACCATCCCTATCATATTCCAAGCTTCAATATGCTTACTTAAATATCTTCCATAGTACCAAAATTTGGGTCTCGGCAGTGACTTTTAAGAAAACATGTGGTATGTGTGTGAAGAGATCCAGGAAATAGTTTCCTTACCATCTAAATGGCAGTGACAGACTTGTTATTATATACCTAACTAGAAACATATTCTAATTCTTTTCACAGCTGCATACAATGAAGACATATCTTGAACTAAGTGTTGTTTATGCTTGAAGCACAAAAATATCTTTGTTTACACCAGAACCATATTTTCCCAGTTTGAACACCTGTCTAAAGACTAAGGACTAAATCTCAAATAGAGTAGACCTAATGAATCAATAGAATTTACTAAGTGTTGATTTATCACCCAGCAATTTTAAGTCAATGGGTCTACTCTAGTTAGGTCTAGTAATGACATTTAGGACTGAGATGGCCCTAGGAATGGCAGTTCAGTTGTTTGGTCAGTCCAAACACAAGAGAGAATTGTTGAGAATGGGCACAAACGTATATTTGAATTCAGTGGGAATGGTATGCCTTGAATCGGAGGCATATGTGCTCTGGAGAGTTGAAACAAAATCATAGCATGCAACTGGATATTTCAGACATTGAAAGGTATGATCAAATATTCAAACTGATAGTCACTTGTGCTACATATTAATCATCTTTTCAAACTTGGCCAGAGCAACATACAGATGCTCATAACCTTTAATATTAGATCAGATTGATTCCAAAGCTTCACATTAGATTTATATGCTATTGTAAAAAGTAGTAAAACTGCATTCCTGAAAAATGGCTGATAAAGCAAAGTACTAGGAGCTGCGATAGCACATGTTTTTTCTCTTTGATCCCCCACTTTCATTTCCCACTTCACTTTTTACTTTTGTGAAGTCACAGCCCTCCCTCTTCTCTACAGTCTAATATCAGAAGATCTTCTTTCCTCCACCTGTATTATAGACAATCAAAAGCTATCCTCCTTCCATATTTTCTTTTGCCAAAGATCACAATAAAAATGAAGATGCAGATAGTCTTTTAAGTTTTTGTGTCTTTTAGACTAACATACAAAGATGAACCAGCTTGAGTAGACATAACAATCATTTTTGTTGCATGAATGCCAAAGCCATCATTTTATATCATGGCTAAGACACACAGTAACTCGTGCATGCACTCATCCAGGTTTAGTTTTATAAAACCCTCCACTGGAAACAAGAAAGGGGCAAGGATGTGTGTGCAATTCTCATTTTCAGCTATTTTTTTTAAGGAAAGAAAATATATGGGGTGTGGGGTGTCTGGGAAAGACCCAGAGACTGCAAAAGCAGCCCGGAAGCAGCATGAATTGCACTTCTACTTCATTACAAGCCTTTCTATTTGTTGCTGTTTTTGTGTGCCTTCAAGTGATTTCTGACTTATGGTGACCCTATTATGGGGTTTTCTTGGCAAATTTCATCAGATGTAGTTTGCCATTGTCATCCTCTGAGGCTGAGTGACTTGTCCAAGGTCACCCAGTGGGTTTCCATAGTCGAGGCAGAATTCAAACCCTAGTCTCCAGAGTCCGAGTCCAACACTCAAACCACTACAGCATGCTGGCTCAGATCTTGGGATTTGAAGAAAAGGGATCTGGTTTCTCTACAACTGCCAAAATTATAGTACTCATAGGTTTCTATTACATTTCATAGAGGGGTGTGTGTGTGTGTGTGTGTGTGTGTGTGTGAGAGAGAGAGAGAGAGAGAGAGAGAGAGAAGGGGTTGTTTGTACTATATATTAAAATTATACCCATCAGTTGGACCACTGACTCTGTCAGTATCTGCCAAGAATTTAAAACTCAAAATTTAGTCAGCTGTCAAAGGAGAAAAAACCCTTTTACTAGGGAAGTACTCTTTTTAAAAGTTTAATGAACCAGAAAAAGATGTTTTAGATTACAATCGTTTAGCAGTTTGAAAAACCCAGGTACTGAGTCAATAAAATAAAATAAAATAAAATAAAATAAAATAATCCATCTTTCCCATTTTTCATAAAAGTGACATCCGAGAGAGCCATCAATTCTAACTACAGATGCAGATCCTTCAGACCTGAGATCTTTTCAATATGGTCAAGGTGTAAAACAGATCCTCTTTCAGCCAAATATATAAAAATTATTCTTTGGGAGAAAAAAGGTTAAAAGAGGTAATGGCGACAGTATCCAGATTCACTTTCTGGCAAGAAAAATTATGCTTAGAAGATTTTGCCCTAAGCTGTGATCTGCATTCAGTCATAATAACCACCTGTAACCAGCAACAGTGAATAGGCCATCACTGTTGACACAAGGTAATGAGCTAGCAAGGTTTTCAAACACAGAAATTTTCCACAGATGGTTACCAGAGCTTTCACATGTGCCAAGACAGTAAAACCTCTTTTTCTTTAAATTCACTCTACTCTGCAACAAAGCAAAGTGCTCTGTTTCAGTATTAAGCTTTTCTTCAAAACATGCATGAGTAGTTTTCAGGATAACTTAATGTCTGGAAAAATGTAGCTCAAAATACCAGCTGACTTGTAGGTAAGTCTTATGCCAACTATTCAGATTCTAGAGCAAGAGTCATACTCTCCTGTGCTGGGGAAAAATGCATGAACAAAGAAGATGCCTTATACTGAGCTATATGACTTGCCCATCTTGCACAGGATTGTCTACACTGACTTGCAGTGGTTTCCAAGAGTTTCACAAAGTATTCTTTTCCATCTCTGCCTAGAAAGGTCAGGAACTGAAACTAGAACCTTTGTCAATGAAAGCATAAGATCTTCTATGGAGCAAAGATACTTCCCCTTGTAAGAAGCAGTAAATGCATCCTAATTTATCCAAATTAATTAATTTAAGTCTTCCAAACCAACTCAAGTGAAAAGTTCAAATTTCCCATGTAATCCTATCTGACAGCAGGGGGCAAACTGTCAAGTTACTTCCTTATGTGCTAAATCAAGGAAGGGAATCCTGTGGCCAGCCATATGACCAGCCATATGTTTTTGGATTGCAGGTCCCAGGATTCCTCATCCCTGCCTATGCTGATTAAGGCTCATAGGAGTTGTAGTTCAACAACATCTGGAAGGCTGCAAGATTCCCAATGCTGTAACTATACAGGTTTATTCAGAGCCTGTTACAGACTGAGGAATGAACTTGGTTAAGACCTGCAATTAGGAAGCTGCCATTTTAATTTCCCACTCAAGAACAATGCTACATTAGGCACCCCAGGGCATTAAAGAAAAGCTTTAAATAGTGGCATCTCAGACCCATCAACTTACTCAAAAGGCTCTGTAGCCCCTAAAGAATTTATAACCATTGTTCTAGAGGAAACTGTTTTGTTTTGCTAGCATTTCAGGTATTTTTACTCTTTGTTTTTTCTTCTTTGAGTACATGATATACATGGTTTCCATGACTAAGGAAATGCAGTGGACCCTTGGTCTCCACTAGGGTTTGGTTCCAGGACCTCCCATGGATACCTAAACCTATGGATGCTCAAGTTTCACTAAATACAATGGCACAGTAATATGGTGTCTTTTATATAATATGGAAAAATCAAGTTTTTTTCAAAATTATTTTCAAACTGTGGATGCTTGAATCCATGGATATGGAGGGCCAACTCTCAAATAAAATTAAGAACTGTACTAAAGCAGAAAAATGAAGGGGGAAAACACAAAGAAGATTTGGATGGGCAAGTTTACACCAGTCACAATACTCTGGGTTGCTCCTGGAGTATTCTGGCTCTGAAGCTGCCTCAATTCCTCCCATTACCTGTACATTCTGGAGTGACCAGAGTCCCACTGTGCCACCCAGTGCCACCACTGCTGGTGTGAATAATAATAATAATAATATTTATTTATAGCCCGCCCAATCACAAGGAATCCAGGCGAGTTACAGCAATAAAAGTGTATGAAATCCAATAAAATTCAAAATTAGTCCCTTCCCCAACCCCCAACCCCCATACAAAAAGATTTTTAAAAAGGAGATAATTGGTGGATAGAGCGATGTAGATCACCTTGTGCAGGAAGAGGAGTTAAGTTGGGAAGGCCTGCCAGAAGAGATCCATCTTAAGAGCCTTTTAAAAGGCTGTAAGAGTAGAGATGTGACGGATCTCCTCTAGCAGGTCACTCTACAACTTTGGAGCAGCAGTGGAGAAGGCCCTTTGGCTAACCAAACTTAGCCTCGATTTTTTCGGCTGTGGTAGGTTCATCTCCGAGGACCTTAATGTGCAGGATGGACAATACAGAAGACGACGATTCCTTAAGTATTCTGGTCCCAAGCCTTGAGTTGCTACCTCTGAGGTCAAAAACACAACACCCAACATTGAACAAATGGCTGACAGCCTCATTGTGATTTCAGAGGGAATAACTCACAGGTAGGCTTTTAAATTTTTGATTTAAGTGAAGAATAGCCCAGATTCGGTGCATAAATGGCCTTCCCACATGAAGACAGTCCACACCTGAATGGGGGTTTGGCCCTGCATTGTCTGGACAGGGTGATGTGAGGGCAGGGAAACTGGTTTTAATGACACATGTAGACATTCCCAGAGACTGACTGAATGTTTTGGGCGATCCTCCTCCTACTTCACAAAAACTGGATTTCAAAAAACTTTTATAAAATCTAAGTCAGGCAGGAACATGTAGTAAAGGTGAACAGGTGTTGTTGTTGTGTGCCTTGAAGTCATTTGTGTGCCTTGGAATGATTTATGGCAACCCTAACACAAACCAATAGCAGGGTTTTCTTGGGAGAATTTATTCACAGGGAGTTTGCCTTTGCCTTCCTCCGAGGCGGAGAGAGAGTAACTTGCCAAGATCACACAATGGGTTTCCTTGGTCGAGTGGGGAGTCAAACTCTGCTCTCCCAGTGTCCTAGTCCAACATTCAAACCACTGCACCACACTGGGTCTCTGAACAGATGGTTACATAAAGGAAAAGGAAAAGCGCTTGAGTTCAGGTTTACATTTTCAGCCTTGTTAACAGTTATTTTGAATATAGCATGATAACAATGAAGATAATTATATTGATGACAACATTTTGTATAACATTTCAACATACATTTAGCAAAATAATATTTAACTGAGGGGGGAATTCTGGAATGTGTATTGAGAAGCTTATTTTCCTATTGTTAAATCTGCAGAAAAGATATAACCTTTTGTTGTTGTTGTTGTTGTTGTTGTTGTGCGCCTTCAAGTTGTTTCCAACTCATGGTGAATCTAAGGTGAACATATCACAAGGCTATTTTGGCAAGATTTGTTCAGAGGGGGTTTGCCATTACTTTCCTCTGAGGCTGACTTACACAACAGTCACCCAGTGGCTTCCATGGCTGAGCAGGTTTCTGAGACTAAGCAAGATGCTATTACTTTGAGCCCATTTTAGGACTGGTGTACCTAAAGTGCAACCATTCCCTGGCTGACCCTGCCCAACTCCTGAAAGCAGATTCAGCTTCACATAGCATCATCAACTGAATTGCAAAGATAAAACCTTCTTTGTTAAGAGCACACTATATGCTCCTTCACTCCTTGCAGGTGTTTCAGCAGTTGATAAAAAAACAATATTGTTCCCCAGGACCTCTAATTAATGATGCAGTAATTTCAGCATTATGGTCCCTATGCTGTGATTGCTGTTTTCTTTTAAGTTTTTTTCTTAATTGCTTTTAATGGATATGTTGTCAGCAGCCTTGAGAATTTCTAGAATGGATCAAAACTACAGAATATATAGTAGGCCCTTGGTTTCTGCTGGGGTTTGGTTTGAGAACCCCCCATGGTTACAAAATCTGTGGATGCTCAACTCCCATTAAATACAATGGCACAGTAAAACAATGTCCCTTATATAAAATAGCAATATTTTCAATCTGTGGATGGTTTTTAAATAGAGGTGAGATGCTGATCTGTCGGGGGTGCTTTGATTATGAGTTTCTGCATGGAGGGGGTTGGACTGGATGACCCTTGCGGTCTCTTCCAGCTCAATGATTCTCTGCTTCTAGGATTGTATGTGTACAAAAGAATCCATGGATACGAAAGGCAGACTGTATTTCTTTTTTGTAAACTAAGGGCCAAAACAGACTGCAGAAATAATCCAGCTTCAGACCACTTTAATTGTCCTGGCTCTATGCAAGAGAATTCTGGGAACTGTAGTTTTGTGAGGCACTGTCTCTGTTAGAGAGCTCTGGTGCCAAAACAAACTACAGTTCCCAAAACTCCCTAGCACTGAGCCAGGGCAGTTAAAGTGGTCTCAAGATGGATCATTTCTGCAGTCTGTTTTGGCCCTAAATGAGACAAATGGCAAAGCACCAGTAAAACTACTTTGTGAAAACACTGTCAATGACATGTGACATTGTTACAGAAAACATGTTACCTGATTCCTGGAGATAGCGATACACCAAGAAATTCACTTCGTCACTAGTTATGCTCATCTTAGCCCCACCTCAATATGATGAGGTTTGCAAGAAGTGTGATCCACACTCTGTTCAAAGAGGAAGATATAAATACTGGGTTTGAGTATAATGATTTCACTTTTATTTAAACATTAGTATATAAGCAATATATATATACACACATACACATACAGGTTGCAAAGTAATAACAGGTTTAGAAATACAACATTTCCTCCATACCAAGAGGTGCTGATTTACCATCATACATTTTAAAAAATGGATTATACATTTAAATAAGATATTGTAGGAATTTTAAAATACACAGTTTGCAGGAACAGTTTATTGGGAGCTCATGTTTATTTTCATTCTGACCAAAACGTTCTCTTACTATACCAGCTTCTCCCCAATATTTGGTCTGACATCTCCATATATACACTGTAATGCAGCCTTTGGTCCCTGCAAAGTCTAAAATTAGTTACTTCAAAACTGGCATGTGTCCCCTTTTTGTCAACCAAAAGGACCTTTGTGCATTAAAAGACTGTGTTTGACCATGCCTGCTGCTTAGAGCAGCATCTGCTGCTTTAAGTCTGCTGCACTCATCTACAAGTTTCCCTAAAGCTGAAGGTCATGCATGACTGTAGCAGATGTCTTTGCATTATTTATGTGAGCAGTTCTTTGGAGCTGTGTGGTGCTTTTATTTCACTGTCCTAATACAATTCATCAACCATTCAGATTAATTTTCCCCCATAGCTTTAGCAATCATGGTAAATTAGGGCCTTTCTTCCCAATTACTACTTTTATTTATTGCATTAATTTGTACTTCACATAATAAAAGATAGTTATGTAACCCCTTTTTATTTACTTTTCTCCTTAAGAAAATGCCAGGATCTTATTTCGAATAAGAATAGATTATTTTTTAATTAAAGGTCTTAATCTTTTTTTTTAAAGGCACAACACAATTATAATGTAGAACCCATGAGGAATACCTAGCAGTATAGAAAGACAGAAATAGCTCATAGTGATAGCTGATCCAACATGGTTCAATACAGTATCATTATCTCTCTTAAATAGGGTTCCCAGATCTCAGGGCTTGAATTCTATAATACATTGTCAGGCTACCCACCTCCATCACATTACTAGCCACCATTCCCACATCTTAGATTTGGCCTCTGAAATCTCAAGGCCTGGGATGCTCCTGACAAGGCAATCCTATACGTCTGTTATCTACTCAGTTCTGTGGCTGTCACAGAAATCTATCACATGGTGATGTTCTTGTCTGACTGTTACACTAGTGATGTTCTTGACTGCTTGAGTTGTGCCAAGGATCCTGAGCCAATTTAAGTCATTTGAGTACTCTTTCATGGGCATATGATGGGCAGAACATGTCTCATATGCCAATCCTTTCTATTAGCATTTTTGTCCACAATGGAGCCATCTACAGCAGTAACTGAATACAGAAAATTATTCACTTTGATATTAAATGTACATACAATGGCCTTGTATTGCTTGACTTGCACAGAACAGTAAACAATACCACAGTTACATATATCCGAAGAATCAAAGAGTTAATATTTCAGGCCAACTGAACAAAACCATAAAAGCTTAGATAATACAGCCAAAGAAAAGGGGCATGTGGCAACCTGATGGATCCAGTTTTAAAAAGAAAGTTACAATGGGCAAAATTCAACATTATACAAACAGCTTTTTACTAACGTAAGAGACATTCATCCTCACTCCTTCCCTACAGCTCCCAAAATACGCTTCCCTCTTTTCTAAAGCATATTATGAAGGCCTTTTCCCTATTCCACTGACAAAAATAATTCAATAAATTAACTACAAAATCCAAGTCCAGGAAACAAAAGAAGGATTAATTAGAAACAACCAAGTATAATTTCAATATTGTTATGACCCAAGATTTATGATGCGGTAGTCTGGAACATCTCAATTTAAAACAATAATTAAACTGCCAAAAATATCATGAGTTGCAATATTTCAATTCTCTGCATTATTCAAGGTTTGCTAAAGTCTAAAACAGATACCAATGCAATGTTCCATGTTCAAATAACAGCCATTCACACTCACAAATTACCCTGGAATGGACTGTTCTTATCCTTCTGCATTACAGATCTTGGAAAACCTCCATTGATAGTCCACTTCCAATTAACCTTCTCATGTAGATGTCTTCAGACAATGATGCCCAATGATCATAAATGAGCATTACAGCCCTTGTGATCTCTGGATTCTAGCATATAGCATTCCAGAGATTTCTTGAGTAATTTTTGGCATGTTTGCTCTTTCCCCCATAACTAATTCCCCATTGATGACAGAGTTAAAATGCATTTATTTTCAAACTTTTATTAATACAAGGTCATTAAATGGCACCTTGATAGAGCACAGCTACAAAAACAAACAAACAAACAAAAAACAACTACCACCACCACAAAACATTTTTAAAGAATAAAATACAGTATAACCATCAATAAGCAAATGAAGACTTGTTTCTTAATTTGCCTATGGATTCTAACATGTACTTTGCAGTTCCTGTTTGTGGTCAATTTCATCTTGACACCAACAGAAAAAATATATACCGGTAGTTTTTAACCACGTAAATTTTACAGTTATGAGCTGGAGAAAAGCTGGAGGAATTTAGGGTGAATCTACACTGGCCAGAATACTTTGAGCTGCCAGAATATTCTGGGCCAACTGTCCTGAAACTTGTCCACTGGTAACCTGGCACTGGAAACAAGGTGCCCAACATCAATGACACGGCTGGGCACCTTGTTGTAACTCACACCACCACCAACAACAGTGGCAGCACAGAGGGATGCTATGTAAACAGCCACTTGGGTGTCATTCCGGAGTGCTCTGGATTTTCCTGGAAGATTGAGAGTAAACGGTGAGGTTTTAAAAACTGGATTAAGGCAGATTTTGTGCAGAACTGGCCTTCCTACGTGAAGACAGTCTTCACTTGAATCAGGCTTTTGACCTTGCCTCATGTGGACAGGGTAATGTGAGGATGGGAAGAAACAGGTAAATGGCTTGTGTAGACATGCTATTAGAGAGACATGGGTTTTGCAATGGTAAATCTCAACAACTCAAAGATGGAAGCTAAAATTTTGAAAAACTGCAATTCCATACCATTTTGTCAAAGATCTTTTCCAGTCATTTACAACCTTTGCTCCTGAATTTAAGAAGCCATAATAATTAGGTCTAGCCACACATTTATTCCTCCATCTTGTCATTTAATATGTTACACGCTCATGATCTTTGGACAACTGGGCAAAGTGATGTGAATACAATTAATAAAATACAACTCTTGGTAACCTTACCTATTTGCACATTTGCTTTTTAGCATTGCCTTTTCAGATCTAGAATCCCTGAATTAACTGGATTAGAAACAAAAGGAAAATAACGGAGTATAAAACTATTTAAGCACACACCAATACATATTTCTACAAACAACACATAACCTCCTTAAAAAGAGCAACTTTATCTTATGGAGCACTGCCATGCCTACTACATCTTTAGAGATAAAAATGCTTTCTGTTTTGAAGACAGTAAAAAAGGAATTTTTTTAGACATAAATAAATCAGATTTTCATACAGACTGTTACTGTGCCAGAAATAACAAGATCTTTGTGCCTTCTACTACTTTATTTTCTGGCGTATAAGACGACTGGGCATATAAGACGACCCCAACTTTTCCAGTTAAAATATAGAGTTTGGGACATACTCGCCATATAAGACTACCCCTCTTCCAACGCACACCAAATAAAAAAATTAAAAAATCAGATTTGATTTCAACATCGTAATTTTAATTCAAATGCTTATGATATGCAAGTACTTAGCAGGAAAACTGTCACTTATAAACACAACAAACTACAGCTCCCATGTTCCCTAGCATTTATTTCTGCAATGTGTTTTGAACCTTATTATTTCTGTAGTGTATTTTGGACCTTACTTTTAAAAAAATAGTCCAGATTTAAATGCTGCTTTAAAAATTATTTCCATCTCCCAGCTATAAGATGGTTGGGGGAAAATGAGAAAGTGTTGGGGGGAAGTACTGCTAATATATCAGGTGATGCATTCTGGGGTATGTACAATTTGCGGTCAAGTAAGTGACCCTGGGCATGTCACACACTCTCAGCCTCAGAGGTTGGTAATGGCAACCACCATTTGAAGGAACATGCCAAGAAAAACCCATGATAAGATTGCTTTAGGGTCGCCATAAGTTGGAAAGGACTTGAAGACACACAAGAACAACAAAAAAGTCTGCAATTGTTTAATAGGTAATACCTGGGAATAGGAGCCAGCATGGTGTAGTGGTCTGAGTGTTGGACTACCACTCTGGAGAAATGGGTTTGATTCCCCACTCTGCCATGAAACCCACTGCGTGAACTTGCACAAGTCACACACTCTCAGCCTCAGGGAAAGGCAATGGCAAACCTCCTCTGAACCAGTCTTGCCAAGAAAACCCCATGCACACCAGAAGTCAGGAATTATTTGAAGGCACACAACATACACATATAACCTCCAAGTTAAGGAACTTGGTTCATGATAAATCTTCAAGGGTACTCTCTCTCTCTCTCTCTCTCTCTCTCTCT
>JAIPUX010001232.1:76814739-76831803 GCA_020142125.1 Phrynosoma platyrhinos | reverse complement strand
AAAAGAGGGATGAAAGAGGATGAAAAAGGGAAGGAGGAAGAAGGAGAGAAGGATGAAAAAGTGGTGGTGCAGGAGGAGGAGGAGGAGAAGAATGAAAAAGAGGCTGTGAGAGTGTGACTTCCAAGACTTTGTTGTGTGCCTTCACGTTTAGACTTATAGATGAGTGTATACAGTATGTTTGAGTATGAATGGTGGGATTAAAGCCATAGCTAAATGAATTAGGAGATTTACCGGTAGGTAAGGTATATGCAGAGTTCCAAAATGCTAAAGTAACTGGAAAAACAAATTACGGTATACAGAAATGTCGTATCCCACTGGAATCCCACTGGGAAAAAAATATCGAGAAGTCTTTCCACAGATACTTTTGTAGGCTCAGTGAAAGGATAAAAAGAAGAGTATATTACAACGTGCATCCTGCCCTTTTCTAAAATACATGAAACATCCATACCCAACAGGCAGAATCTATAAAGCACTAAAACATACACAATACAAGGAGTTTAAAAACAACAACACACCACAAAGTTAATTTGTGGAGGTAAGAAGGTTTCTGCTTCAGTTTCATACAATCCAGTCAGGACTTGGTCAGATCTTAGAGATGGGCAGGGGGAAGCAGTAACTTTCATAGCATAAGGACCAGAGCAGATGTTTTCATGGGAACTGCACAATACAGCTTTATAGTTGTAATGAATTTCATTAAGGTGGCAAACAGATTTCAGAAGAAGCTACAAGAAGAAAGCAGAGGAAACACAGGAACCTCTCTTATACCAATTCAGATCTTGGTCCAACTAATGCAATATTGTCCACAGTGCCCAGGAGTAACTTTCTGGAGTCTCAGACAGCTCTGCCAGAAGGTTCTCATAGTTTTGTGGCTAAAAAGCTTAGGCTCTGCCACTGAGATACTGAGCCCTTGTACAAAGAGCAATAGCAAAGAAACAAACACTCAACGGAGTGCACAAAAATAGCAGAAAAGAGAGAACATATGAAAAGGAGAAGGAAATCATTTCTGACACATATATGTGTGTGCCTTTGGCTTATGGCAACCATATGAATGTCGTAGGGTTTTCTCAGGCAAGGAATCTTCAGAGGTGGATTTGCAAGTTCCTTCATCTAAAATATAATCTGCAGAATTCACTGGTGATCTCCCATCTAAGTACTATCCAGAGCTAATCTTGCTTAGCTTCCAAGATTTTTTTTTTTTAGCCCACCATTTCTCACACATACACCTTCCTCTATTCCAGCGGTTCTCAACCTGTGGGTCGCAACCCCGGCGGGGGTCGAACGACCAAAACACAGGGGTCGCCTAAAGCCATCGGAAAATACATATTTCCGATGGCTTTAGCCGCTGAGAAGTCACGCTACCGTCAGCAGCAGCGCTATTCAGCTGGACCGCATGCCGTTATGGATGCGCGTTCCAAACTGAATGCCTGCGCAGACCAGTGGCAGATCCAGAGGGGGCAATGGCGCAATTGTTTATTTACCTTTTCGCGGGCATGCCTGCGGGGACTTCATTCCCAATGCTGACAGGCCAGTGCCGGAAGATCCCGTTCCCGCGGCTCATTATGTTTAAACCCATGCTATGCCATGGTGAAATGTTATTTATTGGAATTAGTAATAAATATTTCTAAAATATAATTAAATATTGTTTTTGTGATTAATCACTATGTTTAAATTATGTTTGATTTGTAGCAATGAGAATACATAATGCATATCAGGTATTTACATTCCGAATCATAACTGTAGCAAAATTAAAGTTTTGAAGTAGCCACCAAAAATTTTTTTTGGTTTGGGGTCACCACAACATGAGGAACTGTATTGCGGGGTCACGGCATTAGAAAGGTTGAGAACCACTGCTCTATTCTGACTGCATGTGCCCTTGCTCTGTGCTTGGGAAGGGTGAGTCCCTAGGCAAGTTGGAAAACCAAAACAACCACTAATTCACAGCCACATAGTTTCAGAGTAAAACAAAATTCCTAGCTAAGAATTTCCTACCTTTGTTAGATAATCAATAAACAGTACTATTTAAAAAACAACAACACAGTTAACCATGTTTAGAAATCACTTTTTAAAAAAAGGATGCCTATAGAAATGAAAAGGTGTGTACATGAGGAGAATGTATTTTATTTAACTTACATGTTTGATTATTTATTTGTTAGATTTATATCCCACTTTTCTCCCAATGAGACTCCAGGCACCTTATAATAAACATTAGAAGAGAATATACCTAAATGAATATATAATAAAAACGGGGTTTTTAAAAAAAAAAAAATGTTAGACCAACAATAAAATTAAAACATTAATCTAAAATCTAGTTAAATATGCACTCAAAGCATGGCAAAAAAGAAAGCACACTCTCATTAAAAAGTATTCTATACCAGCTAAAAGCTGAAGGACTGTTTAAATTTTTAAAAGGGTCTTTGGTTGCTGGCTAAAAGAGAGCAGAGAGGGGATCAACCAAGTCTTCTTTGGCCTAGGATCAGCTTCAAAGAAGTTATCTCCTATGTCTTCTTCACCAGATGAGTCTGTGAGAGTGGATGGACAGAGAGAAAGCCCTCCCCTGAAGATTGTAAGACTCAAGCATGACTAAATGATCAAATTGATCAAGAGGTGTATATAAAGAAAACTGCACTTTGAAGCACAGGTCATATGATAGCTAGTATATGTTCTTTGCAGCTACCCTTGATCCTGCCTCCAGAAGTAGCTGTAAATTTTGAGTGATTTGGAAAGACAACCCTACATGAAGCATAGTACATTGTCAGTGCAGCTCTGAAGTCATAAAGCTTAGATAATGGCTCCAAGGCCAGGCACTTAGGAGGCAATTGCAATCAAGATATCAGAAGCCAATAACTTTAAAAAGGCACTTTGTGCTCTTAGGGCCACCTGAGATCCTCGGAATAGCGGGAATACAGAGCCTTCTCCCATTTTCAGTCTTGATTTAGAAAGATCAGATCATATTCTTGTCTGGATGCATGATGAAGTGCAAAAAAGACTTGTGGAGATAACAAATCAAGTGAAAACATAATAATATTTTGAACACATACAAATCGTCTGGACCAAAAGTTGCTGAATCAGGAAATGGTTGGAAGCTGAACTAAAATGTCTTCTTGGCTATTTATTGCTGCTCTCCATTTCATGTCAACTTCCTAGAATCATCCAGTACAAGCCTGAAAGGATAATGAGTTTCTGAACGCAAACTCTAATAGGGCACGTTGCATCAAAGCTTTCAGCAATTGCCTGGATGCTGCTTCCCAGCAGTACTAAACAACTTAAATATAATTAGCTGGAAGCCCTACGGGCTATATTTCCCCTTTGGAATACCTCTTACACTAATCCATTTATCAGACTGACAGATGACTGAATCATTGGTAATAGGGGCCCTGTTCCATTAATACCACTGTAGTCAAAATGCCTGCTTGCTGTTAATGCTTATTACAATTGCGTCATTTACAGCAAGTAAACAAAGCAGACAACAAACAAAATATATACCACTACCACCCAGCATATCTCACCAGGTAGAGACCCCTTTTAGAAATACAAACACCCTGCCCAAATAAATGCTTCCTTAATGCACATTAATTATTTCAAGAAACCAAAGAAATCTTATGGTAAAATAAGCACCCTGGAAGAAAGCTTTCTAGACTTTGCACAAATGTTTTTATTCTTGCACAGCTTGCATCTCTGATGGTCTCCATATGTAGGAGTTTTTTTTAAAAAAAACCCAAAACACTAGAGTAACTGCAAGTTATTTTTTTCCCTTTGATTCACTATGCTTTGATTTCATTCATATTCCCAGTATAATCAAATGCATTAGCAAAACTTCATGTTAGGAATATGTTCCTGCAAATTGTCTATAAAACATATTTTTCTGCTAGGGAAGTTCGCATTATTTATAGTTTCAAATAAAATGAAACAATTTTTCTCACAGATAAGGTTTTGATGTAATCTTTCTTTGTTGGAAGGGCAGTATTTACAAAAGAATATTTCATCCATAAACTAAAAACAGCCTGTAGAAATCAGGAAATTTAAGGCCAGGCCATCAAACATGAGATAGGCTCTTCCACCAGTCTCAGGAAAATAATTGTTTCCCACCAAACAGAAACCCTGGCTAATTCTCTAGAATTAAAGTCCTGATGTCTCATTTTCCTAGTTTTGCTTGGCACCGTCTAGAAACCAGTGCTTCATAGACAAGATTAAACTAATTTGGGCATCTTCGCAGCCAATTAAAATGTTCATATCTTCAGAATCCCCTTCCTCAAGAAACAAGATCTTGTCTTTGTAAACTCAGTTTGAAGCCATGTTGGTTTTCCCTATTTCTGACCTGGCAGTCAAGCCAACCCTAACCGTGCTATGAGATATTATGTTATGCATGTAATAATAATAATAATAATAATTTATATCCCGCCCCTCTGAGAACAATTGGGGCGGCTAACAATGTTAAAAATACACAATCCAATTAAATCCCCAACACCCTCCCCCCTTAAAAAAGCATTAAATCCAAAGAGAGTAAACATACAAGTTAAAACGACCCAATGGTCAACAACATTATACAATTATACAAACATGATATGGCGGCATTGATCAATAAATAAAAGCGGCATGTTGGCTGGGGCTGGTGATAGCTGGTCCCCAAAGACATGAAAAGGTCCACAGATGCACAAGTTTCTCACACCCATTTTAAACTCCATGGTTCCTAAATACAAGCACAAGATGTATGGCAATTCCATTCAAGAAACTTTCCCCAGACACCTTTCCCATGTGATCGTTTGAAAAAGGTGGGAATCATGTGACTCTCCAGAAACTGATGTACTGCAACTGCCATCATCCTTAGACAGTATAGTTAATGGTGAGGAATGCTGGGAGATTCAGATCAACAAATAAACTTATGCTTTATCTGGCTTGTGCAAATAAACATATAGAGAGCACTACAGAGTGAACTGGCATTTTAGAAGGCAATTTCTGTGATTTCATTCATCTTACAAAGTGAAGCTGCAATAATAAAAATATGAGTGTAGGAAGACTTATGCTTCCTTTTAACAGGTCTAAATCCAGTACTTCCTTTTAACTGACCGAAATCTGCCATGATTCAGGTCTATTTGAAAACAATGAGTTCTAGTAGTATGATAGAGGGGGGAAAACATCTCCCGCCTAAATCATTCTCTCCAAGCTGGTTAACATCATCGCAGCGTGACCCACCATATCACCAGGCTCAGCACAATCTTAGATTCCCATTAGTACCAGTATATGCCTAAAATAAGATTCTCTCTCCCTCCTTCACCCTGTGTGTGTCATTTTAATTTGCCTACATAGAACTGCACTTAATGTATTTTAATGCCCATTCCTCTGCTTTGAATAAGTCCTCTTGGAGATCTTCCTTATCCATTTTTGTTTTAACCACCTCAAATTATTTGGGTCCTCCCCCCCTCAGCACACTTGCTCATCTCCAAGGATCAGTTTCAGTATGGATCTTTGGGGGGAGCCCATGGTTTATATCTTCGTGTTGCAAAAACTTGAAACTGCCCTTCTGTTGACTGTTCTTTAGTCAGATCTCAATCCAGAGGATGATCTCTCTTATTACTCCATGATGGCTAAATTTACTCAACGCTCTCTAGTAACAGACCCAGTCACAAGTTTTCTGAACATCAAAATAAGTATAAAGTAGGCTCACTACCTGCTAAAAAAAATTGTTTCAAAGAATTCCCAAAAGCTAGAGATAAGATTAACATTTACAGAAGCCATGTTCATTCTTATTCAGTAAGATGCATCCTTCTGTACATTTTAAAGCTATACTTTTATATGTAATAATTCTTTCTCCTAACTTACCCCAAAAGGCATGAAGCCAAATGGCCAGTCATTTCCTACACCTCTTCCTATCCCTAATTTATTTTTTTAAAGAGATTTACTTTCACCGCTTTCCAGTATTCTGGGTTTAGAAATCAGTCTTCAGGATAAGATGGGTATTTTTTTGAACTGAACTCCAGCCATAATAATATGCCACAGAGTCCAAAATGGAGCAGAAACAACAGTAAGATCTATTGCAGCTTATTAATTATTGATAGATGTTGAGATTGAAAGAGTTCAAGCACTTGCCCCTGACAAGCTGATGAATGGATCTATTTTTATTATGATGACTTAACTCAAGGTTCAATTCACATTCAGTGTAACATAAGACATGATTATGGTTCAGATATACAGTCAGCCCTCTGTATCCACAGTTTTTTAACCACAGATTCAAGCATCCATGGTTTGAAAATATTTTAAAATATACATAAATTTCCAAAAGCAAACCTTGATTTTGCCATTTTATATATGGGAACCATTTTACTATGTAATTGTATTTAATGGGACTTGAGCATCCATGGATTTTGGTATCCATAGAGAGTCCGGAGAGCTAGGTTTTTTAAAATTAATATCACAAGCTGGCTGTGTGCCTTAGTATTTGAAGATATGAATAACAAATCTCAAAATGTGATTAAGGAACATTTCACACACACACACACACACACACACACACACACACACACACCTGAAGCAATTGAACTGGGATTTGATATTCTGGGATTTGATATAACGTATCCATCTAGAATACTTTGCACATATCTGAAAAGCATAGAGAAGGTAGGCCATTTTCAAAGATGGGGCCCACAACTATTATCCTTCATTGTAGTTAACCTTTATGTATTAATGGCAATGATGAATTCCACTAACCCCTCTGGCATGAACATAATTCTTGTAAGAACAGAAAAAACAAGTCCCTTTCTCAGTTGTGCAAGCATATGAGGGCTATGCAGAAATAATCCAGTTTGACACCTCTTTAACTGCTATGGCTCAATGCTATGGAATTCTGGGAACTGTAGTTTAGTGAGACATTTAGCTTCTCGTCAAAGTGCTCTCATGATGCAGCAAACTAAAATTTCCACAATTCCATAGAGCCATGGCAGTTAAAGTGCTATCAAACTGGATTATTTCTGCAGTGCAGATGCAGCCAAAAGTAAGAAACAACAGAGCTTTATCCTAATGATCAGAAGGCAACAACAACAAAAACATGCTTTTTGCTAATATTCTGCGGCTTCTTATGGAATTAAGACATCCACAACAGGAAACTGTATCATACTTTAGGTCTTTTTCTCCAGAAGGATGGAGCACTTCTATCTGGCAAATAGATGAATAAATTTGTGGGTGTCTGTCATCAAGCTAGATAACCATATAATAATAATAATAATAATAATTTATATCCCGCCCCTCTGCTAGGCAATCGGGGCGGCGTACAACATTTCAAAACATCAAAACAAACATCAGAACAAATAAATCAATTGAATCCCATCCCTCCTTCCCACACCCCCCACCAAAACAAATCAAACTAAACAAGTTAAATAACAATACAAGTTATATAAGCATTGTCCAATTTTTCTCTTCATCTTCCTCCTTCTCCTGGAGCACAATGCACTTTAAACATTCCATCATAACTTGACACCATTAACAAATCCAACCGCATGTTTATACATGACTAAAACTGCCACAGATAAGTTAATTCAAAATAAAAAGAGTAACTTTTCTGCCCCTCCAGTCCCATGTTTTCATCAAAATAACACCACAACATAACAACAATATCTGCCTGGGGAGTCTATGTGACCAGACATGTTATGTAGAGTGAGCCCTCTATATCTATGGATTCAACCAACCATAGTTTATAAACATATTTATAAACAATATTTTGGAATAAAGAAATTCCAAAAGCAAACCCTGATTTTGCTGTTTTGTATAAAGGACTACATTTTATTATACAACAGTATATAATGGGTCTCAACCATCCATGATTTTGGTATCCATGGAGAATCCTGGATACCAAGGGCCCACTGTACTTTCTGAGAAAATATACATAAATGTTTGGTTGCTCAGGAAATTACAGTTGCATTTTGCATATGGTAAGTTATATTTCAGAGAAAGGAACTGGAAAAACCACCACTTATTTTTTATTTTTTTATTTTCTTTATACGCCACCTTTCTCCAAGGCTAGGGCCCAACGTGGCATCCATAACACATTAAAAACATTTACAAAAAATTCACAGCAAATTTAGAAAACACCACATTAAAACACTATAAGACTGATTTAAAAAACATACAAAAGTGTTTGTTGTTGTTGTTGTTTAAAAAAACCCAACCACTTCTGAATATTCCTTGCCTAAGAAAACACTAGGATGTTCATGGGGTCACCATAAATCGACAGGCAACTTGATGTTCCATATACACACACACAAGTCACTAAAGAGCATTGGTTTTCCACAACTATTTAGCACTATATAATGCATCTATTTATTTCTTTAAAATATTTATCTCACAAGATCTCAGAGTGGCGTACCAAAAATGTAGAACAATTTTAAAATTTAAATTAAAGCGTACGAGAAAGCCTGAGTCATACATACAACCTCCTGCAGGATTTTGAGATAAGAACCTCCATCCTATAACAAGCCTGTATGGATTTTAAGGTCTTCAGAGGAAGCCCTTTTCTCTGTCTCACCTTCATCAGATGTACATTTGGTGGGGAAACTAGAGATTTTTCAGGGATTGATTCCAGGTTCTGGAATTCTCTACCAAGAGAGGCTAGGTTGGTGTCATCTTCTTTTTTTTATTTTTCCACAGATGGGGCATTAACATTTAAACTGGGCTGCTGGGCAGAATTTTTAACTACTTTTGTAACCACGCTTTCTTTGCATTTGTGTGCTTTGTGTTTCTGTTCCTATCTGAATTTTATTATGCAATAAATCATTGCTTACAACATGGCAGATTCAACACTGCCATAGCAAAGAATCATGTCATTTTCCTGAGTCATGTGATTTCTTCTTTGCAGAAGCAATGTAAAATGGGCCAAGCAATGTGGATGCATCTGCCACGTGGGGAATGTATGTTAACATCTAAGTGGCTCCACAGGAAACAGTAGGACTCTTTGGAAAAGACAATAATGCTGGGAAAGGTGGAGGGAGGGAGGGAGGAAGAGAGGAAGGCCACATGCCAGATGGATAGACTCTATTAAGGAGGTCATGGGTATGGGGTTGCAGGATTTAAGCAGAGCAGTAGAGCACAGAGGGTCTTGGAGATGTCTCATCCATAGGGTCGCCATGGGTCGAGATCGACTCGAGGGCAGTTAACAACACAGGGCAGAGCTACACTGACTTTGGAATGAGTCCATTTTCAAACTCAGAATGCAGACCAAAAAAATAAAATAATAATAATAAAAAAATGTAACAATAAAAGCCACCAACCAAATTTCAGCTCTAGCTTGTTCATGTTATTTATGCATTTAATTATTACAACTACAAGTGCAATAAGGGCTTCCCCCTTTAAATGACAAAGAGTTTTAACAGCTGCTGAGTTTGTATGATAAATTTTGGTATGGGGCATTAAGCTGTAAGGTAACTGGAGCTTTTATAAATTCAGATAAGAATACAGCAGCCGACATACAGGGCTTGATTCACAAGAGGTTCAGATTTTCCATAGTACATTAAGCACAGAGATTTGTTATTTTAGCATCCTTCTATTTCCAGAATTTAAAAGGAATCATAATAATTTACACAAGGCTACTGGGACATGTTGGGTCATACAGGCAATTTACACCAACATCTACCGTAGGACCATAACTAAGAGGACTGAGATGTAAACTAAGAATACAAAATTGAAATCTCACCTCCACTGAAAATTTCCCAGATTATTTTAAGGATAACTTATCCTCTCAGTCTCTAATTTTCAGTATAGATCAGTATGATCTATTTCACAAGGTTGTTTTAGTAATTAGTGAAATAATTATGTGAATTGCTTTGAAGGTAAGGATCTTTCTGTTCCAGCAAGCACTTGGGAATTGCTTGTTTCATATAATAGGTTTTCTGTCATAGTGTTATACAGTTGGCCCTTTGTTTTCATGGTGGATCCATTCCAGACCCCCCTGTGAAAACGGAGACCCATAGGCCTGAATAGGATGTGCCCATGTGGGTGCTTGCCCGCAGGAGCACGCCCCATTGATCTTAATTGAGGTCACCCCTCTATGAATATTCAAAACCGCAGACCTCAAGTCCATGAGAAAGGAGGGGCCACTGTACTGTTTTTAATCTACGCTTTAAAATTAAATTGAAATCTCACCTCCGCTAAAATTTTATATGGTTTCTAATTCTACAGACACTTCAATATTATTTCAGTCCTAACTTTTTGTATGTTTTTAATTATATGTAATTTTACTTGTATTTCTTTTATTCTGTAAGCCATCTTCAGTCTCATTCTTGGGTAAAAGGCAGAATATTTATAAAGTGATTGAGTGATTGATTGATTGAATAAACAGGATAGGAAACCTCCAATCCTTTCTCCCCAGCCTTTTCACTTAGGATGCCACAAGCTCCTTTCCTTTCCTTTCCTTTCCTTTCCTTTCCTTTCCTTTCCTTTCCTTTCCTTTCCTTTCCTTTCTTTTTCATCAGCAGCCGCCCACATTTCCTGAATTCAAGGAAGTGCTGCTGGCTGGAATACTGTGCAGGAAACCCTCTGGCCCTACTGCTTCTTCCAAGATCTGCTCCAACTTCATTACAGGGCAAACCATTAGATGCATATTTTTAAAGGGCAATGCCAGCATAGAAAAGGGGAATTATCTGCAGGCAGAGGACAAATAATTTGAAAAGATATCTTGGTAGATATCAGTATGTGTTTGAAACAAATGCCATCTGTAATAGTATTGTGCTACCCTTTGTATATTTTGTATACCTCTGTATATTTTAATGCATTTATCATGGCTTTTGGTAAATATAATAAACTCAAGATTCAAAACAAGGCACAGGATTTAAGATGGCTAATTATTCTGAGGTGAAGCTATATGAAAAAGAGTTCAAGAATGAATGGGTAAAAGGCATGTGTACTGGTATATGTGAATGGTGTGTGTGTGTGAGTGTGACTCCATGCATTTTGGACTCTGGCTCTGTCCTCTGCTGACATTCAGCTCCCAACAGGCTCTCCTGGAGCCAAGGCTGTCAAGACTGAGAATCCGTGTTCCACTCCTGTATTGAAATGTTCTGTTTGTGTTCACATGTCGTCTGCCCATGTGTGTATTACTCCAAGTGTTTCATGTACTCTCTTAGATGTATAGATAAAATGACAACAATATAGACCAAAACAACATGTAATCCATCATAAATGCTTCTGCTGTTGTTGTGTGCCTGACTTATTTCTGACTTATGACAACACTAATGCGAACCTATAACAGGGTTTTCCTGGCAAGTTTTTTCAGAGGGTATTTGCCATTGCCATCCTCTGAGGTGGATCAATGCTTCCAGCCTTTCCCATTTCAATCAGCACCAAGATCACAACCACTCAATTATGTTCCAGATTCCAAAACATACAATAGAATTCTCCTTCCCAATTCACAACTTCAGCACTTGCAGTTTTGATCATTCGTGAGGCCAATGATCAAAATTTTTCCCTGCTGCACCCTAGCTAGCCCAACTGAGCTGGCTACAGGGCGGATGGGAAGAGTTTGAAGCAAGCATCCCTGTGCCTGCCTCAAACTCTTCCTTGCCACCTCATAGCCAGCTCAATTGGGCTAACTACTAAGGAGGAGGGAAGAGTTTGAGTGGGGGTTAGGGGCAGAGGAATCCAAAAAATTTGTAAATAACTCTGCCCCTTCCTGCCCTGTAGCTGGCCCCATTGAGCTGGCTATGGAGCAGGAGGGAAGAATTGAAGGCAAGTGCCCTGGGAAATCGGGAGGGATGACCAAACTTTGTATGTGTCACAGAAACTTCACGTCCAACTTCAATGTATTTCTATAATGGTGTATAATGGCCAAAGTGGAGATTTCAGCTGGATATTTGGCTGAATTCATGTATCAGAATGCATGACCTGCCTTGCCTTGGAGTCTGCTGCTAAGTCTAGTTCAATATTTAAATTGTATGTTTTCCTCTTTTGTTGTAGTATAGATTTGATGTAGTATAGATTTAGTGCTCTTAATTTGCTGGATCAATTGTTTAATGTAAGAATAATGTTGATGTTTCTGGCATACTTAACAGACTTAATAGTATGTTGTAAGCATATTTACATTTTTATATACTTTTCAATGAACTGTCAATTCCTTAATGAACTGCCAATGTTATATTGTAGTAAATTGCAATTTGGACTGTGTCTTATGTTGTTGTGTGCCTTCAAATCCTTTCCAACTTATGGTGACCCTAAAGCAAACCTATCATGGGGTTTTCTTGGCAAGATTTGTTCAGAGAAGTTTTGCCTTTGCCTTCCCCTGAGGCTGACAGCATGTGACTTGCACAAGGATACCTGGTGGGTTTCATGGCTGAGTGGGGAATACAACCCTAGTCTCCAGAATCGTAGTCCTACACTCTAACCACAATGTCAGCTATTGCATTATAAAAAAAATACTGCTTGTTTATACAGGGAAAAGGGATTTTGAAGTTGATAGGGATCATACCTATGTGTTCAGAATATACAAATGTGTTGCAATTTCATTCATAATGGACAATGGGAGGTATGTTGATAGAGGTAGAACAAGCCAATGGAGGATAAGGAGGAAAAGCCATCTTATGGCTGTTCTTCTCTCTGGCCCACCATCCAACCAACAAATTTCTGGCTACTCTAATAGAACCCCACTAGACCACAAAGTGCTGCTGCTTAATGCGAGGTCAGTGACTGGAAGAATTCTATGATCCAGGACTTGATCCTGGACAAGCAAAATGAACTTGCATGTATAACTGAAACCTGGTTAACTGAAGACAGGGGCGTTAACTTGATGTTATGCCCACAATGTTTCTGGTTGCAGCAGCATGCAAGATCTGATGAACAGGGAGGAGGAGTTACAGTGACCTATTTTGAGTCTATTCTCCTATTGAAATACTTTGTCCAACAATCTCCAAGGTTTGAGTCAATAGCTGGCAATAGAGACAGGATGAGGATTCTGTTGACGTAACCACCCACTCCACTGCTCAACTATCTTGCTGCTTGAACTTGTGGAAGTGGTCTCAGAAGTGTTAATCTCCTCAAACTTACTGTGTTGGGGGATTTTAACATTGATGCTGAGACACTGTAATCAGGACCAACTCAGGATTTCATGGCTTCTATGGTAACCATGGGCCTCTCTCAATTAATATCTGGCAATATACATGTAGCAGGCCACATTTTTGAACTGTCTTTTGTTGGTCAGGATGGTGGTGATCTGGGGGTAGAGTGGTTTTACAGAATGTCATTGACATGGACAGATCACTACCTGGGAGGGTTTAGATCTGCTGGAACTCCTACTCTCTGCAGGAGCAGTGGAGCCATTAAAATTGCCCATCCCTAGAGACTAATAGATCCCAAAGGATTCCTGAATGTTCTGGCAGATTTTCTTGCTGCTAGAATTTGTGATTCTGTGGATGTCCTTCCTGGTTGATCTGTGGAATAAGCAGATGGCGGGGGCAAGTGACATAGTTGTTCCCAAGTGTCCATTACTTTGAGTGCAGAGCACAAGCTCCTTAGTTTTCTGAAGAGCTCTGGACAATGATGCATTTGACTAGATGACTAGAGCAATGGTTAAAGCCCATTTTAGAACCTACTTTGCAGTAGTGATGGTTTAGGATCGTTTCTTTGCTCCATAAGCTCAACCCTGTCCAGCACAACTGTTCTGGGTAACTAAAGGGCTATTACATACTAGACCTCAGATTGCTGATCAGAAGCTCTCAGAAAAGCACAGTGATGAATTTGCTAAATACTTTGTGGAGAAAATTGCTTGGATTTATTCTAACTTGGGTCCAAAGCACACTGCAGAAATAATCCAGTTTAAGACTGCTTTAATTGCCCTGGGTCAATGCTGGGGAATTCTGGGAACTGTAGTTTTGTGAGACATTTAGCCTTCTCTGTCAGAGAGCTCTGGAGCCATAATAAACTACAATTCCCAGGATTCCCTAGCATTGAGCCAGGGCAATTAAAGCAGTCTCAAACTGGATTACTTCTGCAGTGTGTTTTGGACCTTGGACTCCACACTGAGGACAGAGTCTAGGGAGCCAACTGAGGCATGTACAATTGGCCCTCCATATCCACAGATTCTTTATCCATGGATTTAACTATCCATGACATGAAAATATTCCAAAAATATATAAATTCCAGAAAGCAAACCTTGCTTTTTTATATCAGGGACATCTGAGCATCCACAGATGTGGGTATCTACAGCGGTGTCTTGGAACTAAACACCAGTGCAAGCCAACGGCCCACCGTAATTGTCCAGTCTTGATGAATGAGTTTCAGGTTGTTCAACATGATGATGTGGACAAGTTGCTTGGAGAGGTGGGACTGACCACTTGTCTGTAGTCCCATGTCCATCCTGACTAACTAAAGCTTCCAGAAGAGGACTGGCCAATTGGGTAGTTGAGGTTGTAAATGCGTATCTAAAAGATACACACAAGCCTGCAAGAAATTTGAGATCTTGTGTGTCCCAACACTTAGTGAAGTTAGGTTGGTAGGTATGTGTAATGGGACTTTCCCAGCAGCAGCTCCATAACTGTGGGACTCCCTATAGAAGAAAGTTAGGCTGGCACCATCTCTTTTAACTGTTTGGCATGCATGGCATTCAATGTTTGAAAATGCTGTTTTAACTACTTTAAAACTGGATTCTAGAATTGTTTTAGGCTGCTTTCTGGAGTTTAAAAAGAATATTTCAATGTGTATATGTGTTTAAAATTATCTCGGTATTGTTTTAATTGGTTTTTATTTGTTTATCACCTTGGGAGCCCTTGGGAGCTGGGAGTCAATACAGAAGTACTTTAAATAAATAAGTAATCCATAGGAAGCTTGGGGTTTGTAGTGAAGCATTAAAGCTCCCTGGCTGAAAATGCTTGATACCTCTCCCTAAATTACAATGCCCTGGATTCCACATGGTGGAGCTAATTAATGGCAATTAAGGTGGAATCATAGTGCCAACTTGTGTAGTGTGAAAGGCGCCTTGACTCATTCACACAATTTTCAACATGTCCAGATGTGTACATCTATCTTTAGTTTACCTGCATGCACACAGCCAGTAAACTCAGAAAGAATGGAACAACAGTGCAAGTTTTCAGCAGGTGTAGACAAAACAATGCCACTGAAGTGAGGTGGAAGGAGTTGTCCTGAGAAAGATGAGTGTCATGCTAACCCTGCCCCTCTTCTCTGGATTGCTTTTTGTTCATTCTGGGTGGCTGAGGCAATTCATTCCCATTCAGATAAGCAAGTCCACCTCTGTTCTCCAGGCCTACCAAACTGAGCCAGATACCATTGAACAGAATAGTGCTTATGTCTTAGTAAACATGTACAGGATCTGGATTCTGTCTTTAAGCCTGCAATTCTCACTATGCTGTGAAATTGCACTAGTGTTGCCTCTCTTCCCCCATTTATTTTCAGCTGCTATCTTTTTTTAAAGAAACAACATATGGAAACATAGTTTCAAAGAGGGATCTTCATATCTCTAAAAAGATTGTATGGTTTTGAGGATAAAACAAAATTCTTCTGTTTCTAAACTGTTATAAAATGAACTAAAAGACCAAGGACCCATTTTGACAGTTTTTGAAGACAGTGAAACATGTTCCTCATAAGCAAAACTGGGAGTTACTTACCCCCATTAGGTACCAAAAATATGGATTCTCCTGGTATATCGGGACTGCTGAAGCATATGGTATAATCTTAATTGTTATGGAGGGTTTTGCATTTAACAAAGCAACACACAGCTTAAAAGATTCCCAGTACTAACATTATGCAAAACACAACAAGGATGAAATAATACATGCTGATATTCTCTTGCTTTAAAACATTCCATCTGGTATTGGCAAGGAAAACATGGTACATTAGGAACTTTGTCTTTCCATTGCAATACCCATACATTTGCTCTTAGTTTAACAGTCTTGTCCATTAAACCAATGACATTATTGGGCTGCAATTGATCGCGTTTCTTTATGAACCAGACTAAGGCCAATCACTTAAGTCAGCTGCAGTGTACAGAATTACTACCGTATGCTATATCTCTCAGGCATCTTGGCTTGTGATCTGCATCAGCTCATCTGGATCCCCTGCACTGCACACTGCTTCCAAAAGCAATCAAACACTGGCAACTCTGTGTTTAGTCTTTTCTACAGTAAACAGATAACATTCCAGTCAGAGTATCATATCATCACTAATGGACTGAGAAGGGTATCATTAAAACTTATAAAATGAGTATGATTTGGAGGTGGGAGAGTGGACTTTTTCATTCTATTTACACTCTTCCCTCTTTTGTTTTTCTGATGGAAAATCATGATTATATTATTGCTTTCCTCCTTTATAGCAACTTCCCCATTTGTGAGCAATTATATCCATAGTTGTTTTGTACTACATAGCTATAGGCACCTTGGGGACATAATAATCCCAAATTGCACAGTATTTTCAGAAGCAATACCAGGAAATACAGCTGAAGTGTGCATTGTCTAATCAAAAAAGAGCATCTCACCCTCTTTGTTCAAATAACAGAAATATTTTAATTTCTTCAGGGAGATCCAGTAGATATGTTTGTTACATACAAAGCCAGTTAAGAAAGTATACTGCTATGCGTATACTGCAAGACATGGACCTGCCATTTTTTTCCAATTAGTACATCATACACATCATGGATATTCCATTAGGAGAGCCTCCTAAGTCCCTTTAGAACTAATTTGATGCAATGAAATGCTACCGCAGTTTTATCCGATTGCCACTAAGGTGGCTGTTTTGTAGTATTTGATTTGAATTGATGTTATTTTAATTGTTGGCTTTAATTTGTGCTCAGTTTAATGCTTTTTAAAGGGGTGGGTGGGAGAGAGTGGGGGTTGGGGTTTTATTATGTATTCTGTATTTTATCTGTTGTAAGCCGCCCCAATTGGTTTTAACAGAGGGGCGGGGTTGATTATTATTATTGTTGTTGTTGTTGTTGTTGTTGTTGTTGTCATAGAACTCTTGCTTAGAGGCAATTACAGTGGGTCTTCCAGAACCACGGGCTCTGGATCTGCAATTTTGAATGATCCTGAATTATCATGCCCCATATTATTAAATAGCAGCAATGTGAATGTGCATGATTCAGCA
>JAIPUX010001232.1:76724140-76803931 GCA_020142125.1 Phrynosoma platyrhinos | reverse complement strand
CTCAAAAAGGTTGCCTACCCCTGATCTACACTGTAGAAATAATGCAGCATAAGACCACTTTAATTGCTATGGCTCCATCCTACAGAATCCTGGATTTTGTAGTTTCATGAGGCACCAGTCCTCTTTTGCAGAGAAGGCAAAAGACTGTAAATAAAACTACAAATCCCAGGACACCTCAAGATGGAGCTACAGCACTTAAATTGATGTCAAACTGCATTATTTGTACAGTATACATGCTGTACTATGTGACTTGACAACCTTGTCAAAGGGGAAACCTTCACCTTTACCTTTACAAATGCACCAAAAGAGGAAACAAATGGAGGCCCCTTTCAGCCTCTCATATGAACAAGCCTCTAATCTTCCATTTTGAAACTCTCTGGATATAGAGTTCTCCATACTTTGGGCTTCTGAGATGTTCCATATATTCAATTCGATACATTACAGCTTCACTTGGATGTAATGAAACATCCAATAGTTTAGCATGGTGTGAATAAGCCTGAGGTTTGGGCATCCCCCCTCCTCTTTTACCTCTCTGAACTGTGAGGAGGATGCTTACATTTTAGGCTGTTAAACATCTGGGATGAATAGTGGTTAATCTTACCTACTAACAAGCCAATATCAAATTACGATTTATGATGCGGGCTTTTTATAACTTGGTTGTTGTTGTTGAGTCGTGTCTTTGAGTCATTTCTGAGTTACGGCAACCCTAAGGCAACCTATAATGGTGATTTTTTTTTTGGCAAGTTTATTCAAAAGAAGTTTGCTATTGCCATCCTCTGAGGTTGAGAGAGTGTGACCTGCCCAAGGTCACCCAGTGGGTTTCCATGGCCAAGCAGGGATTTGAACCCTGGTCTCCAGAGTCACAGTCCAATACTCAAACTACTACACCACAGTAGCCATGGTTAAAATTAATTACAGTTTAGGGTTCACATTCAACATGAAACCATGGTTAGAAGCAATTCTAAATACCATCTTACAAGGACCTCTTGGTGAAAAGATTATACCACTCACGGCATAGACCTGCATTGTAATTTTATTATTGTATTAATTATTGTTGTTATTTTTATGTTTTTATTGTTGTTTTTATTGTTTTTATTATTGTTCTTTTTATTACTATTATTATTTATTATTTATTATTTATTATTTATTGTTTTAATCCTGATTGTTTTAAATGCTGTAACCCGCCCCGATTGCCGAGCAGAGGGGCGGGCTATAAATCAAAATTTATTCTTATTATTATTATTACTGTTGTGGTTTTATTGCTATGTTATCTTTTTTATTGACTGTACTACTGTACATTTTGTACATTTTATCTTTGTACTCCTGCCTTGATCCGTAGGGAGAGGCGGGAAATATAAATAAATTTATTATTATTATTAAAGAAACATGGTCGGAGGGCAGGGGCGGAAAGCCTTAATTAATCCTGAATATCAGTATACCTGAATTAGGCAAAATTCTTCTTCCAAAGTTTTGATCACATGCAAGTATTTATTATTCATTAAGCACCATTTCAAGATTTATGTCATGTATATCAACTTGAAGCATCAGAAAGGGGGCAGGGAATCCACATTGTTAAGTATTGATCTTATACAGTTATCCATCTCCTCTGACAGAGGGGAAAAATAGCCTGGAAAAATGAAAACATATTTATCAAACAGAAAAATCTGATACGCCTACATGCACAATGCTCCATAACGCTGTGCTTCTGATTTTATTTCTAGTGGGTCAAAGTATATGTGATTATTTTTCTGTGTTCTCAAATGCAGCCTTGGAAACGGATACTGTCACTCCCTCCCACTTTTCATACAAGGGCTGACCCCTGCTGACTTTACAGCCAGACTATTTTGTGTTTACCATATGTAACCACTATCAGCAGGGGAGGAAATTCCAAGGCCAAGGTTTAACCCACGACACTTGCGAGAATTATCTCACATAAAGAACATTCTTTTCACAGATGTTTTATGTTTTAATATTTCCCTGAAAAAACCTTTGCAAAGTCATGAAATTTGTCTAACCCACCAAGGAGATATGTGACCCTTGGTGAAATTTTAACAAGGACACTCCATTCAATGGTTCGTGACAATTAAAAGAAAGGAGGAAAGAAAATGAACCAGGTGTATCACTGAAAAAAACAGAACATCCGCAAGCTCTTTTTAATTTGAACTGGAAATGTAAACCCAGAAAAAGTGCAAGAAAGTCTTTCTTTAACGTGACTTCAAAACTTCAAAACAGTAAAATAACAAATACTATTCCGCTGACAGCTGCTCATCAGAGCACAGTACAATACTTAAACATTCTTCTCATCCAATACAGGAGGCCAAGAAAAATAACACTTTGAAGGAAATGTATATTAAGAACATATATGATAACAAAATAAGCATCTATCTAACCCTTTCTATAAATATCATGTAAAACCAATTATCATGGTAGACCATGAAGTGCGCCATTCAGAAAACTGTAGAACTTTACAATCAACAGCAATACATGAAAAGAGTTAAACTATATAATTAGAGTTAGACAGACAGACAGATAAACAATGTTGCTTTACTAGTTATAATTAGCTAGTTTATTGTTACTAGCTTTAGACAAATATGCAAAATATCTAATTTTATTTTTAAAAATATGTATGGCACATACCCTACAACTGGTCCAATTTGACAGGAATAGTCTCAATTAATCCTGTCATGCCACTCTTTCAGCTGCTTTTAAAGTGTCTTAGGGCCGATGCAGACCAGTCGTTTGGGGCAGCACAGAGCCGCCCCGGGAAAGGGTGGATCGGGGCCGTGGCAACCCCACGCCACAGCCCTGATCCTCCCTTTTGCTGCCCCCAAAAGAGAGGCAAAATGCCACTCCTTTTAGGGGTGGCAAAAGGCTGCCCTTAGAGCCAGCACCACAGCTCTTTAGCACTCTTTCAGCGCTGTGTGTACGGCCGCGCGGTGTCAGGATGGTGTCGGGGTGGGGGAGGCTGGCATCCGCCTGCTCCGCCTCAATTCTACCCCCATGCTGGCCCTTTGGGCTGGTCTGCAATGACCCTTAGTTTCTTTCTTTTCCTCCCACTTTTGTCCTCAGCATAATTCAATTGCTGCAAACCAAGTTCAAATGGCAAAAGTAGTTTGCACTCAACTTAACTGAGCTGCAGGAAGATGATAAGAGGGGAGAAATCTTGCCCTTCCCAGTAAGTCAAGCAAAAACAAACTGCTGCAGCCTATCCTAGTTTGTGTGTTCTTCCTCATTAACAACCTTTGCCATATTGACCACATACTAATGTTGCTTGGCCACACGTGTCCTAGTGTTCATCTGTAACATGTTGACAGGTATGATGGCATATTTATATTTAGACAAAACCACACCACATATTATAATTGTATGCACTCAATGTAGCTCTGAAGTTCTTAAAAGGAGTATGGAAGAGTGTCTAAGCAAATGACTACAAAAATATCTGAAACAAGTTACTGATATATGAAAAACAATGTAAAATGTAAAAGAACTATGCATACCTCTAGTGTCTGAAGTATACTATACCAATACTAACATTCTAAAGTTCCATTTGAGTACATTATTTTTAATTTTTTGGCACAAGATACTGTCCCTGTTCTGGTTACTGTACTTCATTAATAAGCAAACACTGTTTTCTGCCCTTTCCCTTGCCACATGAAGTGGGCTGCATCACAGGGTTGTTGTGAAGATAATTGGGAGTGAGAAAGGAGAACCATACATAAAGTACTAAAAGTCCTGGGGAGGAAGCACTATAATATATTAAAAAAAAACAAAAGTGTTGCAAATGATCTTGTTCAACATTGTCCTACCATGTAACAGTCTGTTACAACATATGCCCTAAAAATCTTGGTAATACTCCATTATAATTGGGGAGCAAAGCATAATGTGGTCTGTAACTAAGAAAAACAGCGCTGACTGTGCAGATTTTACCCATCCCGCCCTTTTCAGTTTCCTATCTATTGCTTCTGCTGAGATAAGCCTCCAAGAAAGACCAGAGCTTGAAGAAAGAGAAGGCTGGATGCAGGTTGGTTAGTGCATGCAGCGAGGAAAGCAGCAGACACACCTGACAACCAGTAAGTGTAGAAACTCCCCAAGATGGTGCTGTCCAGACTACTGCTCCCATTATCTCAATCTCAGCACAGCAATGGCTGGGATAATAGGAGATGTAGTCCAACAATGGAGGGAAAGTGTGGATTACAGCATTAGACTAGGACTAGTGTGCAGAGTCGTCATGAGTGGGAGTAGACTTGAGGGCAGTTAACAATAACAAAGGTGTGATCCCATTTCAAATCATTCAGCAAAGAGGTCCAACATGTGGCTTTTCACACTGTGTCTTCCCACAATTCTACCTATTTAACAAGGTTGTTGCAAGAATAAAAAGATATACAACACTCACTTCCTTGAGCTCCTTGAAGGAAACGGGTCTGGGTATAACTGCAACAGACTAAATAATTAACAAATAAAAGTGTCATCAAGAACAACATGCCACATGCGGAATTAAAAGCAGAAAGGTTAAGTGGGGCCTGCACAGACCGGACAAAAGGGCTGGCCTGGGGACGGAGTTGGGGCGTGGCGACCGCACACCGGCTGCCCCGACTCTGCCCCCATGTTGTCCTCACGTCACCCAAGCAAATGCATGGTGGGTGGCAAAAAGGCAGTGTTTACACGTGCTGCACAGATGAAGCGGCGAAAAGCCACTATCACTGCAGACAGGACACCGTTTCTGCGGTGTAAAAAGGAGCTGCTTTTTGTGGCTTCTTTTTGCGCTGCGGAAAGGCCAGATTGGTGTCGCAGCGTGTGGTTGCCACGGCCCCGATCCAGCAGGAAAGGGGCGGCAGGATGCCACCCCTTAGGGGCCATCTGTATAGCCCCTAGAGCTCTTTGGGAGCCTTTTCTGAAATCACAAGACAGAGTACAGCCTAAAACTGGTATTGAGGCCCACCTCAAGCTTTGAGGCCCAGGACAATCACTTTAACAGAATGGAAACAGAAACCATGAAGGTGTACACCTGAAGGTTTGAAACAAAGTAATTTATTATCTAAATCTTATCTTTTTAGTTACTTATTTAGAGATAAATGTTGATCTGAATATTTGAGCTGTTGCAAAAGAACACCAAGCTGTATTTTAGTCATGCTGTAAAATAAAATGGTTAAGCAGGATCTAATGACGTAACTCTGTATGTATTTAAAAAGTACATTTTAAATAATTTGTTACTATTTATTTACTATATTTTTATCCCACCTCCCTACTAAAAAAGTATTGCACCCAGTTAAGAACAAAGTTAAGATGAACAGTATGTTCATTTTTGGCTTTTCAGCAATCAACAAAAAGAAATCACTTGTCCCCAAAGTGGAACCTCTAAGATGTTGCTGGACTACAGCTCCCATCAGCCAACACATCCCCAGCAGGCATCAGATGCAGTACAGAAGGGAAGGATTACCATGTGTGTGTGTGTGTATGTGTCTGTGTATTAGCTATGTTGTTTTATCAAATGGTATGAACCATCTGCGTCCCATATGGGAGAGAAGTGGGATATAAATAAAGTAACTAAATAATAAAATAAATATTAACACATTCCAGGAGTATAGAGGCATTTTGACATTATTTTAGTGCCCCCACCCCCCCGCGGACCATTTTAGGCCCAGGAGACAGTGATCAGAAATCCCTTCCAGTTTCAGAAGAAGATCTCTCCTGAGCCTAAATTGGCTCTCAAAGGAACCAAACATGATAAAATTGCCTCACAGTCCCTAAAGTGTATTTGGAAGCATTGGGGGGCTTTTTTTAAAACCTCTGGCAGGCTCTGAGCCTTAAAAATGGCTTTGGAGGCTGCATGTGGCCCCAGGGGCATGCATTGCTCACCACTGATATAGAGCCTTACTGGGAAATGCAACACAGATTGTCCACTTTCTTAGATACAGCAACCAATGGAACTTTGAAGTCCCTGTTGCAACACATCTCATGACCCAGATATAACCAGAACACTGGCCTTTCTGTTTCACCATTATGCCTCTGGCACACTATGCACCATAACATCATTATTCCAAACTTTCCCTAGCATATGTTTAGAAAAAGCATTTCACCTCTGCACACATTTTTACAGTAGGATTTTGTTGTTTTTGATGCCGTTTAAGTACCGTATCAGCACTACCATTTACTTATAAGGACGAGCATCCACACATAATATTCTGACATATAATATTTCCTGTTTCAGCACAAGGCATCCTTCTTACTAGCTTGGCTGAATCAGCAAATTTTTGCTGTTTTGATTAGCAAATCTTAGGAAACTAATCCGTGTGGAGGGGGAGAGAGAGAGAGAGAAAGAAAGAAAGAAAGAAAGAAAGAAAGAAAGAAAGAAAGAAAGAAAGAAAGAAATTTATGAAGTATTCACAAAGGCTAAATGGGCCAGGAAACAATTCCACATGCTCATTTTCTCTTGCATGGTCAGCTTCTAGGACTGCTCTGGGGGTGGGGACCCAAAACAAGGCAACCATGTTTTTTCTTACACTGTTATGTTCAGCAAACCAGATTGAAATGCTTGATATGCTGCCGCTCTGTTCCATGCCTGCAGCAATGGGGGGGGGGGGGGGGGGGGGGAAACCAAGCAGCCACAAACAGGTAGCAACCGCATCCATTTTCATACTTCCCCGGGTGACTCACACAAGGCAGCAACAGATAGAGACGAAGGAAAGGGAAAGACAAAGATTGTGAGACCAAGTTTCATTTAAACAAAAATAAGCATACACAAGCACATACAGGGTTTGGTTATTATACTGTATAAGTGTTGTTGCTTTTAAATGTCACTTCGCACAGTGTATCATTGCAATGGCATGGAAGCCATTTTAAAACTCATGTCAGGGCTGCAATTGTACTATTACCACAACTAACAGGGTTCTGGAGAAAGATGCTCTAAAATACACTCAACTACTCCACATGAGCCTCTGCATGTAGACAGCAAACCCTTTTTTGGACCTTTCTATACAATCTGACAAATTGTACAGACATCTTCAAAGATTGCAGTTTATTAACATGCATTGATTGGGTGACAAAGAATAAAAAATAATCAATGATTTTCTATACTTCATGTCAGCCATTGATCAAAATGGAGACTACTTAAGAAATCATAAGAATGCTAAGACTTGGGCAGGTGGCTATGAAGGAACTAGACAAGCGCCTCAAAGTGTACAGATATATCATTAAATACCAAGGTCAGATACCCACACCATAGTATTTTCAGTTTCTATGAATGGTTGTGAAAGCTGGGCAGTGAAGAAGGCTGACAGGAAGAGAATCAATTCATCTGAAATGTGGTGAACAGGAGAGTGGACCACGGACTACCAAAAAGACAAATAAATGGGTCCTAAAGCAAATCAAGCCTAAAATTTCCCTAGAAGATAAAATGACTAAATGGAGGCTGTCATGCTTTGTGTGAATCACAGAGACCAAAGGAAGAAAATATGATGATGCTGGAAAAAGTTTAAGGCAGCAGGAAAAGAGGAAGATCACATTAGAGAGGGGTTGATTCAATTCAGGAAGCCTGAGTTGGCAAAATTGGAGCAGAGCTGTTGACAACTGGGGCTCTTGGAGGTCTCTTATTCATAGGGTCACCATAGTTGAAGCTGGCCTGATGGCAAACAACAGCAACAACAAGAAGTGTACACTTTGAAATGGAAAACAATAAAGAAAGGGGAGGAAATTGAGAGCAGGGTTTTTCAGTCGGCACAGAGTAGGCTGGGCAAATAAAGCACTTGCTCTCTGTGATTTTACTGCCTGGCAACAGATAAGCCAGAGGAGACTGCATCATGCTCGCCCAGGCCACATGTGAGCAACTGTTCCTCAGGCCTGCTTCTCACATTAATAAAAGTAAGCTCTGAGTTCCCTTTTAAACCTATCCCCACCATGTGTGTGTGTGTTTGTACATGCACCTGTCAACTTGTGATGACCCCATGAATTTCACCGGTTTTTTAAAAGGCAGGAATACTCAGAAGTGGTTTTGCCAGTTCCATCCTCTGAATTCTAGTATTCATTGGCAGTTTCCCTTCCAAGGACTAACCAGAATGATCCTGATTAGCTTCCATGATTAGATTGGATCTTGTGCCTTTCAGCTATTTAGACACTGGGTACATCTACAATGTAGAAATAATGCAGTTTGACACCACTTTAAGTGCTGTAGCTCATCCTATAGAATCCTGGGGATTTGTAGTTTAACAAGGTCTTTAGCCTTCTTTGCCAAAGAGGGCTGGTGCCTCACAAAACTATAAATGCCAGTAGCCATGGCAATGAAAGCGGTGTCAAACTGCACTATTTCTACAGTGTAGATGCACTTCAAGTCCTCACCACCTTTGTTTCAAGTACTGACAATATCAATCAATCATTTTTATTACAGCCATTAGGCCAGTATAAAAACACATGTATAAAAAGCACAATAAAACACAATAGTACATCTGAATAGCATATGACTCCTTATTAAAACATGGTAATGGCCATAATACCAAAGAATACTATCTACCTGAATAAGATCATTAATTAAACTAAACTGTAACATTTAACATAATTAAGTTAATATATATATATATATATATATATATATATATATATATTATATAATAATAATAATAAGTCCCTTGTAACTATCCAATAAATATAGTAATTGAACAAATGAAGGACGTATAGGTTGATATACATTTAAGCATTTGTAATATCAATACGACAGCTAGATCTCATATAAGGTACAATCAGATCCTCTGTAGTACTGACAATAAACTGAATTCGTTTCATAAACAGAATGCTTTTCTTCCTCAGGCCACAACTTCCATCTCCAAGCCTGTAGGAATATAATTGGCCAAAAGCAAAATAGTTAAATTCCCAGGAGGACTGTAGGTATCATGTCAGTTCTCAACGCAGAAGCACCTATCCTTTCCTTTAGTTTCCCCAGCTTTGTAGGGATGTATGTGTACAAACATATAGAGAAACAAGATTGTTAAGATTTCTTTTAAAAACTTTTCCAGACAAATAAGAAAGAAGTACTGCAGTGTGGCAAAGAGCTAGGATTTACCATTACAGCAACATTTCAGATGCACACTGTATTACTGTTAGTGCCCTGGACCACAGTCTGTTATGTTAATAAAAAACATGTACAAACTAATTACAGTCACACATTATAACCACATATTTAATTGGACTCTTGGCAGTATTAGCTGTTTACTGTCACTAATTTGAGAAGTGGTGCTTCCCTTTCCATTAATTTTTCCCCTCCTCATCACTCTGTTTATTAGGATCCTACAAGTTTGTCAAACATCCTCTGTAGTGTTCATCCTTTAGTACAAAAACGTGGCAATCATATCTTTCCAAGTGAAGAGGGTGGTTTCAGCTTTACAGTGGACAAAGCTGGCTGGCAATGCAAAAGGCATACTTGTTTGGATTTGGTTGCTAAGAGGCTTTGGATCTGGATAACTAGTTACATGTCTTGTGCAAAATTTGGAGATACATCCCTCCCAGCTACAGATTAATGTTCTTCCAAATGTCTGAAATTTAGGGGCAACACCACAGGTTCTAAGCATTCAGGCAGGTGAACATACCCTAAAAAACTGTCCTTGACAAATCTTTGGTCAGCTTGACAACAAATCAGAATTGCTTCCATTCCAAGCAGGTCAATCCTCATGAGACAAACAAATAAAACCGAGTGAAAAATAGTAGGGGATAGTTCTAGATTTCACAAGGATTTCTTTCAATTTATTTCAACATTACATGCTAATACTGAGCAAAGAAATATGAACACTCTTACTCAGTGTACTTGGAAATTTATCTCTACAATATTTTGTTTGTCAAGCCATTGGAATATGTGCAAGGTACTTGAGACATATTTTTAATTGACAATAAGGAATAATGATTTCACATTTTCTTCTTTCCTTTTCCTTTCTTTTAAGAAACAAAGATGTACAATATGTTATTGAGTATTTAGTTTAGCTTCAGAAAAAGGGCTGAACAGCAGAATACAGTATAAACATGCTATCAACATGTGATTACATTACTACACATGAAAACCGCAAAGTATATATATATATATATATATATATATATATATATATAGGTCTGGATTAAAACCAAGAACCATTTTTCAATTGGCAAAGTGAAGAAGATAAAATATTATGTGTAATTGATTCTAAACTGTAAAATGACTCAGGGAGACACTTTAAGGGGAACATTTTGGTTCAGCATGATAAAGAGAACATGGTGGGAAATGTGGTGGAAAACAAGGCATGGAAAACAGTCAGAAGAAACGGGTCTTCTGGTTGTGACCAAATAGGAGTTATCTCACAGCAGTTAATTTGAAAGCATCATAATTTATTTATTTAAAACCAAAGATTATCAAAATAATCAAAATAGTGCCCCCATCCAAACTCAAAGCTTTTGAATGACTGATTGAATCACAAAGAATAAACTCCTATATGAATCATTCTTTCGAAGAAAAGACTAGAGAATCATGTATCCAAGATATCAACAAGTTCTATCTAGGATATCATTTATTCACATACCACCATCCCTGAAAATTATTGATAGCAAAAGCCACTACCCCATAAGAAGCTTCCATTGTTTCAGAACTCATTTTCTCAGCAATAAGAGCAAGAGCCGTGCCTTAAAAGTAACAAATATATGGAAATCTGTATCCAAATAATATAAATTTTGAAGACCTGTAAACAATGAGATGCAGTGTGGTATAGTAGTTTGACTGCTGGACTAGGACTCTGGAGAGCAGGATTTGAATCTGTGCCACCTTGGATGAGTCACTCTCTCGCCACCTCAGACCCCTTCTGAAGAAATTTGCCAAGAAAACTCCACGATAGGTTTGCCTTAAGGTCTTCTATTTTATTTAACATGTCCTCAGTCAGAATTACCATAACATACACATTCATGGTTCCAAACAAATATATTTTAGGATTCTGATATTTGCTACAGGCTCCAGATTGTATAGATTGCAGTCCACATATCAGCAGAAAGCATTCAACAGAAAACATTCAACAAAAGAGATTCAAAGTTTATTTTGAATTATTGGAACTATGTTATTAGGAAGCATACATTACCAAAAGGATTCAACAGAATTTAAAAGCTGATTCTGAATTATGGGAACAAAGTATACAGATCTTGATAAATAAATAATTTCTGGGGGGGGGGGGAATAGATATGCAGGGCATTCAGATTACATAATACAACTGAATACATTATTAGATCAATGGCTTTAAATGCACGTCGGGGGAGGGGTAGATTATGGAACTACCAGATTCCCATCTTTACAACATGGACAATTCAGAATCACTTCTGCTAATTTGAAAGCAATAACTCAAGCCAGCGACATGACAAACCATTCATTAAACAGGATGTCCAAATATTTAAAAATAATAATCACTAATAATGATCTCTGACATTGTGCTCATCAGATTCCTTAAATTACTTTAGTTTTGCTGTATCTAAGGTTAAACATCCTTAGTTGTCCTTGAGTAAGAATAATAAGAAATATTCTACTAGCACAAAGCTAGACTGTCTCCTTAATATTGGAAACAGTTGCCAGTTAATATGTTAGGATTTCTGTATTCTTTCACAAAGAAATTGCCAGTCTCTAGATTCAGCTATTTCTGATACTTCAGGTCTCTATTTATTCTAGGAAGTGAACAGATGCCCACATATTTCATAATCTTCAGGACACACACCACAATCCAACAGTTGGTTCTTGGAACAATGAGCTAAAGAGGTTAGCCTACCCTGCCCCTCACTGAGTGATATGTATTTTCAATTTGGATCTTAGATTTTAGAGACCATGGATGAAATCAATTGCTTTAAAAGGTCTGCCAAGGTGTGAGCCATACAACCCATATTTGCAAATGAATGCTATATACTGAGAGAGCATTTTGCTATAGTGATCATGCCCAATCCAGGTTCAGCAGAAATAGCAACTCTGTGCAGGAAATGGTGATTTAAGTACAGTGCAAGACAAGAGTGAATGAACTTTTCCCTCAATCTTTCAAAATAGTCTCTTGCAGCATAAAAAGGGGGAGGGGAGAAAAGGAATGCAGCAACACTTTTAAGACTACCTGGCTTTTATTTTAGCATGTGTTTTTATGGATATAAACCCACATTTTCAGAAGCAGTACAGTGTGACATCCAGGTCTCTGGATATAAAGCGTAGTTACACAGTTGTAGGAGTGGGATGGAATATAGTATGTTCCAGAAAGATTTTAGTCATATCCTTTGCCTTAAATTTTCCCCCTTAAAACTGAATTAAACTAGTACAAGATTAAAATGGCTGTGCAAAATAAAATACAATCAGACCATAAAAGCAAGCAAGAGCAGGCGGACGCCACAAGGGACTTGCCCCAGAATCCTGGGTTGACTTATTCATGGGTCAACATGGTATCAAGCCTCTTCCCCAGTCCAGCTAGAGACTGCTGGGCTGGGGAGGAGCAGGAAAGTGCATGCCAATGGAGTTTCGAAAGCTTGCAACATATATATTGTCCATTTTTCTTGGCCAATAAAGGCACCACTGTTTGATGGATTTTTGATGTTGTTGAATTAATGTATGGAGTGTGTCATGAAGCTATCATCTTTCTTCATACTTCTGCTAATGGACTGGGCATTTGTGAATATAATTTAGTTGCTGCTCTTTTTCTTTTCTAATTTCCTTCTTCTCAACAAAAATGCCTTTCTTTCTCTATATTTGATAGATATACATATTATATATATATATATATATATATATATATACACATACATACATACATACATACATAATATACATATTGGAATGATTCACAGTGTAACCTTAAGTACACTACCTGGAGAGTATCCAATGAACACTAGGACAGAATTCCTATAAAGCAAATGTATTCTGGATAGTATATAGACATTTGTGTAGTTTCTCTAGATATTCATCAGTGGGATCTTTAGAGAAGATCCTGTAAAATGTAGTACTGTACAGTTGCATCTTAGCCTCCTCCTGTGTAATGGTCACAGCTCTCCCTTTGTCAGCCTGTTGTGTAATAATGTTAGGATTGTTCCTGACACTGTGAATGGCAATGACAGAACACCCCTCCAGTGGGCACATACAATCCCCAGCTGAGACCTCTCAAATGCATCATCAGTGAGCTACACCCAATTCTGGAGAATAATACAGCATTCTTACGAGCTCTGGGTTGTTGTTACTGTGTACCTTCAAATCATTTCTGACTTATGGCAACCCCAAGGAAAACCTATCATGTGTTTTCTTGGCAAGCTTGGTTTGGGTAGAGGGGGTTTGCTTTGCTTTCCTCTGAGGCTGAGAGAGTATGACTTGCCCCAAATCACCTAGTGGGTTTCCATGACTAAGCAGGGATGTGAATCCTGGGGGGGGGGGGGGTTGCAGACTGCCAGAAATAGTGCAAATTGAGTGCAAATTTTAGGGTTAGGGTTAGTGCTAGGGAATCATGGGAATTGGTTTTTTTTCTGAGACATTGAGCCTTCTCTGTCAGAGAGCTCTGGTGCCACAATAAAATACAGTCCCCATGATTCCCTAACCCTAACTCTAACCCTAAAAGTGGACTCAATTTGCACTATTTCTGGCAGTCTGCAACTCCCCCTGGTCTCCAGAGTCGTAGTCCAACACTCACACCACCACACCATGCTGACTCTGGGAGGCAGGCTTTTGTTGGTTTACCGACAGCCTTCAAATTGTAAACAACTACTTCACTTGCAAAAGGATGCATAATATGGATGGTAATATATGGACAAGACCTTGCTACAAATTCAGATGCCAGCTCTGTCCCCACATCTACTCTGGGAGCAATATGACACTCACAGCATTGGCAATACATTCACTTGCTCTTCTTCCAACATGATATATGCCATCCTATGCTAGCAATATCCCTCTACACTCTACATTAGACAAACAAGACAGTCTCTACAGAGGAGAAAAAATGGACAAAAATCAAACTTAGAATCAGCAATATTAAAAAATTAGTTGCAGAACAGTTCAATTTTCCAGAATGTACAGCACAGGATTTAAATGTCCTACCCCTTTAACAAGGAAATTACAAAGGAAGACGAGAAAGCAAAACAGCTGAATTGATTTATATTCACAACTTTCATAATGTATGCAGAAATTCCTATATCAATAAAAATTTAGGGGAAGGCTCATAATTTGTATCTTTCTGGATGCTATTATATTCCATCCCACCACAAATGAGCAAATATGCTTTTTATATCTTGATTGATGCAGATGTCACTCTGTATTGCATTTGAAGAAGGGGATTTACATTTACAAAATGATGCTAAAACAAAAACCAGTGAGTTTTATTCCTTTACCTTCCTTCCCCTCCCTCCCTCCTTTTTTCAAGCTGTGTTTTTTCCCCATGTCATCATGGTTAGTTTGGGTAACAGAACCAAATGTTAAAAACAACTTGGGGTGACTAATGTGCACAGCAGGTTCTACTTCTATTTGATACATATCTATACTGTATTTAAAATTGCCACAGGCCAATTGTGAACCTGCCATGGTTATTTTGCCTTTCAAAATATCTACGAAGTTAGACCTGAATTGGAGATACTGCAATAAAGATGAAATCCACTTTTACAATATTGTTTAAAAGAAAGATCTGAAGTACTAGATAGCAGATTCTGGATTGGACCTAAGTTGTCAGCAGTCACAATTTTAATTAGAATTTGTAAACAACTTAAACTAATAGAAATGAAAAGACAACACAGCATTCACCAATCTGTACCAAACAAATCTGTTTTAGTGTTTAGTCTTCAAGTTTATGTGGTCTAATTTGAGGTACAAATCTGTTGGGATATTATTACTTTCATTGGAAAATCAGCACAGTTGTAGGAGAAAAAAATAGAGTTGGTTTCCTAATGGAGACTTCACCACCCAATGGCTGACAAACCCTAAAAGTATAAAGATGGTTCATTATAGGCCAGCCAAAAAAGTGGAAGGGGGAACCTCTGTATTTCACTTAGTTAATTGTAAGAATGTGATACTAATGATAAATTCTAACAAAAAATGTGGCCTGGTAGGATCCTCCCTTTATACTTGGAAATGTATCACTTGATCATCTTTGAAAATCTGCTTTTGTTCCAAAATGTAGATTGAGGACCCAACTCGATCAGCTGGACCAAATATATTCCTTTATTTGAAGAAGGTATGAATGGCCCATCCTATAGTTACAAAAAGGGTGGGACAGACCTAGATAGATTTGCTGGCATGTGTCCATGTTAAAGTTTCCTCCTTCACATTGTTTGGATCTTTAAACAAATCACACCATCATAACACACTCATCCAGCCCCCAGGACAGTATGAACTCTCTCATGGAGACACATACACATACACACTCACACACACAGAGTATTTGTATTCTTTTCAACATTTGTGTTTCTTTTGATCCATGAATCAGACACAGGAGTTGGGGGAAGCACAAAACAACTGCTCATTGTTCATACACATCCTAGTGTTAAACCACTTTATAAACAACTTTGGTTTACTTTCCTTTCCAATATATATATTTGTGTTTATGGAATAGGGATGGTACACAGGATCAAATTAGATTTTAAGTGCCCATTATTGTAATGGAATGTCACTAGTCATATGAATGCAAGCAATTTTTATATTACTTCACCAAATTTAGAATTAAATGTGTTTGTAGGTACTGGGGTTGGGGGGAGGGGGGAATGCATTTTGCATTTTTCAATGTTAATAAATGTTTTAAATTACTTTGTATATATCCGGACCAAGAAAGGATATTCATAATAGCACACTGATCTATAAATAGAGCTTGTCAGGCATATTTCTGAATGCAAATTTGAAACAGAGCCCAAGGGAGTCTTTTTTGGACTGTGTAAATTTACATCTTTCTGTCTTCATGAAACAATTCAACAGAAAATGAACACCAAAAGTAAAGGCTGTTATGTAAGAAAGGGGGAGAAATTATTTTTCTCCCTCCATACAATAAACATTTAATTCATTCACTTGCAATTTATCTATACCAATTTGCATAAAAATAGCCAAAGTGATATGCAGAGACATGTTTAAAATACATTAAGACCAATTAATATTCATCCAGATAAACAATACTAACAACAGCATTAATCAAGCAGGCAATTGAGCAGAGCATATAAAGTGGGTTGAGTGAACGTCTCAGGAGAAGACATTTCAAAGCAATGGAACCACAAAGACAAAGCCCTAGTTTCTTGCACAGACCAAACTGACCTCCACAAAGATAGACTCTCTACTACACCTACACTTGCAAATCTCAATTACTACTACAAGAAATGCAGCAGTTGTACAGATATTAAATACTATTACCACTTAATATGAAAGTGACACAATTTTCTTACTAAACTGAAGGCAAGAATTAAGAGCTGCTTTTGACAAAGTATATATAATTGGGTTTTAGCTTGTTCTAATTATATTTAATGTTTTAAAATATAAACTCATATTACAGATATTTTCCAAGACATAAACTCAATGGTTAAGCCAGTGTAACTGTGGCTCATCAGGAATGGTTTAGATGACTAGGGTTTAGACCAGTGATAGCAATCCTTTCAAGGGCCGGGTGTCCAAACTAAAAGGCCTTCTGGCACTGGGTGTTACCAGGGGCAGGACGTCTGCCCTCTGGAGTTGGGCTTCTTCCCCCAGCCCTCCCACGCCTTCAGCTACCTCTCTAGAGACATCTGAAGGCCTGGGTGGCACACGCTTCTTCCTCCTCCTTCCCCTGCACTGTTTCCAGCCTTCAGCTGCCTCTGGAGAGGGTCTGGAAGGAGGAGGAGGAGGAAAGGCCAAGGAGGGTTTGGAAGGAGGAGAACAGGTGTGCACCTCTTCCTCCTCCTTCTCCTGTGCCATCCCTGGCCTTCAGCTGTATCCAGAGAGGGGACCTGAAGACCTGGGACAGCCAGGAAGGAGGAGGAACAGATGTGCACCTCTTCCTCCTCCCCCCACCCTTCGCGTGCTGGGGAAAAGAGCTTCGCATGCCATCTCTGCCACACGTGCCATAGGTTCACCTTCATGGGTTTAGACCAGGGGTCGGCAACTTTGTTGCTGGGGGGCCGGGAGGAGGGAAGTGGCACGGGGGCCGGGCAGCCGGGCGCACGCTTGCGTGCACGTGCGCACTTGCCCCCCTGCATGCATGCGCATGACACCCGCCATCATGCGCATGCATGTGTGTGTGGGGGGGTGCCATTTTGGAAGGCCCCATCGCACATGCACCGGGCGAATCGCCAGGGCCCAGGGAAGGACGCACGCTGGCGTGCTGGCAAATTCGCATGGCACAGCTGCTGTGGGGCCTTCCAAAATGCTGCCCGTGGTTGCATGCGAGGCAGCGGCATCAGCCATGGGCCAGTCCCAAGGCCTCTGCAGGCCACACCCGGCCCGCGGGCCGTAGGTTGCCGACCCCTGGTTTACACTGTATGTATTATAAGTTCTATACAAATAGTCACTGTGATCTGAGTAACTGCAGTGGCTCCTTTTTTGTCAATAACAGAGGAGCACATAATGGTCATATGTAACATGACACCACTACAAAATAGTTCAGATATAGTTACCCCTCACTGATTGGCAATTCTGCAGTCTCTTGCAGCTGATTGGCAAAACTACTGCTTATCAGATCTACAGACCAGGATTTGATTCCCAGCTTGGCCACGTAATCCACTGGGAGACATTGGGCAAGTCACATGCTCTCAACCTCAGGAGAAGGCAATGGCAAACCTCATTTGAACAAATCTTGCCATGAAACCTCATTACAGGTTCTCCTTAGAGTGGCCATAAGTTGGAAATGACTTGAAGGCACACAACAACATCAAACCTTTTGCCTTTCCTGAATAGATTCCCTAGCCTTCAAGAGTCAGCCCATCTTTCTCCCTTGATCTTTGCCGCAGTTATTGTTATTTGTTTGTTGTGTGTTATAGTGATTTATTTTAAGCATGTTTTAAATTGTTTCATTGTTTAATACTACTTTAAGGGGTGGGTGGGTTTTTGGGATATGTATTGTATTTTTTTTACCGTACTTTTACTGTTGTAAGCGGCCACGGTTGCATGCGCAGAGGGGTGGGATAATAATAATAATAATAATAATAATACCACCAAGGGCACATGTACACATGTTTGCGTGTGTGTTTAATGCAGCATGGTAACTTTACTCAGTCTTAATACTTGAGACTATTAACAGTAAAGTATGAATGAAGAATATTATTTCCATTACTATATTGCTTAATTAATCAAAATGAAGATTATTAGACACTGTCTCATATTTGTGAAGAAAAACTGCAACACAGGAAGGTCATCTAGACGTCAGAAAGTTATGACTCACTGAACACCCTTAATATCCTCACCTTTCCTCATGGTACCAAAGACTGTGAAAAGGAAGAAAATGCTCAAGCAGCCACATTACCTATGGTTGGCACTCTGAGCATGGTGACCACAGCCCCTGTTAAATAACTAGTACAGTTGAGTACTCCTGCATGTCAGGGGGTTGAACTACCATGCCCTTTGTGATTCCTTCTTACTCTATGATTCTACAGATCTGTAGCTGTTGTATTTGGAGGACATGGATGTTGTTGTTGTGTGCCTTCAAACTGTTTCCAATTTATGGTAAAGGTAACCCTATTTTGGGGTTTTCTGAGGCTGAGATTGTGACACTTGCTGAAGGTCACCCGATGAATTTCCATGGCTCAGTGGGGAATCAATCGTTGATTTTCAGAGTCATAATATAATGATCAAACCACTATACCACACTGACCTGGATAATGAAGCATTATTCAGTGAGATGCCAGGATTCCTCAATGCTCCCTAGGATACTTTAAAATCCTCCCATTTGCACAAATTTAGTTTTTAAGGCACTGGCAAACCTCCTCTGAACATATCTTGCCAGGAAAAGCCTGCCTTAAGGTCACCATGAGTTATAAATGACTTGAAGGCAGATAACAACAACAACAACAACCTTATTAAACACTGTTGCTGGGAAGGGAAATTTAATGGGAATCACAAAGTGGAGGTATGATAGGTGTGCCTGAGTAAGCAAGGAGGGAGAGAAAGGTGTCTCCATCTGAATGTGAGTGAGAAGTTTGTGTGGCCTACCTACTATTGCCCTGACTTCACTTGCTCAACAGTGCAGCCTTCCAACCAAAATAGATAAATAAAATAAATCCCATCCCTGTTTTAGATTATTCACATAAATGAGCCAAGGAACTTACATCTGGGAATTCCAGTGCTCTAGCTTCCTTTACAACTAGGTGACAGAAAAGGATGTTGAAAACATATGCACAAGTTTCAAGAATCATGTGACCTGATTGCTGCCACAAATTTTATAATTTCAAATCTTCTATACAAATTTTAGAAGTGTTGCTTCCCAACTCATTAACTAAATGAAAGTGTGCAAGACAATAGAACATCCTTCAATTTAAACAACATAATTTATAATGTAATCATTATTTAGCTGCTCTTCTCCATGTATTTTAAATGCAAGAAAGAGCCTTCCTACTATAATGCAGCTTACTGACTATCACAGCACAAACAGATCTTTCCTCCTCGTCATCATCATCGCCCCCACTCCCACCATCATCAATAAAAAAGAAGCATGCTGTTTTGTGGGAATACATGAGCATTTCCCTTCCCCCTAATTAACTGGACTCATTTGCAAAGATCAGTTTCGCCAGTCTAATTATTTTGATTCCAATTTCCAGCCTTATCAGGGGTGCAGCGGTGCAAGAAATCAAAACGCCTGTCTTCTCCATATGTGGCAATCTAAAAAGCTAACTGCTTCTCATTTGCTGAGCCATCACTGCATGGCCCAGGGGCCCCGTCAGAATACAATTTATGTTCGGTCTTCTGGAGCTGCCTCGAAAGGGTTTTCCCTATGTACTGAGGCTGAACATTGTATATACCATTTCAGATATGCTGCTGCTTGTTGCATCATCTGTCAAACCACAGTAAATTCAAACAAGGAAATGTGTGCAGAAAGAGATGTAAGCACGTTCTTCCATTTTTTTTAAAAAAACACACCAAACCACCAGAAAGTTATCAGAGCCCTGTACTCAACATATTTTTAAGATTTAGAAAACCAATCCAGAAAAAGCAATTTTATGAGAGCCCAAAGCAATAACCGCACAGCAAAAATAGCAAATGGGCAGATGTGAATATCACTTAGGAAAACCGCACAGTGAATTTAACCAATCAGGTGTCTTTTAGTCCCTATTTATTCATTCTGTACATCACATAATTAATCTCAAAAATTTATTTGAGTAGAACTCCATTACAGTTTTGTGTTACACGGACACGCCTGTTACTCAAAAGAAACAGAAAGTCAAAGAGAACTGTGGGTGGCAAAACATGCATGTTGCTTTATGAATTCTCCTGCAAATGTGAGGGTTCGTACTGTTGGCTAATTCTTAAACATTACTTTGGCAATATGGTCTTACTTTCTCACTGTGTATAATAAAAAAACCCAGCTTCTTGCAAGATACATGTTAAATTCCAACAGTAATTAAATACTGTAAATGTAATAGAACAATTCACAAGTTAGTGCAAGAGCTGCAGGCTCTGTTTCTTTTTATTAGAAATACCTTATGTTTGACAAGTTGTCTTCCTTGCCTTATGACAATGATTGCAACAACAAACAATTTGCTGGATCTTTAAAGAAATAGTCAATTCAATTACATTATGCCAGAAGCTGTCCTATCCTTCTTTGCCAAATGTCTTCGCTGTATCCTGCTACAGACAGTCCATTTGTATTCCACAACAGTAGGACACTTGTTTTATTGACCTGTAGAGCTCTACTTAGATACTGTCAACAGTACACTATTTCATTTGTTCAGTTCCAGGTTCCTTTCTACCTGCACGTTCTCCATCTATCCCTTTTGATTTTTAGGATGTTTAATTTCACTGGCTATTACATGTTCACATTACTAATTATGTGCTTGAAAGCCTGAAGCAATCCTATGTCAACAAAATACATTAGGATCTGATATTTCCTTGGCAGCAACATTTTCCATTACACTTAAAATCAAGCCTTTGACTCCCCCCTTTGAGAGTACACCACTAATTGCTTCTGATTTGCTTGATACGGCAGGAACTGTTTTAGCTCAAAAGGATCAGCAGATACTTTCTAAATATCAAAGAGCAAACAAACACACACTTTCGGTCTGACCCCACAGTAATAAGCCTCTTTTCCAGTCACTGGGAAAAGATATACTGTACTCTGTTTACATCACATCTCCCTCGTCCTCTTTTTTTCTCTACCATTCAGTCAAGAAATACCAGTTAGCATCTCATTAACTTCAGCCACTTTTTAATTTGCTTGGCTAGAGGGGGGAAAAATAACCCTACACCTGCTCTCAGTTACAAAGATTCTCTGTGTACGCAGATGGAAAAGCAGCATTCTACATGAACTGCTTTTGATCAGAGTAAAGCACAAAACTTAGAGAAATATTAGAACTATTCAATTTTCACAGGCATCTAGCATCATCATAAAAAGGAGCTTTCTAGTCTCCAGCCATAACTTAAAATATCCAAGTTCTGAACAAGCTTGTAAAACAACAGATTACTCTTTGAAACACATCTACTTTCAAATGCTTCAGTGGTACTCTTGATCAATTATCACATTTACAACCTTGTAAGCAGCAGGGCCTATATATTTAAACACCAATACTGTGAAAGGAATGGATTCCCCAACTCCAAGATTCAGCAAAGTAAATAAAAATTCTGGTAACAAACAAGAAATATCTGTAATGATGGCTGTGTACCACATTTAATATGAAAACATTAATCTCTAAGGTTTAGGTGACTAATATTTGCAGCAGCTAATTTTTATCCTCAAGAACAAATTTTTAACACATAGCATCGAACTTTTAAGGAAATACTTGTTACATCACATTGTTCTTATTTAATTATGATTGCTTACCTCAAGATACATAAAAATTGGAATCAAAGCCTGCTTTGTTTTTGTAAATCACCTCTGATTACTAAATCAACTGGTTCTGTAAATCATGGTTTGTTCAAGTGGAATCAGCATTTAAAATCACCACGGTTTTACTTTTCTATTTTATTACTATGGACGTTTTCACACGGGGTCCCTAAAGCTGGCTGGAGTCCTTCCCCTAAAGCCGGCTGGATCCCCGTGCCGCCGACGCCGGAATGACTCCGCCGCCGAAAGGCTAATTCCTTTTGCCACCCGGCTTTACCTGAAGCCGGCGTTAGCCAGGAATTAGCCTGCCTCCGCCGGAGTGACGCCGGACTTAGGGCTCCGTGCGTTTGAACACACGGAGCCAAAAGCCGGCCTGACGCAGGGATGACGTCAGGAGGGGCGGGGTTTGCCGCCGCGTGTGTGTGAACACACGGAAAATGGAGCCGGAGTGGGGCCGGAGTGAGGCCGGCTAGCCTCCTCAAAAAGCCCCGTGTGAAAACGTCCATTGTTGCACAGTTGCAACCAATCTTGCTATAATTTTTGTATGTGTGATTTTATCATTATATTGTGCTGAAAACCAATGTGGTACAGCAGTCTGCGTGTTGGAGTTTGGGGCTGTCCGCATGGGCTAACTTGGGATGGGATAACTGCACTAAAGGGAACATAGCCCTCCCTAAACTCTTTTTCACAGCACAAATCAGATTTCCCCTGGACACTACTACCAGTGTTATAGGATGAAGAACCTAAGAGCCAAAAGGAACAGCATAATATGCAGACAAAAGAATATGTGGATATAATGGCAAAGACTGAAAATTCACTTGGCTTTGTTACTGTGTGGGCCAAGTGAACACCTAAATCAGGGATTTGAAATGGGGTTGTCACAGATAGTAATTAGTGGTGGAATCAGTATGGTACAATGATCACACTGCCCAGTACACAGAAATTCTAACAGGAGGTCAGAAAATATTCCACAATTCACATAGGATATGCCTATGATAGGTTCACTTTACGGTTGCCCTAAGTAAAAAAAAAAAAAAAAAAAAAAAAAAAGTCTTGAAGGCACACAACAACAACAACAACAACCTTTTTAAAATCCCAGTGTGTGTGTATGTGCCTTGAAGTCTCCTGTGGGCTTATTTGATAGGGTTTTCTTAGTCAAGGAATACTCTGAGATGGTTTTTGCCACTTCCCTTCTCTGAAATATAGCCTACAGCACCTGGTATTTGTTTGTGGTCTTTCACCCAAGTACTAGCCAGAGCTGCTCCTGTTTAAAGTTCAAGATCAGATAGGAACTAGTGTATTTCAGATATTTCCACTCTTTTTTATCCAAGTGCACTGTGGTTAAAATGAGATGTCACAGAATTAATGCCAAACTCCATTGTTTGCAATCCTGGTTTAGTGTGAACACAAGGTTCTTCCACAATCACACAAAACCATATTTTAGCATTACTTTCAAACAAACCTAGTTATAGAATATTACCTAGGTACAATCTGGAAAAAGAGGAGTGTATACCATTCATTGGCATGCATTTTGGAATAGCCTCCCTATTGTAATATAGAAAGAATTATTATTTTTTCAGTGTATTAGGTACATAATGAAGGCATAATTGATTGCCCAGGCAATCCCTAGTTTTGATTCTGGCTTTTATACTGTGTAGTTATTGTCTGCTATTTGAAGCCACAGACATTTGATTGCTGAATAGCACTTAGGCTTTGTTTTATGATAAGTAGTCTAGAAATTATGCTAAATAAATAACATGCCAGATAAATAAATAAATACACCAAAGCTCAGTTTCATTAAACCTAAAAATCACTTGCTAGTTCTCAATGAGGAAGACTAATAGCATTAACATAATCAAGCACAGAGGGTACTATGCATATTCCAACAAACGTTAGAAGAGTTTTAAGCTCCATTGCTTCTAACTGATCATTTCTGTGGTAATTATGCAATAGGAATATAATTTCAATAATTTACTTACTCTGGGAGACAGGGGAATGCTGCCAAATTCCCAGCTTCCCCTAATTTCACTTCAGGCCAGTTTTCTATTTTTAGATACCCTGTGTAAACAAAACAGAACAAAATAAAGTTTTATAAAATCCACTTAGATGACTATGAAGAATTACTAAATACAATGAAGAAACTTTATTATATAAAGATTTTATCAAGAAGAAAAATCAAAAATAAAAGCTTTTCTGGTTGTTCTTGGCATAGGTAGTTCCCAATCTTATTTCTATCCATACTTTTTTTTTTTCTGACAAAGTACACAGCAAATTGCATATAACATGGTGGATGCTTTCAGATATAAGATGTTTGAGCATGAGTGTCATTTTTCCATACCCTCACACAATTCACAGATGAAAACTGGAACACATGTGGCCAAGCAAAATCAGAGTGTGGTCAAGACAGAAAAAGTTATTAATGAAGAAGAAAACACAAGCTGGGAGAGGCTGATGCAGTATGCTTTTTCCTGAGTCTACTGGGAAGTACAAGATTCAACCCCCTTCTCCTTTTCCCATTGCTGAGTCAATTGACCACAACCACTTTTGCACTCTGAACTCAGTTTGCAACAATTGGAGTAAGCTGAGGAGGACAAGATGGAAAAGTAGGAGGAGGAGAAAGAAAGTGAGGCATTTAAATGCAGCTGATAAAGCGGGATGACACAGTCTAGCAGTGCCATTTTGGGACAAACCAACTGGCTGGAGTGAGGAGTTAAGAGCACATGGCAATGGAGGAAAAGCAACAAAAAGTAGATTTCAAATTTGGGCCCCTGCTTAAACTTTGTGAGCTGGGACTTGGCTGCCAGGTTGGAACTGTGCTGCTGCTCCTGTTTTCTTTCACTGGACAGGCTGAGAGAAGAGGTGTGTGTGGACGGAGGAACACGTGAAACTGTGAGGGGTCTATGCCTATGTTGTTAAATATGTTGACAGCTGCCTTGAGTCCCACTATTGGGAGAAAAGCAGGATATACACCAATCTACATAGTAACAAGCCATCTTCATCAATAAGAACTGAAAATCCGATATCATGCACAGTTGTTCCTCTGAATTTGTGGGGGATCCATTCTGGACCCCTCTGCAAATTTGAAGTTTCATGAATATTCAAGTTCCATTGTCCTCAATGGCAGCAATGCTGGGGACAACGAGACTTGAGTATTTCTTTCCCTCCCTCCCTCCTTCTGGAAGGTTGACGCAGCAGAGAAATGGCCTGTGGGGATGAGGCAAGGCTGCACTGGCCACCTCAAGCTTCTAGGGCCAAGGCAAGGCAAGCGCAGCCAAGGAAAGGCCAACGTGGAAAGAAGGAGGGGAGGGAGGAAGGGAGCCGCAGACTTGCCATTTGCAAAACCGTGAATGGCAAGTCCACAAATCCAGAGGGACGACTGTGTATCACAGGACACTGCTACTATTGATAGCTAGCTTCTCAGTAAAAATTAGCAAGACTGACTAACAGCAATGTCCCATGCATTGGTATTCAAGTGACATAAAAGTGGCTTCCATGTGGATGCAGTTTTCTGATAATAAAAATTCTTATGAATCAACTGTGGCTTTGTACAGGCTCAAACATGTGGCTGTGTGGATTCAATTTTGTTTTGAAAAGGAGAACTATTCAGTAGTTCTGTTAAATCATAATTTTTCTACTCTAATGTTCACCATGAACAGCTGCTTTCCCTGAACAAGAGTGGTAGCCAACTGTTTTTGATGACAATGGTTACTATTAATACCGGAAAAATGTGTTCCTGACACTCTATGACAGGCTAGCGCTGAACTGAAATATAACCCCTAGCTTCACAACCACACTGTGGTCTGCAAAATTCCCCTTTCCTGAGTACTTCAAGGCAGGTGCTTAGAAAATGGCTGATACTTACTCACTAGCTGTATGTCACTTTAACCCTGGTTTACCAAAAATGTGAATGAACTGCATCATTTCACACAGGGACTGTGCATTCTTGATTTGCCTTAGCCAGTAATGCAGATAGCTAAACCAAGGTTTGTCTACAGCAGGTTAAAGTTTATTGTGTTCATACAAGCCAGGATGTAAAGCCAGTTTATACCAAGGCTTAATATTGTTTTATGAATCCTGGCTTGTTTGAGTACAACAAATCTCTTAAACTCATGTTTGGACACAACACTGTTGCTGTGTACCCCATGACTACATAAATATTTGTGGGTGTAGAAGGAAGAGTATTCCATAGTGCCCAATGCTGGAAAACTAATGTTCCATACCTACAGTATATGAAAAACCAATATAATTTTGTGGCCTAAACAAAAAATATGCTCCTACTGTCTTTTCCAAATGAAAACAAACACAAGCAAACCTTTGTTATGAAACAATGAAATTAGATAGTGGGTACAAATCCTGAAGAAAAAGCTTTTTCTATTTATCTGCAGGAAGATCTAGCATTGGTGCTTTCCAGGGATATTTTTCTATCCCAATAACAAAACAGTCCCAGCTGAGAAAAATTTCCCACAACGAAGGGTCATTCCTTCCGCCAGCCAAGTCTAGACAGCAATAGCATGCCTCTTGGTTGTTGCAATTGTCACTGCAAGCAAGCAAATTTTCTCCATTACCTTTCTCCCTTCACAAGAAAATGGTCTTACATTTTGTACACTGTAAATGATTCAACTAGTGTCTCCACAATGTAACCAAGATTACTTTTATCAAAGTGTACTAGGCTATCTGACTAGATAAATGTTTCACTTCAAGAAATATAACAGTATCATGCTTTTATGTCATTTCTTCCTTATTTACTTGACATATATTACCAGAATGGACATTCAAGACTGACCTCAATCAGCTGTTCATCAACATACACATCACATTTGAAATGTTTCAGCAGACATATTCCACATGTCTAACCAGTTTATCAGTGTTTCTATGCATCACTAATTTTTCCTTGCTTCAAGTTCTTTTGGACTGAACAAAATATCTTCAGAACCATAATTGTCTGAAGTAGTAGTGACCCTTAATACTTTTCCTCCAAGGCCACAGGTTGTCCATGCAACATCCTCACCAGAAGCACCAGGCCAAAAAATCCCTTCAGCTCAGAGACATGTAGGGGCTGCCACATGTTGACTTTGGTTGGGCTGCTTTGGCACTCCAAATAAGCACAATGTCTATTTGTTTCACAGATTGGCTGAAATCCTACATCATCTCAGTGTAAATATCCACCAGAGAGTTATATGATGATAGCACTAAAGGTAAAGGTAAATGTAGTCCCTTGACATGAATGTCTAGTCATAACCAACTGTAGGGGGCAGTGCTCATCTCTATTACTAAGCGGAAGAGGCCAAGGACTGCTCTGGTGGTCATGTGAGCAGCATGACTGAACCAAACAGTTTTACCTTCCCAGCGAAGTGGTACCTATTTTACTAATTGCATTTGCATGCTTTCGAACTGCTAGGTTGGCAGAAGCTGGGACTAGTGACAGGAGCTCACTCCATCATGCAGCACTAGGGCCTCAAACTGCCAACCCTCCAATCTTCCAATCATCAGAACTGGCATCTTAACCACTAAGCCACCACTATAATGAACACCTACACTGCACAATGTATAGGAAATTGTGAATTTGCATAGCAGTCACCTCACTGTGCACTGTGCAATGCACAGAGGCAATACACAATGTGCAGTCCTCATCGATATACTACACTAATGCATTATTGCAGAACGTACATGTGCAACTCTGCACTCACCACCATAAGCTGTAAGCTTACTTACAGGTGCCATCATTTCCTCTTTTTCCACTCTCCACATTACTCTACTCAAGTGTTTTGTGGTTAAATTTGAATCAACCAAAGAATCTAAGTTAACTTGAGAGCATTGTGGAAAGGCTAACAGAACAGCCAGCTAAAATCCAAAAACATTTCAAGTTGAGATTTTCTGCGTTGGCCAAGAATTTAGCCCCACCACTATCTCATTCAGGTAACACACTTTTTCAGGTACATTTTCTGATACTCTTAAATTTAAAGGACCAAGTCTATTCCAAGAAGCAAATACGTAAACTCAAAAACAAACACTTAATTTCTTATGAGCAAGTCTGTATGATCTGTTGATTATTTTAGGGCTATATATATGTAACTGCACAGATAAAACAAAATCCATAATATGGGTTACTGAAGTTTACTTCATTGGCATATGTCTGCTGCAATTAACTGAATGGGGTGGAGAATTTATTTGCTTCAAAGATGGGCAAAACATGGTTATGTCACCATGATTATATAACATTTTCCATCCTTAGATGTTCAAATGCATAAGAACAAAAGTAATTATTAACTCAGTTTTACAGAAATGAAACATCATCAACATTGTAAAGCCAACACTTTCAGAACCAGATTCTTAAAACTGCTTCCTGTGAGATGCAGGTGTGCTACTGACTGTGTCAGGATGGGGTAGAACAACTATGCCCAAATCTGCAGAACAACTATGCCCAAATCGAGCTCTAAAAGCTGGAGCGTGAAGATCAAAAAAGTAGAGACTATGAAACTGTCTTATACTGTATGGAAGCAGAGCACTGTTCTAACTTAGTATTGCAAGTTCTATGGTGTTTCAAACAAGAATGTTCCTACTCTTCACTAAAGATGCAAGAAAGAAGGCCTGGTTTCATATTTTTTTCCCCAAGTTCCAGTATTGTATGTCCTTCAGGGACTGGGACTGTGCACACAGTTCAGTCAATGCCAACTCACAAAGTTAGCTCTCAGGTTAAAAAGGACATGACTATGAAAGTCACGGATACTTCAGTGATAATTCTAAGATGCACTATCTCTGTTGTGGGAGGTTGCAAGAAGTAATTTTTCTTCTTTTCACAAATGCATCTATCACTCCATGGGGGGAGGGGGAAGTGAAAGCATTGATAAGAGCTTCAGATTGCTTGCTTCTTTATTTATTTATTTAGAATATTTATATCCCACCCTTCAACCAAAAAGTATCCCAGAGTAGCTTCCCTGCCCTCAAGTTTACAATCTAAAAAGGCAGGAAACACAAGGAAAAAGGATGACAGTGTGTGGGGGGGGATTAAGACAAAAAGATGCTGGCTGCTTTTCTTTCCCTCTGAGGCTACAGCAATGGCATTTGGAAAGGAGGGAGAGTCTTTCATCAGCTGCTGGGAAGTTGCCTTTCAATCGACTTCGATTCATGGTGACCCTGTAGATGACATATCTATGCCTTCAAGTCCTCAACTGTTCTACTCAGGTCCTGCAGGCTCAGGGCCATGGCCTCCTTGGTTGAGTTTATCCATCTCCCTACTACCCTCCACCTTCCTAGCATTATTGCTTTTTCTAGTTAATCCTGCCTTATCATGATGTGTCCAAAGTATGGCAGCCTCAATTTAATCATCCTGCCTTCTGGAGACAGATCAAGCTCAATCTGTTCTAAGACCCATTTGTTTGTCTTTTGGCTGTCCACAGTACCCTTAGCACTCTTCTTCAGCACCACATCTTAAATAAGTTGACTTCCTTTCTATCTGCTTTCTTCACTGGTCAGCTCTCACATCCATACATGGTGATGGGAAACACTGGCTTGGATGATTCTATCTTTGGTGTTCATCTTGTCTTGCTTTTTTCATAGCTGCCCTTCCCAATCCTTGTCTTCTTCTAATTCCTTGACTGCAATCCCCATTCTGATTATTGATTGAGCCAAGGTATCGGAAATCCTTAACTATTTCAATTTCTTTGTCATCTGAATTGAATTTCTGTAACTTCTCTATGGTCATTATTTTTGTATTCTTAATGTTCAACAGTAAGCCTGCCTTGGCACTTTCCTCTCTGATTTTCTTTAACAATCATTTATGGTCTTTAATATTTTCTGCTAGTGTTATGGTGTCGTCTGCATATTTTAAATTGCTGATATTCCTTCCTCTGATCGTCACTTCTCCTTCCTCTGTATCAAAACATACTCTACATATGCTATTTACACATGAGGACAATAAGTTTTTTTAATTTAATTGTTTAAAAAATGTGGGGTCTCTCTTTTCTGCTCCTACTGAGCCTTGCCCTACTCACATCATCTCTTCAGTGTTTTAAAAGGATGCAGGTGAACTCCACAGCCTGTTTCTGACAAAAGGCAAATGTTTAGGAAGCAGTGGTGTCATCCTACCTTAGGGTGTCACCTGGTGCAGCCCCCCCGTGACATCCGCAATTCTAGCTGTAACAATTTTAACTAACTTTATCTGATCTGACCATATTTTAAAAATCTTACACTATATGTAAAGAACTGTGCTACTTTATTCTAAGTAGAATGTATGATACATCCCACTGTTATCATTATAAATAATTATACGTTTCTCAGAAATATCCAAAAGATCCAATTATCTAGGGCAGGGGTAGGCAACCTTTCTGAGCCGAGGGCCGGGTTGCTGTCCCTCAGACAATTGGGGGGGCTGAAGCACCAAAAATAAATAAACAAATAAATACAAATTAAAAAAAATTAAAAAAATGCATGCACACTCTCTCAGCCCCAGCAAAGCCATGACAAAACCTCTGTGGAGATTTTGCCAAGAAAACCCCAAGAACAAGTAATAACAACAATAATCAATATCATCATGGCGGGCGGTGGCAGCGGTGGCAGGACCGGTCTGGGGCCAGTCCAAAGGCCTCGGGGGGGTCGCATCCGGCCCCTGGGCCTTGGGTTGCCTACCCCTGATCTAGGGTCATTAAACTTTTTCCTCAGTTCAAATTAAGAGGATAAAAATACAGCAATTTTATAATAAAACTGGGTTTCTTGAAGAACTGCACTCTTATCAAGCTCAGACAGGCTTGCCCCATTCAATTCCATATATCTTTCTTCTGACCTTCACGTTTTAGGTTAATCAATACTATTCATCCTATTACTCATGAGCCCTGTAATAATGTCAGCCCATTGGGTCATGACTAATACTTTTGTTATGGATGTATTATATTCAAATATAATATTCAAAACATTTATGCCTCACTTTCCTATTTTTATAGGAAATATTCAAAGCATTTATGCCTCACTTTCCTATTTTTAAAAATTAAATAAAATAGGGATTAAAATATCAGATAGATATTATAAGCTTATAAAAACATACTGAAAATTATACAATTAATGCAGACAAGAAAAAAATTACATTATAAAACACTATAAATTTATTTAAAAATATCTCAAGCATTTCCACAAAATGTAGCTCCTATTGGGAGTATAAAACAAGAAAAGAGTTTAATAGATGCCTATTAAAATAAAGAGGTTTTGACAAAATAAAACAAAAACCATCACAGAAGGTAGACTTTCCAAAGCAGGCGGTTCCATAGCATAGGAAAAACCCAACAACAACCTTCAGCTGAAACGTTGGGAGTAGTACAAAGCAAAAACCTGGATGATGTTAATGAGTGGAAAGAGTCACGTGTGGCAAAGTAGGCCCTTAGACACCCTGTTCCTAAACCATTTAATGATGTTTGATTTGTACATAGAAGTGGACTAGGAGCCAATGAAATGACTGCAAAACAGGAGCATTATCATTCCAGTATTTAGCCCCAATCAAAATACTAGCAGTGATCTTCTGGACCTAACTTCAAGGTGTCTTACTCCAATGTCATGTCTGCTCACCTTTCTTATTTTGCAAACCATTCATATTGTCAAAAACCAGTTTTGCTAGGGCAGCATTTTGACAGAGACTGAAGGTGTTATGTAAAGGGCAGAAGTCCTCTCAGTTGCTCCTCCACAATGTGGAAGTGGAATGAAGGTGAAACAAATAGCCTCTGAATGTCGGTTGACTCTGAATGTACACCTGCCTTTTAAGTGGTGTACCTGCCACTGTGCTACACCACCACCACACCTTTCTTTTGCCTCTGGGGTAGGCAGGCCAAGCAAGGCTAGACAGCTGTTGCAAATGTTGCAACTGTTTAGAGTGAACAACCTGGGAATTGGGAAATACCAGCATTCACAGGTCTGTAAAGGACTCCCTCAAAAATGTGACAAAATCTGAAACAAGTCTAGCAACTAAGACAATGTTGCTTCCATGACCTTCTGAAGAGTCTGCAAAGTGCAGCCCCTAGCCACAGATTCAAACTTACCTGGTTCTAGGCTTATAAGTATGTAGATTGGCAAGAATGTTTCTGCACATTTTTAAAAAATAAAAAAAAAACTTTTTTAAAATGACATTTAGTATAACCAAGTCTTAGCAGCACTGTATTTGGTATCTCTCATTGTTTGAGATGTTTAGAAGTATATGTCAAAGTGTACACTCATGAACTCTTCGTATTTGATTCCATTATGTAACACTGAGCCATGGAATATTTAAAGACTAAAGAATGAAAAGATAGTCTTAATTAAAGTCAATTACACATTCCAAGGTATTTGTTGGCCTGGTTTGCAGCGCTCCACCCCATTGCATTGTGAGGGTGGAAACAAGAGAGCTCTGGAATATCTCTTGGCAAGTTTACACTTGCAATTTAATTGGTTTGGCATGATACTGCAGGAACTGTTCTTTGTTCCTTAGCCAAACTCTGGCAACATTGGCCTCATAAGCTTCACAGATATAAGACCCTATGCAGCAAGTATAATTTGGCCTGGATGAGTACTCTTGATTATCAGTGTGTGTAAATATACCTCTTGTATAAAACAAACCAGCCAAACAAATCAAAACAAAACAATCCTCCTCAACAAACTTTAATAATTTAATTTATGTGACTAAAAGCAGTGAGCTGCAAGTGGTGAGAGGGAAGAGGAAAAAATATTTTGCTTTATTTAAACTCATGAAAAAAGTGATTTTGACTTGAGAATTCTAAGCAAAAGACATATATGATTGTTCACCTATAGCTATGCATCTCTGAGTGCTCCTTTTGACATTGCTACCCAAACTGAAGTCATATGGAACTTTTTATGTCAGAAATGACTTGAAGGCACACAACACACACATAGTATTTTCTGTTTCAAGGAAACAGTTCCACCTTTTCCCTTCACGAGCTGGTTATAAGATATTTTTCTTCACAAGGTGTAGTGAGAATGGAAGGTAGACCCTGTGATCACAAGGAGGACTACCTGAAAAATCACTGTTTCACAGTCAAGCAATCTTGTCTCATCCTGGTGGCCTTCTGAGTCCCAAATTAGGGAGCCAGCAGATAAACTGGTTTATTAACCTTTGAATTCAGGAGTGTGCACTCTACAGATTTTCCCAACCATATTAACAAGACCATACTTAGTGAAAATATGACATCTTAGTTAATTCATAAGTATTACAATTGTTGGTGAAAATGCTTTATAGCTTCTTGATGCTATGAAAAAGACAAATTCCACATTGAAAATCATTGGGAAAATAAATTAAAATGAAACTGTCTAGGGTTTCTTTCTGGCCTATGTACCACTGTGATGTCACTACACTTGTAATACAGTGTACAGAACTGGGGCCCATTCCACTACAAAATTATACTGCAATTGTTCCACTATAATTGGGATTTCCAGTTTAGTATGGAGCATTTAGAATTCTCACCTTGAGAACTCTAGTGCCTCTCCCAGGATTTCACAGAAGCTGGCAAGGTAGTTAAAAGTAGAGAAACAGCACTATAATTGTGTGATGTGAATGGACCTCTATTCACTTCTTATGAAAAATAATACTTTACAGCTCCAAAATGTGCAAAACACATTACCAAGTACATTAAACAGCTCACCTATGAAGAAAGGTTACATATTTAGAACTTTTTAAAAAACCCTAAGGGACATGTTAGATTAGTTATGTGGTATGGTGCAGTGGTTTGAGCATTTGACTATGACTCTGGAGACCAGGGTTCAAATCCCCACTCAGCCATGGAAACCCACTGGGGACCTTGCACAAGCCACATACTCTCAGCCTCAGCAAATGCCATAAAAGGTTTGTCTTAGGGTTGCCATTATTCAGAAACAACTTGAAGGCACACAACAACAGCAACATGGAAGTAATGGACAGACTTTCTTTCTCTCTCTTTCCTAATACTTTAAACCTGACATCATTCAACAAAATAGAATGGTGGAAGGATCCAGACAGATATAAAGTATTTTTTAAATGTCCAAAGAATAAAATTTGCTAGCAGAAGAAACAGTGATGGCCACCAATGTAGATTGCTTTAAAGGGAGACTAGGCACATTTATGGGAAATATAATTATCAGCAACTACTAATTATGATAGTTATATATTATCTCCAGTATCAGAAACAATATGTTTCCATATATCATGAACAGGTGGATTTTATTGTACTCATCCTGTTTATGGACTTCCAGAGAGTCTGTCTGGCTACTACAGGAATAAAATGTTGCAGTACATAATCCTTAGATCTGATCCAGGATGGTTCTTCTGCTTGCTTGCTTGATTTATTTATAATAGTTTTCTAATCTGTATCCTCAGCAGAAAAAATACTGTAGACACATCTTATTTTTATCAATTATTTCTTGACAAAAAGCCCAACACATTTTGGCATCTAAGTATCCTTGAATGTTATCTATCAATCGCCCTTTCTTCCCTGACCATCTGCTCTTGTTTTGTTTTTTTAAAAAAAGCTTTAGCCTTAATTCATATTTCTTCTTTTTGTCCAGTAAATGGTTCAGCTCCATAAATGTCTGAAGTTAAATTTTAAATAAGTATGTACAGGCCATAGGCAGTGTACTAATGTAATGATTTCATACATTTTCATATGTTTTTATCAATAAATAATCCATCCATTTGACACCTTGAGATATGTCTCTAGGGTTTTGTGGGGAGGGTTTGCTGATTTGTAGTGGGTGCTCCTCAGTTTTTGTTCCTTAATTTTTATACCGTCGCCCCTCTGTTCTCACAGACTTGAAGTCCGTGCTTTTGCATATTCACGGAGGCAACCCCCGTTAAAATCAATGGGGCGCACCCCATTCAAGCCTATGGGGCTTGAATATTGGTGAATTTCTGTTTTCGGGAGGGGGTCCACAAAAATGGAGGGCGAACTGTACTGCCTTTCTCTCATCAAGAAACTTAAAGTAGCTTATAAGAAGGTGCTCCTATCCCGTTCTTTTTTGACAGCATCATATAGCCTAACTTGATGTTGACATGAACGTATACAAATGACTGCATCAACAACTGGAAAATCTTTTGTCTTCACAAGACTATCAGTCTGCTGCCTAGTGAGCATACCATCCTCTCAGCACTGTCTGGGGACATAGACTGAGTACCACAAAATTATGCCTTGCATTCACATGGAAGGTCAACATTCTTTTAATAGCTCAAATCCACACTTTACTGGAAGAAATTATTTTTTTCCCCATGTCTAACTTCAGATACTGCCAGGGAAGTGGGGAGACAGATTGCAATGCTGATAGCTTATTTCCTCTCTTTCTCTGAAGAGATGATTGCCATATGAAATATAATTTGAAGAGAAAACCACTGTAATGCTCAAATAGACACACTAATATTCCAAAAGCATTAGTCAGGTATTTTGTTCAAGGAGCAGTAATTTAAGCTAGAGAAATCAAACTAGAAGGTAATGTTTAGCTCTCGGCTGGCTGGTATTAGAAGTAGAGAAGTATTTTCCTATAGGCTGGTGGCTCTTTAACATATATCTGGATTTTCAACAGCAGTGCATGGCTAGCTCTGAAAAAGAAATGATATAAAGCCAAATTATATACATGGATAGCTGTAGTGCAGTGGTTCTCAAGCTTTTCATCATTGTGACCCTCTATACATCTACATGTGGATGTTGTGCCCCCATTCAGTGCAGTAAATGAATAAAAATAATTTGTTTGCTTAGTGTGCAATTTTTTTCTGCACATTCATGTGTATTCGTGAATATACATGGATATATTTGTGCAGGAGCATATTGTCTGAAGTAACAGGGCAATAATGGGGCAGGTAAGGGAAGGAGGAGGAATGGCTTTGGATGGACCCTAACAGAGGCCACAACCCAGTGAACTGCCCTGCTCTCCTCCTTCCTCAGGCAGAGGTAGCTGCTCCATCTTCCCTACTTACCATTCTCTTCCCCTCCTGGAGAGAAAAAGTTTGGGAAGTGGAGGAGGAGGATGAATCAGGGCCTCCAATTCTAATGCCCCCCCCCTTGAGCAATTCTCACGCCCCCTCAGGGGTCCCAACCCACAGTTTGAGAATCACTGCTATAGTGGATAACTCATGGAGACATCACACAGATGCTGTTCAGTTTGTCCAATTAAATGAAAACTGGAAAGTATTAATCAATTCACCTAAAGCACAGTACATCACAGAAAACCCAAAGCCTTGTTGATGAACCTTGCTTCCTAACCACAAGTTTGTGTGCCACTTTGAGATGCTGCTTTAACAATTTTGAGATGCTGCTTTAACAATGAAAAAATTTCTTCAGTATCTTTCAAACAGAAGTAGTATAGAATCTGGCCATGAAATTTTGGGAGTTCTCTACCTTTACAATAGGGAATAAAACATTCCTCACAGCATCATTGTGCTCCAGGCGTCATTCTCAGCTACACAGGACTTTATACTGGTCAAAGGGGTGGTAAGCACAGGTTAAAAAGGAAAGTTAAGCAAGTCCAAGTTCATGCTTGTGCAACACAAGTTTCATATTTCATTTACACAGTTGTGGGAATGTGACCTTTTAGATGTTACTTGACTGTAACTGATGTTACTTTTCTTCTGGAAAAGTAGGGAGCTGTACAGGTTAGGTTCCAAAGACAAATTTATTTCTCTCTTTCTGGGGTTTCCTGTGAATCCATCACAATGTCTCCTAAAGAAGAGGAGAACTTTCAGCTCTATGCCTTTTATGTCCAATAAGATACCTGCTTCCAAACTTGTTTGGATTCAAAGAATGCATATTTCTCAGCAGAAGCTTCACATTTCTAGATTAGACAACGCCATTAACTCCCTTACTGTCACCTATCTGGAAATGTTACTAAACTGGAGTAAAGTTATCTGAATCCAGTATGGAGATCCACTGAATTCACTTCCAAGAATTCTCATGTTATAACATTTGTGTATCATTAGACTCAGGTTTGAATCCCCATCAATTATAGACTAGTACTGGAAATTACTGGATAATGTTGAAATGGACAAATCAAATCAGTAGAAACATTTAATGACAAATGGTCCTTAATAATAAAAGAAATACGATTACGACTAGAAAAACTATTAGCTTAACTATAAAGATTGAGCTAACAAAGGTAGAAAAGAAAGATAAAGCCATCTATTCCGAATAAAGATAGATACGAAATGGCAGTGGTTTAAAGAAATAAAGGATAAAGGAAGAAAAAAATAAGACAATAAAACAAATATATGAAGGTTAAAAAATTACAAATATAAAATAAGAGATAAATACAAAAATTATTAAACATATAATAAATACATGGAAAATCAAAAATCAGTCTATATAATTAGAAATATTTCAAGAAATAGATACTGGGAAGTTTGCTTTTAAGATAGATGTTTTATGTGCTAGACATGTTTTGTTTGTTTTGTTAGATATGGCAGTATGTTAAATACGTTTATTATTATAGTATGATTGATCCACACAATGATGACTGGCAGCCTCAGAAATGGATGAAGCAGAAAGGAAATATACAGCTTCATAATTAGCAGGTGAGAGGTCAGGAATGTCCATCTCTCTGGCAGCTATAAACACATTCTTGTTTTAAAGGGGAAGCTTTCTAAAATTGCCCATCCCTGCTGCTATTTACTTCAACCGTAAGTACCACAGAGAATAACAAAGTCAACAAACATGTTGGCAGATGATACAAACTTGTGTGGTTGACAGTTCACACAAGGTTCTGTCAGGAAACTGCATAGAAGGATAGGAGACTATACAGAGGCCACAAAAATGTTTCTTAAAAAGTTTCTAAAAGTAATGTTTCATCACTTTTAGATGAATAGCTTGCCTCATTTTCTGTATTTTTCTTTAAGTGCAACAGTTCAGATATCAGAAGTAAAACCAATTCTTGAGTCTCTGACAAAGACAGCCAGGCCCCATCATTACATATTATTCATCAAATTTAATAATTTACTATTTATTTATTTAGTCTCATCCATGTACATGACAATTATAGAGGGAGTGGAAAAAGTGATCCCCAAGTTCCCCCTGAAAAATCAAGAATTAGAGAGGGAGCAACCCATCTAAAATATAGCATAAACAATCAGCAGTATCTACGTGTGTGTGTATGTTACTATTAGCTATTTGGAGAAAAAAAATCACCCCAATATTTCTGGAGGAATGGGATACCATAGAGCAGGGGTCGGCAACTTATGGCCCGTGGGCCGCATCCAGCCTGCGGACCCCCGCTTATCGACCCCGGCTGCGACTCGTTTGCGCATGCGCAGCAGTACTGCGCATGCACAAACGAGTCACTGCCATTTTGGCAAACAAAATGGCAGCCGCAACATGCATGGCGGGGGTCACGCACACACGCATGAGTGCACGCGCTGCCATTCCCCCCCCCCAGCCCGCTGGAAGGGACCAGCCCCAGGTAAGGGAAGGTTGCCGACCCCTGCCATAGGGAATGTGTCCCTCTCGGGTCCCATCAAGGATTAAGTGCATCCTGCCCATCCCTGGCACTTGCTCATCCCTGCATCATTGTTGTATGCCTTCATTTCCAACCCAAGGCAAAACTATCCTGGGATTGTCCCTACAAGATTTGTTCAAAAGGAGTTTGCCACTGCCTTTCTCTAATACTGAGAGAATGTGACTTTCCCCATGTCACTCAGTGGTTTTCCATGGTACAGCAGGAATTCAAGTGAGTCTTAGGGCAACATTTAAGTCACTATACCATGTTAGTTATACATCCTGGCTGCAGCATAAGCTAGACACTTATGTGACGTGGGGTCTGGTGCCATCAGGAAAAGTTCACACCCAACTGTATTACTCCTTTTCACCTCCAAGGAGGCTGTTTTGATCCTAAACCAGTGCTTGTGATCAGTAATGGACTTCATGAAGGTGAACAATCTGAACCTTAATGTAGACAAGATGGAGGTGCTCTTGATCTATTGACAAAATGACTAGGGAAAAGGGATTCAGCCTATGTTGGATGGGATTACACTCCCTACTGAAGACTGTATCTTGGTTGTGCTCTTGGATTCAACCTTGAACCTGGAAGCTCAGATCTTGGCAGTAGCAAGGAGTTCATTTGCACAGTCAATGCTTGTGCACCAGCTTCACCCATTCCTTGAGACATCAGACCTGGACATGGTGACACATGCTTTAGTTACATCCCATTTGAATTACTGTAATGCACTCTACATGTGGAGTCCTTTGAAGAGTGTTTGGAAACTTCACCTGCTCCGAAGATGTGCAGCAAAACTGGAGGAAGACTTACTAAATGGGGTTGGCTACAGGAAGCTCACAACTTCCTTGTTGCAACAACTCCACTGGCTACCCATCTGTTTCTGAGCAGAATTCAAAGTTCATTTTTATGCCGCCTTTCTCCCAGAAAGAGGCTAACAAGATAAGATTCAGCTGCAGGTCATTTGAAGAATGGTACTCTCTCATACACATCTGTCCACTTTTTGAGATCTCCTGGTGGAGCCCTGCTTTTTGTCCCACCACCCTCACAGGTACATTTGGTGGGAACATGGGAGAGGGCCTCCTCAGTAACTGCTCCCAGGCTCTGAAATCCCTTTCCCAGAGAGGCTAGACTGGAACCCTCCTTGCTTTCTATAAGGAAGTAAACCCCTTTTTATTCCAGCAGTCCTGTGAGAACTGATTTTTCATGGGGGGGGGGGGAAGGCCTTCTATTCTTGTGCTGGACTTTTATTTGTTGTTGTTTCTAATACATTTTAACTGATTTTAAGTTTTATGATGGTTTAATTGCTTTTTAATGTTTGTATGCTGTTGATTTTTAACTATGTTTGTGTTAACTGCTGTAAACCATCTTGAGTCCCAAACTGGTGAAAAGGTGGGATAGGAATAATAACAACAATAAGTCCTCCTCCAAGTTCTGTTGCTCAGACTGGAGTCAGCATACATACTCAGAAATGAGTAATAGCCAGATAACGTCTTCCTGTTTCACTAAAAAGTAGTGAATTTCAAAAAAGCTCATTATTACAAAAGTAATTACAGTTCCCCCAGTTATAGTTACATCTGTGTCTTTGACTTTTGCAGATTTGATAATTGTGGATTTTATTAATATGTTCTCTCTAGGAATCTCTGGGTCCTCCAGTGCAACTCTGCCAGAGGTTAACCATGGAGTCATACTGGAGGAACTAGAGATTCCTAGAGAAAACACTTCTCTGGGCACTTGTACCTCCTCCAGCCTGAGGCTATGGTCATGTTCCAATGAATGTTGACCACAGAGTTGTGCTGGAGGACCTAGACATTCCTAGAGAAGTGTTCTCTTAGTTAAAGAAATAGTGGTTTTTCATTTGTGATTTTCCCACTTTCACGGGGGTCCTGTGCCCCTAGCCCCAGTGAATGTGGAGGGCCCACTGTAGTTACCAAAGTAACTCATTAAGAAAATGGGTTACCACCTAGTTGTGGGACCTAAATATTTTTTAAAAGTATGCAAGGTTACCATGTATTATGTATTTTGTTCAAGGTATTTACACTTGAATACTAAAACTACTGGCAGCATGCTATAGTAGTTTGAGTGCTGAACTACAACTCTGGAGACTAGGGTTTGATTCCCATCTCAGCCACAGAAACCCATGGGTGACTATGGGTAAGTCACACACTCTCAGCCTCAGAGGAAGGCAATGGCAAAAATCCTCCAAACAAATCTTGTCAAGAAAAGTGCCATGATAGGTCACCATTAATGTCGCCATAAGTCAGGAACAACTTGAGGGCACATAACACACACACACACAAGCTACACAGATAGGAACCAAGTAAGAGTAATCCATTTTGGAGAAACAGAAGCCTTATTGTTGCTAAGACCATCTATGAATCACATTAAGCCTGTACTTTTATTGCTAAAATCCAAAAAACCATAGATCCATAAGTACGCCAAAAGAACTGGTGTCTGCTTATGATACAAAATAAAACCAAGAGAATGCTCAAAGAAAAACTCCACTGTGAACCCTCTACAAAGAAAATAATGTGCAGTGTGATCCTATACTCCATGTATTTCATAAGGACATTAAATCTTATTAAGTTGAATGAACTTAGTTTCAGTAAGCATGCACAGGACTACAAGCCAAGTGTTCAATCCAACATGCACACTAAAAGTCATTTCATGTTGAACCATGAGAGCAGCTGTGTTCCCATCTCCCTTCCCCCAATACAGGAAACAAAACTAGAAATAAAAATAAGGAATGCTCCTATGTAAGCTGATGTTCTTGGCTGCTTTCAATGTCTATTCCCCTTCTGCCAAAAAAAGGGAGGGGGAGAGTTAACATTTCAAAGACTGTCTTAAAACACCCAAAAATGTCTTGATTGTGTAAATAAGCAGGAAAATCATCTCTTATTCATGCAAGTCAAGACAGGTTTCTTTTAAGTCCTTGTCTTTATCATTCACTATTTATACAGCAAAATTTTGGTACTTGTTTCATAATTGCAAAGCATGCTATAGAGCTATTTTAAATAAAAAGAAATTAAGTGACTAAAACATTCAATTCTTTTGACGCCTTCAAACTGTTCTATTAAATTTTGGAATTTTAAAAAGCTTAATCCTCCAAGTAGAATGAATTGTTTAAAAGGTACTATTTATTAAGCAATGATATAATAATTACATATTTCAGAGGCACTTTTAACATCTTGCCAAGGAACATATGGCCACATACACAGATCAGAGTATTCTTAACTACAAATTAAAGCCATGTTTTCACTTGCATTATTAGGAACTTGGCTTTCCTACATACACATTTCATTTTATGGGAAAGGGTGGGTGATGGGTAGAGGTGGGGTAGCATCAGGAAAAGGATATTACAGAAGCCACAGTCTCCATTTGAACTAAAAAATTTCCCCCCTGATTTTGGCAGGAATAAATCCCTGTGAATGTTATGCTCTGCTGATCTCAGCCAAGAAACAAACTTGTATTTTCAGCACTCAGTATATACCATATAGGCTAATGGAAAGTTTATAGACCACATTTTCTTTCTCAAAGCAAAAATGTCAACACAGATGTGATAATAATCTTAACATCAGGGAAAAGAAAATGGATTTTTATAGCACCCCTTGTCTTGCTCTTTCTCAGAAAGAGTTTTGCTCACTCTGCCACTGTGATTGGCTTACTAGGTAAATGTTTTCTCATTCACTATCCAAGATCCTAGTAAATACTTAGCTTCATATTTTTCGGTACAATGATAATTTTTTTAAAAATACTTAAATTAATATTGAGAATCTAGGTCCAGGATCAAATGGAAAGATCCTAGTTAGAGTGAATTTATGTAGACCATGGAGGACCTACATAAATTCAATTTACATAATGAGGAAATCAAAGTAGTCAAAGACTTCCCATACCTTGGATCAAACATTGATAAGAATAGAAATTGCAGTCAAGAAATCAAAAGAAGAAGATTAGTCATGAAAGAACTAGATATCCTAAAGTTTAAATCTACACAACTGAGCACTAAAGTTAGGATTGTCCAAGCCATTATGCTCCCCATCATCATGTATGGATGGATATAAGAACTGGACAATGAAGAAAGTGGACAGGAAGAAAATCAATCCATTTGAGATGTAGTGCTGGAAAAGAGTGCTAAGGATACTGTGGATGGCCAAAAAAACAAATAAATAGGTCTTAGGACAGGTCAAGCTTGAACTCTTCCTGGAAGCCAAGATGATGAAACTGAGGTTGTCGAACTCTGGCCACATCATGAGAAGGCATGATTCATTAGAAAAGACAATAATGCTAGGAAAGATACATGGTGGTAAAAAAGAGAGGAAGACCTCATGCCAGATGTCTAGACTCAATCTGGGAGGTCACGGGCCTGAATCTGCAGGACCTAAGCAGAGCAGTGGAGGACATCCACAGGGTCACCATAAGTTGGAAACAACTTGAGGGCAGTTAAGAACAAAGAGTAACAGAATCCAAAACATTCTCCAACATATCTTCCAGGCAACTTTTCCTGTTCAGTCCCATAGTTGTATTTTTCTACTGCTCCTTTATCAGACCCCAAAATGTTGATCAGACACAATGCAATCAAAACAAGAGAAATGGCTGAATACCCTCATACCAAATTTCAAATATTCACATGTTTGTGTTGATTGTGAATTCCAAATTACTAGTCAAATCAAACCCACTGCATTTCACATTCCTTTTTTTATTTTGAATCTCCATTCTTTTTAAGCAATAACTGGGCCTTAATTTTTTTTCCCTTTTTTTCCCATGGTCTTTTTGGGTCCAAGTGTTCATGATCTTACTCATGATATCACTCTTAAGAAGAGGTTCCATGATTCCCATATTATTGTGGTCTTCCAAAGGCAACCTCACTAGGGAAAAGGAAATCCATGGGGCACTTAGATTTGTAAAGGAATTCCTGTGAATGTGTAGAGCTGTATCATCACCATATAGATGCAAACCCTACCTACATTTGAGGTCCAATCAGCACTGGTGATGTAACAATATTCAACCTATTAATCAGATGAAGCTTCACACTGTGATAACAAAAAATAAATAAAAAATAAAAATAAATAAGGTAAAGAAAGATTATAGCAACTCATCTTTATTGAGACAAGATGAAAATAGTTTGTATGCTAAGGGTGGTTAGTTCCATCTTTGACTACCATATTGGAATTTGAAAGCAGAATGGTGGACCTGAAAGCCCTTTCACACTACACAATCATGGCATCAAGGTTTCAACTTAATGTCCATAGCCACAGCCAGTGGAATTGTGTGGTTCACAGTCTGACAAGTCACAGGAGTTCTCCTGATGAGCTTCCAAAGGGCAAATCCTGGGATTCTGTAGGATGTTGCCATGGCAGTTCAAGTGGGATCACAGCGCTGTAATTGTGTAGTGTGAAAGGTCCCTAATTTACAGATTATCCACATAGAAAGATAAAGTTAGAAAGTTTAAAAAATAACAACATTTGTTTATCCCAACAAATAAACACTATAATGCATGTATTTTAATATGAAACAGTGATTACTATCTGAAGAAACACGGTATTTCTCTGAACATGTTCAAAATTCTGAAAGAATTTTGATTTAAAAAAATTGCATTGTATGAAACGCCTATAATACTAAAAAATTGCATTGGTATGAAACGCCTATAACACTAATTTGCTTGAAAATAAAAGTGGCCTTATTTACTCACACATTGTCTAGGTTCCTTTGCATTTTTATTGAAACCAGAGCCTATGACTACTTGTGATTCTTTCCTCTGTTGCAACCACCTGGCAGACTTGTGCAAAGCAAATGTCAGCACAAACTTGTTAGGTTAGGCTATTGAGTTCAAGTTTCCTAAGAACTCCAGTTATGGTTACCAGCTGTCTGATCCCCTTTGTCCTGCTCTCTCCCACAGAGGTTTCACTGGATAGACTATATGAACTGAGCACATGTAGAAGAAAACAGGATAAAATGAGACAAAAAACTACATTTTTAATTATCAAAATTTTCAAAATTTTCAAAATAACTTACAGTACTCTTAGGCCACAGCATGCGTTAGATTTCTGCTCAGTGTAACATATGTGGCCAAGGAACATCAGAGTGTGGTCAAAAGGGTGTAGCCAGGAACCAAGAGGTCAAAGTATTTAATGGAAAGAACATGCAAAACTACTATTTTAATCAGAGAAGCCCTGGAACTCATATGAACTGAGTTTAGAAAAGCTGGGGGCAGGGGGAAAGACACCAAAACAAAATGAGACTACAGGGGAGGTTAAGAATCCAACCCCTCCTCACTTCCTTCCTGCTATCTGAATTAAGCTGAAGGTGAAAGAGGAAAATGAGTGGGGAAGAAAAAGAAACCAGGACAGTTTAAAAGAAGCTGAGGAAGTGGGGTAGCAGAGAATAAACCATGACTGCCCCTGCCATATTAGGACAGTTGGAGGGTATGCAGTCATACTATTATGGACCATCTTTGAATCAGCATCAAACAGAGTCAATCTGATGAGCCTTTCTTTGACTAACACCAAATATACTGACCCCTCAATAGATTTCTGTTATAATGGTGGAATTCAACTCATCTGAGTTAACAAGCAACCATATTTGTGACATAAACAAAATAATATTAAATAAATAAATACAAACAAACAAATAGACACTACTGAGCTCTCTTGCACATTGTTTCTTAAGTGCCTTCAGAAGCAGGCTTGCTGGCAGATGCTGGTCATGAATTGAACAGGAAGAATTAAACAGGAGCATAAGAGTTATTTCCATGACAGTGATGTGTATCTGTCACAACTCACTTTAGGTTATAGCTGTTGTTCTGCTATGCTACGTCCATTCAGACCTATAAGTAATCAACAGATGTATATTGTATATTACATGTATAAAAGACTGGCATGACAGCACACTCACCAACTGAAAAACATTTTCTTTTTAAATCACAGAACATTTATAAGAAAATAATATCTTGCTGATCTACACTGATCCCACCATGTTATCTCAGGACTGCTTAAAGTTAGACAAATTCCACTGTAGGCGGTGCTTAAGTGTTGAAAAACAGCATAAAATCTGGGCACAAATAAGTGTTTCAGTTTGTCCATTGGACTCTATTTCTTACACAGAAATGTTTCCTACAGTAGAATTGTTAGGTAGCAGCTTTTAGTCTCATATACATAAGATGTTATCACACGTGGGCCAGAAAGCGATAATAAAGTGGAAATGAGGCATTCTGAAAATAAACCGAAAATAAACCTTGATTCTGCAAATGGCTTTCACACATAATTACATTAATTGCGCAATTACAGTAAGCTCATGCTAACACCGCATTTGATGTTCACACACAAGTGAGAAAAGCCCGTAAATGTACTAGAAATTATCTTCTTGCACATGCGCAGATAGAGGAATGCTCGCCATGGAACCATGGGAAAAAGCAGGGAAATGCTCCCAATTGCGCATTTGCTTTTCACATTACGGTAAATGCAAAACTACGGTAATTTCGCAAATGCATTTCCTCAAAACTACCGAATTTGAAAAGATCTCGGATAACACCAGTTTCTGTCCAATTTCTGTCCAGTTTCTGTGCGACGTCGTGTGAAATCGTGAGGCACAAATCCAGTTTCTGTTTGGGATTTGTGTGGATTAACCAGCAGATTTCCCCCATGTGATAACGTCCATAGTATGAATAGTTTTCTCTCCCACCACTCTAAGAAGTTCAAATAACACATATTATTTACTTCTCCTCTTTGTTTCCCCCTTTGTTTTGTGTGCGTGCACGCGCGCACACACACTCATGATCGTGCCAATTCTTCTAATTCTACGGCTTTCCAAAACTAAATTTTGAATCTTTGGCATTTATTTGGCTTTTACATTATGTAATTATGTTTGAAGCTACCTGACGAAAAATAGGCCCAGTGAGTCTATAAACCAAAGGTGAAATATGCTTTTCACAAAATAACTTGTGGTTACAGATATCTTCCTAAAATTCAAATTTCTTTTGAGAAGGAGTTGAAAAAACATCCCCTGTAACAATTCAGTATGAAAAGTGTTCAAACTTTTCCAGGCCAAAATAAAATAAAAATTTAAAAAGGACAATGCCCAGTTTTAATGAATAATAAAAGAAGAATGCAAGCCTGGAAATTGTTATACTTACACCCTTGATGAGGCCTTCCAAGAGAAAAGCTAATCACAGAAAGCTTTAACTCCTGGGTTCCTAAAACTATATAAACCAAAATATAAACCTGACAAAAAGCAAACCCAAACATCAAAGGCTTCAGACAAGATTTGGTAATATTTGGACTACCACCCATCTCAGTTACTTCTATATGAAGAAAAGATGAATTACGCCATTTGCTGCTCACATGGCAATTTTTACTCACCTGAGAGTCTGGGAATTATCTTGTACAATATATATCTAACATATAAAGCAAAATATAAAATCAACAACAGTGATACCTTCGTTGGCCAACCAAAATGCACTAAAATACATCATGCAAGCTTTCAATGTTCCACTGGTGTCTTCATCAGGGAAAAGATGTTAAAAAATTATACAGGAGGGAAAAACTCATGGTGTTGGGAGTTGCATTTTATATCACATGTTGTCTCACATGTTGTTTTATATCACATGATGTAGTTTTTAATCATCTCCTGTATGATTTCCCCCCCAAAACATCTTTTGCCTGATAAAGAAGGTGTAGCTTTGAGAACTTGCATTATGTGTTTTGTGCATTTTAGTTGGCCAATAAAAGTATCACCCTTTTGTGTATTTTACATTTTGTTTAATTTTTCTGTATGGCCAGCATAGCTACCCCTAAATGTGTTTCCTGAACCTCTGTTATATAATTAATAGTTGCCATTCATTTTTTCTGAACGACAATTTAATTAGTATACACATGAAACATGATTTTCTTCTCCCACTAACATATATCTATCTCTGGTGACTAAACACAGAGCGAGTTCAGAGCATATATATTTGGAAAGATTTGCTGTGGGAAAATAATTTCATATTGCCACAAGTAATAGTATCAGTTTACATATGATGGTTTAAACATACATCAGTGGAAGTATTGTAGGGCAAGAGTGAGGAATTAATTACGGCAATTCCAGCAGTGTAGATAAGGTACAGGTTTACAGTACATACAGTTCTAAAATGGCATCAAAACAATATGAGCTCTGCTAGATGTGACTGTAAGCCTACCCCATCCAACATCCTACTTGTCACTATTGCCCGTCAAATACCTGTGAGAAATCAATAAGCACATACCCTCCAACTGTCCCAATTTGGCATCATCCCACTTTTTAATCTGCTTTCAAAATGTGTCCATTTCCCTCTTCTCTTCCCACTTTCCCCCTTTGTAACCATCTTACCTCAGTTGCTGCAAACTGAATTCAATCTAAAAAAAATAGTTTGCACTCAATGTCTAAGGAGCAGGGGGGGAATCTTGCCCTTCCCAGCATTCTCTGGCAAAAGGAAACTGCTGCATCCTCTGATAGCTTGCGTGTTCTCAGTCATTAATTCCTTACGCCATCTTGACCACTGATGTTATTTGACCACACGTGTCCCAGTTTTGAGCTCTGAAATATTAGAGCAGGGGTAGGCAACCCAAGGCCTGGGGGCCGGATGCGGCCCCCCAAGGCCTTTGGACCGGCCCCAGGCCGGTCCTGCCGCTGCCGCTGCCCATCATGATGATATTGATTATTGTTGTTATTACTTGTTCTTGGGGTTTTCTTGGCAAAATCTCCACAGGGGTTTTGCCATGGCTTTTCTGGGGCTGAGAGAGTGTGCATGCATATATTTTTAATTTTTTTAAAAAAAAAAATTATTTATTTATTTATTTATGGTGCTTCGGCTCCCCAGTTGTCTGAGGGACAGCAACCCGGCCCCCAGCTCAGAAAGGTTGCCTACCCCTGTATTAGAGCCTATGCAAACAGACACCACTGAACTTTATACAGTGTTGCAAGAAAACAAACAGCACTTCTAGATTCATTGTATCAATTGTATTCATTGTTTTAATTTAAAAAAACAACAAACCTGCTATCTATTTATGTGCATAGGAAAAGATTTATGGGACTTAGGAGTCAGCTGGGAGTGAAAGTGCCAACTGAAAGACTGGGCCAGTGGTGGCAGGACAGTCCAGAACCATCTAGCTGGCCACAAGGCATCACCTACTGTGAGTAGGGGACTGCCAGACTAGCCAGCTAACATTGATTACTATTTCCACTGACAGATAGCACTGTTTTAAAGGTTGTTTTAGAGCATTTTGGTTTGGTTTTAAAAATGTAAATGGGGATGGGAAAGCAAGCTGTACAGGTCAGAAATGGCAAAGGCAGAGTCATATGCTCTCATGGAGGAAAGAGAGAGAAATGTTTAATAGCTATCTCACCTTCCAGTCACCTTGCCAGCTCAAGGAACTTGGAGAGTGAGTCAGGTCACCCACAGAACCTCACCTTGCTCTTATGTAATGCCAGGTTATTTTTTATTTTTTATTTTTAAGCACACATTGTTTATCATCTCCTTAAGGATGAGGAGCCTGACCTGTCATGCTTTACAGAGACCTGGTTGGGAGCTGACAGTGGTTCAACATGGGCATAGGCTCTCCCAGCTGGAAAAGTGGATGGGGTGGTGGTGGTGGTAGCTATGTCTACAAAGACCATCTCAACCTGACCAGAGTACATATCACAGAGCTAAGTCACATTGACTGTGTATACCTGCGCCTGAAAACCAGGGATAGACTGGGATTCTGTCAGTGTACTATGCACCCCATTGTCTGATCCCTTGGTCAAGCTCACTAGAACTGGTCTCAGACCTGTTGTTGGAGTCCTCCAGACTTTTGCTTCTGGCAGACTTCAACATACCATTGGAAGCCAGTTTACCAGGTGCAGCCCAAACATGGGCCTATCCCAATTGGTTTCCGAGATACACATTTGGCAAGTCACACTCTTGATGTGGTTTTCAACTTAGAACAAATGGATCTGTGAGTGGTGGTGACTAATACTTCCAAGTTGCCATGGACAGATCATTTTCTGTTCAGGGCTTCCATCACAGCTACAAGCTGCCCTGCTGGGGTGGCGGACCTATTAAAATGATCTGCCCTCAAAGGCTAATGGATCCCTTGAAATTCCAGGGGGCCTTGGAAGGTTATACAGCTGGCATCACCAATGACCTTGTTGAAGTTCTGGTTGATAAATGGAAGTAAAATCTGACTAGGGCTATTGACATGGCTACCCTCAGACATCCTCTCCGGCCCATTTATAAACAATGGTGTACAGAGACTCTCAGGGATCTGAAACAAGGACTACAACTAGATCGCAGATGGCAGAAAACACTCTTTCTGTACAACAAGACATGATATAAACATCTTTGTTCCTTGGCAATACAGTTGGCCCTCCATTTTCATGGATGATCTGTTCTGGACCACCACCACTCCCCCAGTGAAAGCAGAGACTTGCCATATTCAAGCCCCATGGGCTTGAATGGGGTGCACACCCCACTGAAGTTAAAGGAGGTCACTCCTCTGTGAATATTTGAGTCCAGAGATCTCATGTCCGCGAGAACAGAGGGATGAATGTACATGCAGCAAGGAAAACTCTTTTCTGCACATATTGCATCTGCAAATTCACATCCAGCTGAGCTGTTGTGTGGTGAGAGGTCTATCTCAGGTACTCTCCCCTCTGAACCTGACCTTAGAACCTTCAGTAGCTCACTATGGTGCTTTTAATAACCATTTTGCAGACAAAATCTCTCACATAAGAGCCAATTTAAATGCCACCATTGGAGTGGAAGTCAATAATAAAGTGTTCAACAACTCTGTGAGTGGGATTACACTAGTTCAGTTTCAATTGGTGAGTACTGTTGTGATGTGGACAAGATGCTGGGGCATGTAAGGAAAACAACTTGGTTTTTTGATCCCTGACTCTCTTGGCTGGTCATTCAGGGAGGATATGAAATTAGATTTCAAATACAAAATATCATTAATGCATCTCTCACGGAGGGAGTCTTTCCATCCTGTTTAAAAGAGGCAGTGGTTAGACCACTGCTGAAAAACCCCTCCCTGGATCCTCTGGACCTTATTAATTACAGAGCAGTATCATATCTTCCTTTTTTGGGGCAAAGTGATTGAGAAGGTAGTTGCCTTCTAACTCCAGGCAGTCTTGGATTACACACACTTCCTCAACCCATTTCCAACCAGTTTCAGAGCAGGATATGGAGTTGAGACGTCTTTTGTCCTCTTGGTAGATGATCTTTGCCAGCACATTGACAGCATTGCTTTCTCTTGGTCCTGCTATCATCACAGGCCCACTTGGTGAGGACATAAGAAAAAGCCTTTACAGTGACTATTCCCACTTTCTGGAACTTTCTGGAGACTAGACTGGCCCTCTCTCTGCCTTCCATTTTCTTCTTGTTGTTGTGTGCCTTCATTTCTGACTTATGGTGACCCTAAGGCCCTTGGTATCAATGGATTTTCTTGGCCAGACTTGTTCCAAGGAGATTTGCATTCCCCTCATGCTGAGAATATGTGGTTTGCCCAAGGTCATCCAGGGCGTTGCTGGCAAGCAAATACTTTTTGTTTAAGCAGGGTTTTAATGTGTAAGCAGGGAACTGTCATACTGGAATGAATGTTTTATTTGATTTTTTTTTTAAAAAAACTTGTGTGTCTTTCAAATGTTTATATGCTGTTTAATGTATGGATTTAAATTGCCTTTCTGATTATATTGTTAGGTTTTTTTAATTGATTTTCTTTGGGAGCTGCTTTGAGTCCCAATCTGGGAGAAAGGCAAGAAACAAACGAAATAAGTAAAAATAATATATAAAGTAAATTAATATGTCCTTTTTGTAGCAAATGAAACCATTGTACTACAAGGTTAGAACGATAACTATTTATCATCCATCATTGAGTGACTGGAGAATTTTAATGCCTTATTTATACATGGATTTGCATCTTACAGATGCCATCTTCAATCAGATATATTTTTGGATCTATGGTCATCCTATATTAATCTAGTGTCATGAATGGCTATGAATTAGGATGGGCATCTCCAGTATAAAATCTAGTATGACTATGTATCAATTACAAAAGAGCATGACACGGATTTGTATTTGACTAGTATTTGTGTTCTGCTGCTTGGCTTACCACTAGTTATTGTATGAAGAAGAGACTGGACTAATTCAAGATGGCTCATCAAGCCCATAACTACCTATATCCTATGTACTTCTTTTCTCCATTTGTTCCTCCTTTCCTTTATCTTCCTTCCTTTGTAATTTAAAAAAAATTGAAGTCTAGATTATTTCACTTATTTCTGGCAAAGCCATCAAACACTGTCATTACAGAAAATTCTGGATTTATTGCCAAAAGCTATAATTCAGAAAGTATTGGCTCCAAAAAACAAAAACAAACAAACCCACAACTCATTCAGATGTTGGAAGTTACTTTCTTGTACTGCAAATCTCAGAATCACCTTCACTACTCCTAATTGTGGCCATGGAGGGGGGGAATACTTGGAGTTACAGTAGAAAAATCACCTTTCTAATTTTAATTCATTATGAGTGGTGGTGGTGGTTTCTTGCTACCAGCGTTGCAATATTATATGTTCCAAATACTTTAGCATATTCAAGTCAAGCTTTCTCATCTAAATAGTCATAATAACTAAAAATGGAATATAAAAATATAGTTGTGGAAGAGATTTTTTCAAAGAGGGAAAAATACAATGCAGATTTTTTTTGAACATTACAAAATCAATGATGGAGCCTCTTGCCTTTTCCTCCCACTTCAAAGCAATCACATAAGGCTCCAGGTTTTATTTGAGCAGCACAGATAGTAGGGATTGGGTAACTAGTTCCAGCACATTTATATAGTATAAATCACCCATTACCCCACTAGTGTTTAGGCAAGAAATTATGCACCAAGTCTTGCTACAAATCTAACAGCTTCAGGTGGATTTCAGCCAAAAAGCAAGAAGGACAAATTTCTAATAGATACTTTTTAAACAATCTTGTACTAACTACTTTGGTTCCCAATTTATTTTTGGACCAAATGCATATATGTATGTACCTCTGAAACTTAATGCAATTTGGGGTCATGATATCAACTCCTCCTCTATGTGTCCTATTATATATTGCTCCACAGAGTGACATTAGGTAGTGAGAAGTGAGACAGGGTCTTCTCTCTGGCAAAAAGGTCGGATTGATCCCATCTTTGCCTAGCTTTAGACAGACTGCAAAGAATGTTGTTATTTATTTATTTATTGATAACTTTCAAAGGATTTTATTCCACCCTCAGGAAGTTCTAAAAATGGCTTGTGCTATTCGGCTTATTTTAATATGATATTGATTTTAAAGACCTAAATACTCTAAAAGCACTATATGTTATCTGATCTTGGTAGGTTCAGTATTTGGATGGAAGACCGCCAATGAATACTAGGTGCTATATTTAGGCTATATTTTACAAGAAGGAACTGGCAAAATCACTTCTGAGTTCCTCATCTAAGAAACTGCATAAATTTAATGGGGTCCACAGTCCACTTGAAGGTGCATGCACACATACACATTGTTTTTAAAGTAGTATATCACTTCAGGAGCATTTCATGAAGAAGAACAATTCATAAATACTTTAATGTAGGGAAATACCAAACCTATACTTAAAAGCTGATGCATTAATATTTGACTTAATCATTATAAAAAGACCTATTCTATTACTGTATTAAAAACATTTGTGATAAACAATATTTTGCAAAACCAATGACCCTATGAAAGAGATCACTATTACTATCAATTTATGAATTACATATTGGTAAAAAAAATTGTTAAAGAAAGTGACTCTATAGAATAAATGGATTATAAATCTTTCCCCTCAATATTGCCCATTTATCTGGAGACTCTATAACCTACAGAATAAACAAGTTTTAATACTAAATTAGATATTTGGCAATATAAGAACATCAACCTAGCTGTAATCTTATTATGAAGTAAATCTTATTTTTTGCAAAAAAAAATCAATGAACATATGCTTAAGCATAAGGAATTAGACAGATTAAAGTATAAGAAAGTTGGTATAAATTATTCCAAAATATTTGAATGGTCATTATCTGTAGCATATGTGATTTGAGAATTGTTCTCCCAACACATTCAAATTACAAGTGCAATATCAAAATAGTTTTACAGAGGATATCAAACCCACTTGTATTTAGTGTTCAGTAAAATATTGGAAGACATTTCAAAAAATGTAGACACTCATAATTTTAAAAATATCCAATTTTCCTAAGGTTTTCTGAGCAATTAAGCTTTCAACAAATAATTATGCTATGTGAAAAATAATTTAAGCGATGTTAATGTCACGAGATCCACAATGTTCAAAATACATAGCTTTCTAATTATTTTATATTTAGTTTGCCTTAAAGGCCCAAATTATAACTTGATGTCAAAGCTCAGGTGTTATTGTTTTGGTACTGCACCTTCAACTCTCACTTATAATGACATTTTCATAGGGTTTTATTGGCAAGATTTATTCAGAGGGAGTTTGCCACTGTCTTCCTTGAAGACTGAGAGAGTGTGACCTACCCGTAGCAATGATTAAAACCCTGGTCTTCCAAAGTCATCGTCCAGCACTCAAACCACTAACATCATGCTGGCTCTCCTCAGGAAGCGGCAAGGCCTCAAGTGCCCATGTTTTGGGAGAGGAGAGTTTACAGCAATGACTCCAAGTTAAAGCATACGTCAAGTCCCAAAATAAAGAGAGAAGTGGGTCAGGTTAGAAGCCATCAGTCCAAAGAGCTGAGACAAGTAATTGTCCAAAAAGAGGGAGAAAGGTAAATGACAGGAATAGCATCCAAAATTCAAGGATGTAGATGCTATTCATATAACCCAAACAACATGATGATGGAACAGGTTGGAGTAAATTCTGAGGAGCTATGGCTTTACAGGCCCTGGAGAATAAGGACTAGCCATCTGAGACAACATAGAGTGTTGCAGCCCATGTGAAAGCCTTGAAATACAGAGTACCATGCTTGTGGAAGCTGACACAAGACAAAGCTTGTTCTCCAACCCTAATTGGAGGTTCTCCAACCCTGGTTTTTTGAACCCTCCACAACAATGACTTAAACTTAAACTAGCAGGCATCATCACTTAATATAAGTAATTAGGCCGATGAGGGGAGGAGGAAAGTAGAATCTATGCCCCTAGTGTATTTTTATCCTATGATAAACATACAAATATTTATTTTAAATTACTTTCTGAATAAATGGAGGTTATATCTGAATATTTATTGCCTAAGAAAACTCTATGAAAATAATGGGGTTGCCACAAGTCAATAGGTGACTTGAAGGCACATATACACATTTTTTTTAAAAAATGTGTGTGTTTATCCAACATCTGTCTCTTGCTAATAAATAAAACTTCTATGACCAAGTTTCTCTGATCTTAAGTATCTTGAAATGCAGATAGCTGAAAGCTCAAATATAAAAAGCCTTATTTAGAACAAATCTAACACAGAAACATCACCTGAGACAAAATTGCCTGTCCTTCAGTCCTGGTTAAAGTAGACCCACTGAATCTATTATATTTATCTACATGTTGACTCAACATTCAACACTAGATTCAATGGGTCTAATCCACTGAGATCAACCAAAATGATTCCAGCTAATATTGATCTACTAATGCAGTATACTGACTGACACCAACTTCACAAGGTTTCAAACATGTTTTTACCAGCCTTATATTGCAGGAATGCCTGCAGCATAACTTGATAAGTTTTGTTTTCAAAGCATTGTCCCTACTGTTGTGCTACAACCAAACCCCAGGAATATTCACTGGCACAAAAGGAGTCCTGCTAAATCAGATGAAAAGTCTACTAAGTCTAGCATCATGTTTCATAGAATGACCAAGCAGATGCCTCTAGCAAGCTCATAAGCAGGACCACTCCCCACTGTTGTTCTAAAAAAATAATGATCAGGAGTATCCTGTATTGAAATACCATTTAGCCACCATGATTTATGTAGACATACTGCATTAAGATGTTTAATTTCCATTTAAAACTATGTGTGGTCTAGTAACTTCGAAAACATGCTCTTCTCATACAAGTTGTACATCAAAACAAATCACACAGTCAAAACTCCACTGCTTTTACCTCCTTGTTCACCGAGTCGAACCAAATTCATCATTGCCAGTACTGAAAATGGAAGATGTAATAAGGTCTGAATACCTACTTGCCTATTTGTTAATACTATTCCAAAGTTTGTACTCCTTTAACATTTCATTAATAACATCATTGTTATTCAGGAAGCCTCCTGGGGATTTTAGAGGGCTAAACTGCAATAAACCCAAGGTACATAAATGAAACCTATTACGAGCTACTCAGTCAATAAAAACTAATTGGATCAAACAATAGTGGTGAACCAGGGATAACCTTTGCTTGTGTACAGCAGAGGTTATAATAGGACACACTAAGCATTGTTAACAGTGAGGCAGTTGTATTCTCAGTACCTATGTTGAACTCTCCTCCAAAGAATTCAGGTAGCAAAATGACTGAAGACAGAGTGAGAAAAGTCAGATGCCCAGTTTTTCTATCTGTTGCTGCTAGCATTAGCCCTGCCATCACCTCCTGAAACTGATTTCACAATAAGTAATATTCTAATAATATTTGGAAGTACCATGCTTTAGATTAGAAGAAAATTGCAAATTGTGAAGATTTATAAATAATTGCTATTGCAACAGAATTGTGTTGAACAAAACTGCTCAGCTGCTTGAACCAATTAAAAATATATTTAAAACAAACTAAAAGAACATTCCTGTAAAAAGGTGAGTTGCTAGGAATTTTTTAGAAATACTGTAGGCAACAGCACATTTTCAAATGAGCCCCACCATGTTACAATGTCCATTTGGTCTTCCCAGCACCAGCAGGATAGTTAAACAATCTGCCAACTGCAATCATCCTTAACAATCTTTTGTTAACACGAGTTAGTAGGCAAATGTCCGTTCTAAGCCATACATAACCTTCCCAAAATCTTTATGAGTAATTCCAGCTGCAATCACTTATCCTGAGGTAACCCTTAGCAGACAACCCTTTACAGCCTATTTCATTAAACTTATCAGAGGTTTCTCAGTGAGAAGATTATTACCAGTAATAGCTGAAAACCTTTCCAAGCACTACAAGGCTGTCCCTGCAATGCACACCTAAAAGGAGAATGTCATGTGTGTTCTAGGACACACATTCACTTCATACTGCTAATACTTGGGACGTGCTTCATTTGAATCAAAAGTGAAGACACATGGAGCTGGATGAGAACTCCTTTCACCACATCTAAATCAAAAATCTCTCTCTTGTGCTGAACTCTGAAAAAAACAAAACAAATAAGTGTGTGGTTTATAAAGAAGCAGCTATGACTTCCCTGATAATTTACTGCTATTTTCACCTTGAGCACAAATCACAGTAAATACCTATGAATTTTATTGCAATGCAAAGGATCTTTGTGACAGGCAGAGATGGAAACTGCCATTTCTAAAAAGGAAGAAGACTGAAAGGAAGCAAACTTTTAAAATGTCAGACCACCTGATAAGCCAAACTGTCAAAATTATATATGTCTTGCTAATACAACAAACAGAACTTATAGGACTTCATATCTTGTAAAAATATATATTATATTATGTGTGTTTATGTGCCTTCAAGCCATCTGTGGACTTATGGCAACGCCATGAAATTCAGAGGGTTCTCTTAGGTAAGGAATACCCAGAAGTGGTTTTGCCAGTTCTTTCTCTGAAATGTAGCCTACAGCACATGGTATTTGTGAATGGTCTCCCATCCAAGTACTAACCAGGGCTGACCTTGTTTAACCTTCCAAGATCAGAGAAGTTCTGGTGCTGTTAGAGTATTTGGTACATACAATATTATACTTGTTATTAAAATACCAACATTTATAAATAAATATCATCCATTATTGTAGGAATAATCATCTGCTAAAAGTAAGCTGTGTGCCCCAATAACCAAAGAGTAACAGAACAAAGCCTACTTTATCAACTTTCTGAAATGGCAAACAGCCATAATTTCAAAGAGTATTTTGTAAAACAAAAAGAGTGCGGTTCTCAGTGGGACAGACGCAGAAGACAAGAGCCTAAGTAATTAAATTAAAAATTATACCCTAGAAGCACCAGTTCCCATCTGATCTTGGAAGCTAAGTAGGGTCAGCCAAGGAATACCAAGTACTGCAGGCAATATTTCAGGGGAAGGAACTAGCAAAACTACCTGAGTATCCCTTGCCTAAGAAAACCTTATGAAATTCATGGGGTCACCATTAAGTTGACAGGCAACTTGAAGACACATATGGTCGCCCTCCATATCCACAGATTCTTTATTCATGGATTCAACCATCCATGGTTTGAAAGATATAATTTTAAAAATTACATAAAGTAAACTTTGATTTTGCCATTTTATATAATGGATACTATTTTACTACACTGTTGTATTTAATAGGACTTGAGCATCCACAGATGTTGGTATCCACAGGCAGCCCTGAGCCAAACCCCAGTGAATATACCAAGGGTCTACTGTACACATAAATCATACAGGGATTTGATAATGCAAGTGGACAACAACCTGTCAGAAAACATCTTAATTTCTCTTTATTAAACTATGGAACAAATTTCACAGAAGTGTTTAGTATGATTCATTTCTGGACTAGACCTATGTAATAGATATCCCAGAGGCTGCCAGGACCCACAGCAGACCACCACATATGAAGACCTCCTCTTTTAAATGGGCTGATGCTACCACCACATTGTAGTTGATCACTTCAATAGGAAAACCACTTTTAATTTATCTTTCATTAGCCACCACAGGTCTCAGTACCTATAGTTCTCACAGTGTACTCTTACCATATCTAGAGAGCCTTATTTATGCCCCAGGAGCATAACTCCAGGTTAAAAAAATTAAATAAATATCTCTCTAAAATAAATAATTAATATTACTCTTTATTTGTAAATATCATTCACCAACATCAGTACTATTTTAACCAACTTCAAGAATAGTTTAGATCAGGGGTAGGCAACCTTTCCCCTTTAAGGGCCGAGGGACTTCAGCTCCCAGACGCCTCAGCCATGTTGGTCAATAGTCCCATGTTGGCCAATAGCTCCTGGGATTCTGGGAGCTGAAGTCCCTTGGCCCTTAAAGGGGAAAGGTTGCCTACCCCTGGTTTAGAGGCTCTGCTTTCATCTGCTATTTAACCATGTGGCAAATTGTGCTATCCCAACTCCAATAAAGCATAATCATAGTGCTATAGTTGTGTAGTGCGAAAGGACTCCTGAAGAAGGAACCCACTCTCAGATACAAGCAGCCATATTGCTACTGCCAAAGGACAAGGCCTATATAGGGAAACAGATCTACTCTGCCTCAGATGCATGAGGACACCATTCTAGTGTAATGGTTGTAATTTATTTTCAAGGTATTTTACAAGGGAGGGGTCACTTTTTAAAGAATCCTGACAGAAGCCCTTCTCAGCTATTTTTCCAGCACTGAAGGCAAAAAGAGGTGAAGACTGACGATCCATGCTTCCTCCCTCTCATTTCTTTCCCCACATGTTAAAGGGAAAGAGCAATGAAACAAAAACATTACCCTATAAGAAGGCTCTTTGGCAGCATTTGCGAATCTACGGTACATTATGAAACCAACCCTAATACTAACCTTACGGGCTTTACTTCCCATACTTCCACTACAATATCATCATAACTGCCTGTCAGAAAAGAAGAAAAAAAGTTCTGATGCAGAAATTGACAAATGACAGATTTCCTGGATTTCCTGAATTCACTTTCAATTATTTTAATGAATCACAGCAAAATGAATGAGCTTCAACTGCAGTCAGTCCTATTTATACACTGCAGGGCAAAACATTACCACGGTAAGGTCGCAACCACCTTACCAATGATGCAGAATTGTTATTCTACCAGGGAAATTTCAATGATTAAACAGTTTTTTTGAACAAAACACCTGAATCCTCCCACTACAAACAAGTAGTCAGTTGCTTAATAGTGAAATCACTCTATTGTTATGCAAAACCCAACAGTGCATTTTTTCCTGGCCACACAGAACTAATTATTTTAATATCAACCCTATACTATATACTTTTTGAACATAAGTTATTTTAGATTTTAAAGGGGCTTTTACTGACATGGGAAACAAGTAAAGAGAGTAAATGTTTAGTATCCAAAAATCCAAAATCTGAAATGTTCCAAAGTTCCATGAAACTTTTGACTGCCGACATGATTCTTTGAGATGTTAATTTTGGAATATTTTGGATTTTAGGGTATACTAGACCCTCTCAGCCAAAGAAAACCACTGGGTGACCTTGGACAAGTCACACTCTCTTAGCTTCAGAGAACAGCAAAGACAACCCCCTCTGAACAAATCTTGCCAAGAAACCCCCATGACAGATTTTCTTATGGTTGCTATAAATTGGAAATGACTTGAGAGCACAAAACAACAAAATACATCTTATTTGTAAGGCCAGAGAGGTATGTGAGAGACATGAGGCTGGAGAAAGACATGAGGATCTGTGAAATGGGAGCCATTCAAGCATAGTTTGCTGTGAATCCACATGTCCTATCCTCCCACAAATCTGCCTTGCATCTCTCTCCAACCCTGCATATACAGTGTGTACTACACTGCTTGTATTACAGAATCTGACAAAATCCAAGCTCCCAATACTTCTGGTCCCAAGTATTTCAGATATAGGATATTCAACCTATATTGTTCCCGGGGTTTAAAAATGTGTGAAAATGCACCCTCCAAATCTTAATGTCAAAATAGTTGATCAAAAATATTCTAGTAGTAGTCTCAGCTTCTGGTCACTTAACTTCTTGCTGGGCTACTGGCTTATGTCTGGTGAGCTGGAGGATTTGCTCTACGTAAAGACACCCACACTTGTTGGAAGAACATGTTTAATATATAGCTACAGCTGTTTGGAATGGCATGGCATGAGGCTTAGATCCAGATATGAAGACTAACAAACAAATGACCCATTGCACCCAGAAACTGAACTACTGATCCAAGGCAGGAGGAAGTAAAGTGATGGATGGCAGCTGAGAAGCTACTCAGGTACACTGATACTGTGTGATCATCTGCCATCTTAGGGTGAGGCAGGTTCCATCCCTAAGCTGTGCATTATCCATATGATTCACATCCACTACTTTGAACAGGGATTTCATGGAAGTGATGGGTTCAAACCCAATCCCCCACTAACTTCTATGGTTCTAACCATGTCACCACTGCCCCAATTGCCTTGGGAGATGGTGATTACCTGAATATAAACTTCCATAGTGGAGTAGAATGAAGGCTTAAGCTTCAACATTTGCTTTCAGAGAGAATGATCTCCCTCATCTAGCTGATTGGTTGCTTCCTCCTAAGCTCATAAAATCTCAGGGAAATTTGAAAGAATCCCACTGCAAGGGGGGGGGATAACTGGTTTTTGTCCGCTGCTCACCTGCCTGCTCCCTCACCCATCTGCTCGTTTTTTCTCTCACTGCCTTGCCAGGTGGTTATCTGCCTTGCTCCAACCACCTTGGCAACCCCTCCATCCCCTGCTGCTCACTGGGTACCTCCGCCCCCTGCCACCTCTGCCCTTTCAAGCCCCTGATGATGATGTTAAGCCAAGGAGTGAGGAGCGGGGGGGGGGGGCAGGGAAGAAGGAGGCATTCAAAGAAGCAAAAGCGGCAACAAGTAGCAACCCTTCAACCCCTTCCCTACTCTCCCCCTAGGATGATGTTAAGTTGAGGCCAGGTTGAGTAAGAGCATGGGAGAACAGAAACAAATCAGAGACAAGTATAGAGATATATAGAGCAAAAAACAAAGGCAGTTCTTTGGACAATATTTCATCATGGCGAGACACACACTTGTGTTTGGGTGCTCAGTGATTTTTAAAATACTGTACTTCCATTTGTAGGTTGTAGAATGAACATATGAAAGAATAAGGGGTTGGAGTTTCACTGCAGTAAATTCTTACTGTAGCCATTAATAAATGAATAAATCTATCTTTGCACCAATGGGTTTGACTCTCATCATGATCACCCTTGAATCTGTTCTAGTATGGTCCTAATCAGGCCATGACCCACAATAGAGCTGTAACAATGAACTGAGCATGAAGAATGAAATAAAAAGACAACTACAGAAACAAAGAAACAGCTTTAAAATATTAAAAAAAACCAACAAGGAAGAACAGATTGTAGGCTTTGGCAAAAAATCTTCATGGGGCATGTTTTTTCCCATATCGAAGGACTTCTTTTAAACACATAGATACACTGAGCAAATCACTCTTATTTAGTCCTGAAAATAACTAATAAATGTACAAGATCTACAATATACAAACATGTATTTGTTTCAGTGAGCTGAATGTGATAGTAGTCTTTTCTGAATCATCCTAGTTTTCCACACGCAGAACATTTGAGTATGGAGTCCTTCAGTAACTCAGTTACTTGAGGTAAACAATATGCCATGTATGACCCAAGATCTTTTGCTAACTGAAAAAAGGACATGATGGTGCCTTCCTCCATTTCACATATAATAGCTAAGCAGTCAACAACTGAATTTCACTTCAACACTGATGACATGATAGTGCCCTCTATTACACTAGCTGTAAAAATCTAATTCAGGACATTCTTATCAAACAATATTGTATCTACAGTTCTGTCCTCCACTGCCCATCCCTGCCCCATCTATAAAATAGTGCCCATGGTTCTTCACAATGATTTATTTCTTTTGAAGTGCATGCAGATATAGATTCTATTAATGATTATTTAGGCCTAGCTAGAAAAACCTAAAATCAAAATTAATGGTGCTAATTAAATTCAAGTATGGGATAAGGACTTAGATGTTTGTTTACATGTATTATCTCGCATTCATATTTTCCACTTACTAAACTAACAGAAACTCTAATCAACACTCATCTTAAAAGGCTTCCCAAACATTAATTAATGCTCTTAGTACTCCTGTAAGAAAGGTGGATAGGAAAGTAATTTAAATCCCTCTATAATTATCAAACTGTGAAAGCTGGCACCCTGCTAATTGTCTTGTAAAGAGTATGTGGTACATTTCCCACAGAACAATTCCAATTTACTTTAAGATAACCAGGAAAGATGCTTGAACTCTGAAGCAGTATGAAACTAAAAACAAGCTTGGATTTCCACAACATATTTTCTATTAGCCATATTTATCTCTTTTGCTTTAATAAATTTTCATATAAGATGGAAGTATAGTTCACTGGTGCAGCACATTTTTTTATATACAGAAAGACCTAAGTCAAGGTACCTCCAGTTAAAAGCATCTCAGTCACATAAATCTAGAAGGCACTGCAGTCAGAGTGTACAGTACTGAGCTACAAAGACTAACAGTTTCACTGGTTGACCACCCACCAGTGTTGTGGAGGGGGTTGAAAGCATTTTTTCCAAGTTCTGCTTCACACATAGGATAAAACAAGAGTTCCAACTTTTCCACAGATAAAAATCTACTTCTTTTTTCATTTATTTTTCTTTCCTTGTATTTGTAGACTTCATACATGACTACATCCTGCAGATCTTCTAGTCTATATATAACTACCATTCCAGCTCACAAACTGGAAAACTTTTATTTAAAGTGCTGAAATGGTTATAGTTCAAGTCTTACAGATAAACTGAATTATGGATCAGCCTCAAGATTTTAATATGAAACAGTTGGATATTAATATAGCTAGCACAGCACTAGTCCAATTGCCAATGGTGATCCAAACTCTTAGGCTTTTGCCAAACCTACTGTCTAAGATCTAAACATTATAAACAGAGATTCTACAGCTTGATTTTGGGATTTTATCATTGAGCCTCTAAGATCCTCTGTACCTTAGACAAGCTACCTCCTTTAATTTAGTCTTTCTTAGACTGCAGAGATGGTTCCTCTGTAGATTTTTATTCTGTAATTTCCATAGTTGGCATTTTATAAATAGCACCCTTCAATGCTGTTTCCTTTATCTGTAAAACAGATGGCATGTTAGGAATTAGGTCACGGCAGTTGTTTGAATAACACAAAGCATGGGACTTCAACTGTTGGAAGGAGCCCACAAATAAGAACCTAGTGTAGATTGTACTGGGGAGACCACTATTGTTGATGTGGCTGTTTTAAAAAGAATGAAAAGTTGGGAATGGGCTTGTTCAGACCCAACTGTAAACATGCCCCTCTGTTCTCCTTTGATGCAGCCACTAGCAGGGAGCTTTGGGTTCAGTTTTCAATTGACCACAGGTTTTTTTTCTCTGAACCTTAAATGTTAGCTAATCTTAACTGCAGTTTGGTGAAACAAGCATCCCCAATAAACTATCATTTGAAGTTGTCTTGTTTCAGTAACCTTGCCCAAGTACATATATGATACTAAGAAATTATTAGTTAAAAGCTGTAGTGAACATTTCACATCTTATCACTGCAGTTGTCAGAGAAGAGTAACACAACCACAAACAGGAATGGCTTTCTCATATACAGTCATCCCCTCACATTTGTATTCAGCAGCGTCTCCATAGCTCCCCTTTTTAGAACTGTAGTTACAGGGGTTTTAAATTGGTTGGTATTATTTTCTGTTTTTAATTTGTTATTGTGATTTTAATAGATATACTGTTTCATAACTTTTAAGGGGGGGAGGGAAATATACTGTTTATGTTGTATGCTTTTAATGCTGTAAACTGCCTGGATTGGTTCGCCAAAGGGCGGTATAAAAATAAAATGTATTATTAATTATTATTATTATTATTATTATTATTATTCACAGATTACTATATTTGCTGCTGCCCTGATTCACTTTTAACAGGGACTCTGATAACACCATTGTCACTGGAAGGAAATCACTAGTGGTATGGCTAGGTCCAGCTGCATACACACATTCCCTCACTTGTTCATATGGGTGGAGAAAAGGGGATAGGATGGGTAGCATGAGGAAGGAGGGTGTGCGTTTTTCCTCACCCATTCACTCATGTGGGGAGATGGGGGGGAGCACAAGGAGCACATTCCCTCGCTTCCTTGCATAGGCAGGAAGGGAAAGGAGGAGCGAGTGTGAGAAGGAAGGGGACGTGTATTTGCTTGCTCATTCACACATTATAGATGGAGAAGATGATAGGATGGGTGTCCTCTTTCTCCCTCCTCACACCCCCTTGTTCCATCCCCTTCCCTCTTCTACCCAAGTGAGTAAGTGAGGAAATGCATGTGCAGCCAAAGCCAGCAACACTGCCAGTAGAAGTACTTTTTTGTGTGTATTAAATACAGTTTGGGAAGGCCAAGATATATTTCTGGTTATTTTGGAGGGTGGGCCTGCACGCCTAAACCCCATGAATGGGCCAACTATATTACTAAATAATTGTTTAGTATAACCTCTAAATGTAGCCCAAAATAATGGGTGACATATGCGAAGTAAAGTAAGGACCCCATGATTTGAATCCTATCAGCAATCCAAATTAAAGTGGAAAGAGTGAAAAACCAATTGTAAGTCAACATACACTCATTCAATGTAATTAGGACGAAAAATAGGATTAATATCTATTTTTAATTGTATTGCAAGTAAAAAAAAAATCTGATACATTCAATGATGGTAAAAGAATATTCTCCCTTTCCGTATCTGATTACAGATTTTCAGCTTAAAATAGTTTCAAAATAACTAATAAACACTAAGATGGTATTATTGGTGTAACTCAGATATGACTTATAGCCTAGATCAGGGGTAGGCAACCTTTCCCCTTTAAGGGCCGAGGGACTTCAGTTCCCAGAAGCCTCAGCCATGTTGGCCAATAGTCCCATGTTGGCCAAAAGCTCCTGGGATTCTGGGAGCTGAAGTCCCTCGGCCCTTAAAGGGGAAAGGTTGCCTACCCCTGATATAACATATAAACATAACATTAATTCTTACTGCCCATGTTGTTGCTGTTGTATATCTTCAAGTTGTTTCCGACTTATGGTGACCCTATCACGGGGTTTTCTTGGCAAATTTGTTCAGAGGAGGTTTGTCATTGTCTTCCTATGAGGTTGAGAGAGTACGACTTGGCCAAGGTCACCCAGTGGGGTTCATGGTCAAGCAGGGATCAAACCCTGGTCTCCAGAGTCATAGTTCAACACTCAAACCACTTTGCTATTATTTATAAAATACCAAAGAAGGGGCACATGTGATTAAAAAAAACCCCTAAAGTAGTTAGATCCAATACTACAGCATATGATTAAATATGGCTCTTAAATCTTGAAAGATAGAAGACTGGTCTGGGAAAATACATTTTCCTTAACTGTTTAAACGCATTGCCTGATTTTACAGGTGGTAATGGATCTAATCTCATTTAGATCCTTTAAAATCCAAAATAGTCCTCTGCCTCACCCTGTTCAAACCTCAAGTGTTTGTTTCTGGGTTTCCCATAGAATTACTACTATGGGAGAAGTAGCATACTCTCCACAAAACAGGCCCTTAATGTCATCCAGCATGGGTCTTCTTATATCTTTATATGTTTCTTCTCAAATAGAAAACACATCAAGATTATTTTGCAATATATGATGGAACTTTGGCTTCTCCAGTCAAATGGGACATTCTTGTTTGCCAATCCCCTCCAGTTAATTATTTATGGCTGGATTGAGCAGAACATCTAGGCCAGGGGTAGGCAACCTTTTTGAGCCGGGGGCCGGGTTGCTGTCCCTCAGACAATTTGGGGGCCAAAGCACCAAAAATAAATAAATAAACATACATACATATATATATATATATATATATATATATATAAAATAAAAAATATATATGCATGCACACTCTCTCAGCCCCAGAAAAGCCATGGCAAAATACCTATGGAGATTTTGCCAATAAAACCCCAAGAACAAGTAATAACAACAATAATCATTATCTTCATGGTGGGGGGTGGCGGTGGCAGGGCCAGCCTGGGGCCAGTCCAAAGGCCTCGGGGGGCCGCATCCGGCCCCCAGGCCTTAGGTTGCCTACTCCTGATCTAGGCTTTCTCAAAATGCAGTGCCTGAAGAGTTAATGGAATGAGGAGCTTATTATATGCTTTAGGCTGGCCTAGGTTACAGATTTGTTCGGCCACCAGAACAGAAGAAAGGCTCAACACAAATGAACCCAAAGTTTGTCTGCAGAAACATTTACCTAGAGTTTTCTGTGGGTTTTCCAGGCTCCTCCAGGTTATGAAAACCCAAAGACCCCAACAACATGACTCATGGGTGTGAACAAGGTAAACAATTCTTACTGTCTCACAGTGGGCGAAATGTTATGTAAGGTAGACTCAACACTATAAATGTCAACCCTAGCATTAAGTAGATATAATCTGCATGCATAACCCAGCAGTGAGTTTATGCTGTATGGGTTCCTTTTTTGCCTATCTACTGTTCAGTCTTCCAAGAATCTAGTTATTGAAATTAGGTTAGTGAGCGTGGGGATGGAGTGGGGGGTTGGATACGTGAATGAATGCTTACAGTTCAATTGTTGATGCTTGACAATCCAATACTTTATGTATAGAAGTTATATATGTATGTATCTCATCCCTGAACAAAGTCAAGTCAACCTCAACTGGAAAATAGGAAGAAAGCCAATGAATGACTAAGGAAGAAAGCCATTGCCAAACTGGCAATAAAATTAGTATATCTTTTTAATAAACAATCAAGGCCCATGTTTTCACTCTCAAAAACAAAATCCACTGTGTACATTTCACTCTACACTATGAAGCTTATTGCTTTTGGCAGGACTTTGTGAATCAATGTGCTGTAGGCTACTGGAATGTGTTAAAATCAGCATAAATTCATCACAGTTGTTTTCCAAGCACAAATCTTATGTAAGAATTGTGCTTGCACTAATCAAGATAGCACAATAGCTCCCTTTCATCAGTGTCATCAAAGCACAAATTTATTCATTTCCCAAATACTGATCTGTGTAAATGCTTGGATTTTTTTAGGAGAACCTTTAATGCTGTACTCTGCAGAGTGTTGCTATTCTGTGCAGCAGGATTAATGGACTGCTGATAAATCCAAGCTGGAAAAATGGAGCACAAGCCATAAATAAAAAGCCAGTGTAGTTTGTACCATTTCCTTTCCAAACACTAACAAAATTAAATTAACTCTGCTTCCAATTTGTTAAAAACATACAATTATTTTGCTATACTGTATACTACTTCCAATTTATAGTCTGTTCACAAACTGTTTCTCTTATTTACATTTGCATATGAGAACTCTCATGTTTAGTGTAGGAAATAGGCTTTACAATAGTTACCAGACATTTTATAGGTTTGTTTTTGAAAATAATTTCTTCCATGGAATCAATGTTCATTTTAATTAACAGGCTCATTAAATGCCTGGATTACACTGGCCTGTTTAACAGGATAAGTTGCTTAATCAGTCAATGTGATATAATTTCTTTGGCTACTAGCACATATCATGATTGCCATGTTTCACATGGTAATCTGGGTAATTGTTAATTTACATACATTAATTTAATTTTATGCAAATGTGAAATGTCCATTGCTTAGCACTGGGGATGAACCAAAAGAAATGACCCAGTCATAAGATCCTATTTGTAAACGTAAAACAATAACTGTGTCTTAACATAATAGGGCCAAAACTCATTGCAGATTGAGACTACTTCAACTGCCCTGGCTCAATGCTAGGGAATTCTGGGAACTGTAGTTTTGTGACACATTTAGGGCCTTTGCAGACTGCCAGAAATAGTGCACTTTAAATTGAGGCACTGCCCTGGCTCAGTGCTAGGGAATCATGGGAACTGTATTTTATTGTGGCACCAGCTCTCTGACAGAGAAGGCTCAATGTCTCAGAAAAAAATACAATTCCCATGATTCCCTAGCACTGAGCCAGGGCAGTGCCTCAATTTAAAGTCCACTATTTCTGGCAGTCTGCAAAGTCCCTTAGCCTTCTCTGTAAGAGAGATCTGGTATTACAAAAATCTACTAAACAGCTAAACAAACCATCCACTTTCCATCCATGGTTTGTTTATAACTGACATACAAATCAAGACTTCTAGTTGTCTCTTGCAACAAGCCAAAGTCATAAGCCAACAGGAGATGCACATCAGAGTGCTGGATTTCTTCCTTACAATGAGCAGTGAAGGGAAATTCAGCGATTTGTTTAGCTGCTCTCACTTTGAGAAATATGCTTTAAAATTCTAACTTACTGTGATGCCCTGATGCAACCACTGACATCTTATAACGAACCTCGCAACGTTTTCCATTTTTGTCTCATTGTCATAGCCTAATCTTCCATAACAGACCCATTAGCAGCCACATTACAAGATAAATTTCATCCTCTCACACATACAATTTTGGAATGGCTTACAGTGGTCATATTTATAAGTTTTATCAGTTTATACAACTTCATTGCAACAAGAGACTTGCATACATGTGAATACTTTGTGAGGGGAGGGATTTGGCATTGATAGTGAGGATAATTTTAATTTACTGTATTCATTTTTATTTCTCACATTTTCATAGCACTTATACTACTCATTCACCCGTTTACACACCATTCCAACATCTACACACAACATTAACACAGAAGGCTTACCAATTGTCCAGTACTAGAAAAGCTCCACCTTAATCAGCTAAATGAGTAAAGTTGGCAAGTGAAAAGAAAGTCAGGAAAAGGCTGCCATCACCGAGCAATGACTCGCCACTGAAAATGCTTACCAGAGGAAGATGCAAAGTAGAGTAAAGCATGAAGCAACTAGTTATCACAACTCTGCAGGTATGCAGCTACTTACTAGGCAACTCCACCTACTCTATCAGAATCTTGCATCAATCAATGCAACAGTCCCATGTCATCTTATTGATGCTTATTTCCTCAGATGTTACATTATTGACCATCATTCACATAGGCTTTTTGGGGGAGGGGTTGGAGGGGAGGGGGTTACATTCCAGTTTTCCTTATTAATTTTTTTTATTTCTTAAGGAGCTGGAATGTTTGGAACACTGAATAACAAACATCTGCAGTATCTAAGCCTGTGGTAAGAAAGGTTGCGTTTTAATATATTAAAGCCAAGCTTCTTACAGCCAATAGCTATAGAGATATCAAAGTCTACAGTCGGCGTTTCCCTCATTTTTGGTACAGATTTAGTTTTTGTGGAATTATGATCAGGATCAGTGTACCTGAGATTAAGGGCCTTTACAGACTGCCAGAAATAATGCAGCTTGAGACCACTTTAACTGTCCTGGCAAAGTGCTAGGGAATCATGGTAAATGTATTTTTTTCTGGGACACTGAGCCTTCTCTGTCAGAGAGCTCTGGTGCCACAATAAACTACAGCTCCCATGATTCCTTAGCACTGAGCCAGGACAGTTAAAGTGGCCACAAGCTGCATTATTTCTGGCAGTCTGTAAAGGCCCTTAGTTTAATATGAAACAGTATAATGTAAAATTCATCTTTCATCTTTCTAGAACCACTGTAAGCCTTCCACAAGATTACTTAAGTAGGCATTGCAAGCAGTGCAAGCAGGATGTGTCCTATTTCTTCTACTGAAGGTTATTGAGGCTTTACTATAAAACAATATGCATTCAAATACAAATTTAAAGGAGACAACGCAGTGGTATTTGACACTGTCATTTTGTGATTCCCTAAGAAATACAAAAGTATTACAACTTGGGATTTGCCAAGTGAGGAAAGGAAGTATGAACTCTGATTATAAATTACCTGACAAAAATTACCTGATTAAAAACAACAACAAACCAATAATGAGCACAGTATGATAAACTGAAAGATTGGATTTTGAAGCAGAGCTAATGCTCAGATATTACTGGTCTTGTAGTGTATTTTGAAATTTATTTTTAATATTTTTATTAAATACAATAAGTACAACAACATATACTTTTAAAACATATATCTATAATCAGCATACACAGCAACAGACCACCATCAAATGAATAACAAAACTCTACTAACAGTATTGACTTCTCACCCGCAAACTGATGGTTATATTCCACTATTACTTAACTTCCTTTATATGATATTATATTTATGTTACTACTACATATACATTCTGTTTAATTTATAAAGTCCAAAACAGATTTATAGTCCCAGTGCGGTAATAAACAATTCTCAGTCTTTCTTAAAATTGTCCAAAGATTTCTCCTTAATCAGCACAGTCAATTTATCCATTTCAGCAAGTTAAATTATTTTCATCAGCCAAACGTCTTTGGTTGGGGTAACTTCATCTTTCCATCTTTTAGCATACATAGTTTCTAGCCATAGTAATCATATATTGTAAAGTTTTTCTAGATTTATTCATTTGACATTCCAAACAGGAAAGCCTCTGGTTTCAACTGTATTTTCTCTTTAAAAATGTTTTCCAACACTAAGTGAATTTAAGTCCAATCATTCCATGCTTCATCACAAGTCAACCACATGTGGATTTGGCCCAATCTTCTATTTACATGTCCAACTGTATATTTTGAATTTTGAAAGAAAGACATTGCCAAACACTTACCAAACCAAACCAAATGAGGACAGGACCAATGGGACACTACCTTGATTACCTGTAAGAACATTTATAAATTGTTTCAAATGTGAATAATTGCTTAGATTATTCAATTCATAAATTATTAAAAATCTAGACCAGGGGTAGGCAACCTTTCCGCTTTAAGGGCCGAGGGACTTCAGCTCCCAGAAGCCTCAGCCATGTTGGCCAGTAGCTCCTGGGATTCTGAGAGCTGAAGTCCCTCAGCCCTTAAAGCGGAAAGGTTGCCTACCCCTGATCTAGATTATAGAGCAGGGGTAGCCCTTAAAGGGAAAGGTTGTGTACCCCTGCTATAGAGATTATGAAGTCCCTACTGTTTTTCCTCCCTGGGTGCATCCTAAACATGTTTTCCTGGATGAACAAGATTTATGATACTTCTACAAGAGAAAACAACAGACATGGTAGAAAATTAGAAGAATTATAGAACTTGGAGATCATGTAATCCGGTTCCCTGCACAATCTAGGATCTGTAATGCAAAATGCAACCAGAACATCCTGTCATATACTGTCCTGCCTCTGCTTGATTAACTCCAGCAAAAACAAGCTTACTATCTACCACCCAAAACAATCTGTTCCACTGTTGAGCAGCTCCTACCATTATGAAGTGTCTCTTAAGCCCATGCCCAAAGGATAGACTATACAATTATTTTTAAATACAGTGTTCTGCCTAAATGTTGAAGTAGCAATAGCAATTCTTAGGGGTGATGGATAAAGATTTAAGTCAAGAAATCCTCAATATATTTGGAAGCAGGTAAGCCAGTTGAGAACCGATGTATTTTGTTTTCCATTAATATGAGATGCAAAGAAATACTACAAAGTTATCAAGCTGTAAATTTAGTATCCCCATTACATATAAAATTACTGCCAGTTTTCCTTTCCATTATGACATGTATTAGTACACTTTGAGAATGGCATAATTCAGTAGGTGATGTTAAGTGTAGAATATGCTTTTGTGTTTCCAGTAGCACCTCAGATATGGTGCTAATGACTCAGATATAAAATAGACAAAGCAACACACCAGGTTCCACATTCTGTATTTTTCTCCCACAAAGCAAAAACTATAGCTTATACTTGTCAAGCAGAGTATTATTACTACTAAAGAGGTCACCAATTCCACTGCTGTTGTTATGTTTAAAACAAGCTGTCCAAGTAGGCCATTTGATTAAAAACCTATAAATTGCACCCCTGGGAATCGGGTTCTTACAGTAAAGAGGTCAGCTATTTCCTTCTAACTAAAAATAGTCAAAGAAAGGAAAGACACTACATTTACTGGCTAAGAAACAGCTTACAAAATTACTTCCATCTTGACTCCTGATTTTAAAAAATGGAAAAAATGAGGCTACTCACAACAGTTTGAAAGAAATTTCTACTCCTCCATATTTCAAATAAGGCTGGAACATAACCAGAACTTACATTAAAATAGTAATGAAAACTCCAAACTGCCAAAACAAATGCTAGAAAATGTATCTCTTTCCCAGGGAGAGTGATGTCAGCAAAAATAGAAACCCAATGCTTATTTTTACCACCATTCCCACAGAGATAGTAGGGAGTATGGTTAAGAATGAAGCTTAGTGGGCAACCATGTGCCTTCCCCTCTCTTCTGTAATATCATTAAGAAGCTGTTGCCACGCTAGGCTAAAAGGACAGAAAAAACAATGTCAGTCAAACTCTGGGATTTGTGGCATGAGTATGCAGACTTTGAGAAAGAAAGATAGTAGAATCTCAGAAATGCAGATTGCCTAACCAAGTCAGCACAGCACTGTCTACTTGTGTCATTGTCTACTAATGTTAACATGGATAATTTTGGAAGTTCTTGGTGTTTTTAAGATATAAAAAGCCTACAGCATAACCCACTCCCACAAATAGTCTCCCTGCAACTGTTGAAGGAAAGAGGTGAAAACTGGTGGAGAAGGGACTGACCACGCAGGGATACCAGACATCCTCCTTTTCCTACATTTAAACCTTTTGTCCACAAGGATTTCAAACCATCCTCTATTCTGAAAATGACAAAGAAGCATGAATTTATATTTATATGAGTGTTGTTTGCTTTTTATTTTGTAATGTCCTACATTTTTCTTGAATGTCTTACATTTTGTGATGCCTTGTCCTCATTTACAGTTTTGACATCTGGTCACCCTGTGAGCATGCCTCCTGGTTTGTGCCCTCTTCACTGTAAAACTGCTCCCTCTAGTTTGCAAGCAAAAATGTATTCTTCCAGCTTGAAAAGGAAAGTACAGGGATGGCAGAGCTATTTTTGTAGTCAGGATATCATCAATGTCTTGCCCAACTCCTGCTCCATTATTACCATTTCTTCTATATTATTTCATCAAAATTTTAAACCTTGCAAGTTGGATCCTTGATAAAAATAGGTCCCATATTGGAAGAAAGGCAAGATACAAACTGAACAAAGAAAAGAAACACAATCTATTACTTTAAAAAATAATTGTTAAAGAAGGATGTTTTCTCAGGAACTGAAAATCATTTTTGGAATATATAAAGGGAAATAAGGCTCAGCTTGAAGCAATTTTATATACTAAGCAGTTGCACTGTATTTATCTGAGTGGTATAACTTAGTGCTACTAAAGTGGTTGTCCAGTGCCTGGACCAGTGGCAGTTCCTGAGCCATTGGCTACCAGTCTCTGACTGTGGGCACAAATACGATATTGATCCTTGGAATGCTAGAAAAAATAATTTCTAATTCCCCCATATCAGATACCCTGAGAAGCACTGGTGGACTGACCATGTTTGGATATTTGATTTCTTTATAGGTAGCTATTTGTTACATCAGTTTGTTTCTTCTTTTGATACTGATTTTTCATTTGTCTCTAGCTTCAATGGTGGGATCTTGTTCCTTCTTTATTTCACATGCCTATATATGCTGTATATATGTGATATATATTTTCCATCAATTGCTCTATTTGCTTTTTTTTTCTAGTGGCAGTACAATACATGGGGAAAATCCTATTCTGACTCTTTTGTATTTATATATTTGTTCTATTACTTTTATTTGTTTAATAAATAAAACATAAAAAACACCATGCATTGTAGCAAATTCCAAGTTAGGGACAAAAGAGACTGCCTGGATGGCATGGAGATGGATTGGGGCCGTGGCAGCCACACACTGCGGCCCTAATCTGCTGTGGCACTGACAGAACAAGCAGCAGTTTTAAACCGTTCCTTTTTGGCCGCAGAAAAGCCACCTGTAGTGGGTTTTCCACAGCCCCGCAGCAACTTCACAGCATGTTGGGGGCATGCAATTGCCATGCTCCCAAGAAACCCGGAAGCCAGCTGACATGCAGCCACTCTGGCAGCTTCAGGGCATCATGGGGGCATGCAGCGTGTGCATGCCACACCACCAAGCCCACCCGCAGCTGCCCCAAAGGTAGCGTTTAGAGCCGGTCTGTTCCAGCTCTTAATTTAAAAAGCAACCTAAAGCTACCAAGGTAACAATCTATCACCATATTTGAAAAATCCCAGCTCACTTTAAACATCAGCAAGGCCTACCTAAACGTAAGTTATTTTAAAGTTGATGGAAATGCTGTATAGTTGAGCTCCTGACTAAGCTGCTCTGTATGATAACCACATCAAAAGAAATCCTAAACTCACAGATAAAAACATCTTGTATTATAGAAATCTTCCATATCAGATATTAGTGAGTGGACAGAGTGATCTCAGATACATTTTGCCATTTCTGAAAAAGAGCTTTTTAGGTTAAAATGACACCTTTGAAATGTCCCAGAATCTACAGTTCCTTGCAGAAGATACTCAATACTGGAATGGTATAAAATGTTTCTATTGTAGCGCAGAACTTAAGTAAACAAAAATGAACAGGCACCTGTTGGTTCCATAAGTATTCACCCCCTTTGCTATGACATGCCTAAATAAGAACTGGTGCAACCCACTGCCTCCAGAAGTCACATGGATAATTCAACAGAGCCCATCTGTGTGCAGTTCCTGGGCAACATGGTTTCTGATTAAATGCATGTGTTTATGGAAGGCCCCAGATTTTGTCAGAGAGCTTATCTAAATGAAGTATCTGAAAACCAAGAAGCTAGCGTATCAAGTTTAGAAGTCATGCAGAAACACCAAGGATGGCTAGTCTCTCTCTCTATAGATATAGATATATAGATAGACACACACACAACACATATAAAATCCCAGACTATTAAATCCACCAAAGCAGTGTTAAATCCATTAATACAATATGGAAAGAATATGGCTTAACTGTGATTCTGTCTAGAAAAGGTCATCCACCACACCTCAGTATCCTTGAAAGGATGGCATTAGTCAGAGAAGTAACCAAAACCCAATAGTAATCCTGAGTGAGCTGGGGAGATCTGTAACTAAAATTGAAGAAATCATCCATTGCATAACTATTGCGTGGATGTTTCCACAACATCCTATCAAAGACTCTTTGGAGTTGACAAATGAGACACACAGCAAACATCAGGAAAGGGTTCTTGGTCTGACAAGACTAAAACTGAACTTGTTGACTTTACTGCAAAATGCTATATATTATGCAAAGTCAAGTATGCTCATTGCCACGAGAATACCAACCATCTACCACCATGTTGTGGGGATGCTTTTCCCCACTAGGGACTTGGAAACTAGTCAGGACTGAGGGCAGAATGGATGGATGGATGGATACAGGACCGTTCTAGAGAAAAGCCTGTTTCATTCAGAAAGGACCTGGGTCTGGGATAGATATTCACCTTCCAGCAGCACAACGACCCTAAACTCACAGTCAAACATTAGTTGAATGGTTTAGAAACAAGAACATGACTCTTTTAAAACAGCCCAGTCTAAGTGCAGACCCCAATGTGATTGAAAATCCATAGCAACATTTGAAAATTGCTGTTGGTAACGGTCTGAAACAATCTTGCCAAGAAGAATGGGCAAAAATTACAGAATTCAGATGTGCTATGCTGGTAAAGATTTTACCCAAGGTGATTCACAACTATAATTGCTGCCAAAGGTGTTTTTACCAAGTGTTGAGTCAGATGGAGTGAATATCTTGTTTCCAATCAGTTTGTTACTGTTTATTTATTTTATTAAGAATCAGTTTGTTATTTTTTACTTAATTTTGTGCTACAATAATTTTTTTTACAGCTTCATAGTATTATTTTGTATATATATCAAATGGTAACAATGTCAATCAAATCCATTTCAGTTTCAGGCTCTAACACAACAAAATGTGGAAAAATCAAAGGGGTGCACTGTAATTGTAAACTAGTAAAGCTGCCACAAGATGTGTGTGTGTGGCTGTGTGTGCATGCACACACACCTTCAAGTAGCCTGTCAACCTATGGTGACCCTTTGAGTTTCATACAGTTTTCTTAGCCAAGAAATATTCAGAAGTGGTTTTGACAGTTTCTTTTGCTGAAATATAGCCTACAGCACCTGGTGTTTATTTGAGGTATCCCATGAAAGTACTAGCCAGGGCTGACCTTGCTTAGCTTCCAAGATCAGACAAGATCTGGTGTCTTTAGGGTGCCAAATAACAGTCCGTTTTCTCATCTATCAGGAATCAGATAATGGCATTTTATTTCAGCTGAAGTTCCCAAATGGCTTCCATGTCAGTCACAGAAAATGCACTGCAACAAATAATCCTAGTGATCATATACATGTGCACAATGGCATCTGTTTATAAACTTTTTCTTTCCTATATTGAAGGGAAAACCTGGTTCTCAGCGAACAAGGTGGGAAATGAACATGCAAAGTTCTTTACTTCACAGAATTTATTCCAGTTATAAAATCTGGATTACATGTATTTATCAAATGTCCAATTTTCTTTGCATTGTGTTTTCTTTTCCTTTTTCCTTTTTGGATATGAAGCATAGTCAGTCCTGGCCTAACTAGACCATTAAGGCACACAATATCCTTCAGGAAATTTGCCTTCATTCACCTTATACCATCCACAAGAATAGGATGAATCCAGCAAAAAAAATAAAAATAATGAAAACTGTAATATTCACAGGTTATATTTTCAGTAAATAGATTAAGCCATCTGTGCTCCTCCATACAAACAGAGTGGCTTGCATTCAACAATTTGCTCCATTCAATGGAAGGGTGAGCCAGCATGGTGTACTCTGGGACACCAGGATTTAATTTCCTGCTCAGCCATAGAAACTCATTGGGTAATCTTGGGCAAGTCACACCTTCCCAGCCTAAGAGGAAGTCAACAGCAAGCCTTCTCTGTATAAATCTTGCCAAGAAAACTCTATGATAGGCTGGCGGGTCTTTAAGCAGAGGCTGAATGGCCATCTGTCAGGGATGCTCTGATTGGGAGTTCCTGCATGGCAGGGGGTTGGACTGGATGGCCCTTGTGGTCTCTTCCAACTCTATGATTCTATGAATCTGCTTTACAAAAATAATGCAATTTGACATTGCTTTAACTGCCATTGCTCAATGCTGTGAATTTCTGGGATTTGTAGTTTTTTGAAAATATTTTGCCTTCTCTGGGCCTTTACAGACTGCCAGAAATAATGCAGCTTAAGACCACTTTAACTGTCCTGGCTCAGTGCTAGGGAATCATGGGAATTGTAGTTTTTTCTGAGACATTGAGCCTTCTGTCAGAGACCTCTGGTGCCACAATAAACTACAGTTCCCATGATTCCTTAGCACTAAGCCAGGACAGTTAAAGTGCTCTTAAGCTGCATTATTTCTGGCAGTCTGTAAAGGCCCTCTGTCAGAGAGCTGTGGTGCCACTACAATCTACAAATTCCAGGATAGGGTCGCCTTAGGGTCACCATAAATTGAAAATGACTTGAAGGCACACAATCTGCTGTTTTAAGTAATGCTCACCCTCTACATGATTTTAACTGAGACGAATGCCTTTGTTTTATTGAAACTTCTGCCAATACAATATAGTATTTTTCCAGTGTTCAGTTACTTTCTTTTCTAGCCTTTTGTTGCAGAGTTATCCAATAACTGTGTACATTTCCTACTTAACTGACATTCAAAACAGAAGACACACTCAAATATGTTCTCTTAGGCTTTATTATGGTGTAGGAGCCTCAATGCATGTACAGGGTAATCCACAGCATGTTTCCTTGGAAGCAAGTCCCCTTAAGTGGAATAGTACTTGCTCTCTAGTAATTGTATGTAGATTTCCAGCCTTTGATAACAAGATTTGTTTATCTGATTACAGGATACCTTGGTAGTAGCAGAAAATTAAGCTAACAGATGTGTGAGACTATTGATTTAAAATCTCTCAAGGCCCTACAGTGAGAAAAAAAAAATCCTGATCAGTTCTCCTGAGCCACAAGCCGCCTTTCAATCATTCAGACAAATTCAAGGTTCAACTGAATTAAGTACAGTAATTGCTACCTCAGGATATGAGACTCTGTCAACAATATTATGGTAGTAGCTTGGGTGGGTGGAGTTTGATCAAGCCATTCACACCAAGCTCTAGCAATGACCCAAAATAGTTAGCAAGAAGCTTAGGCTAGAGAACCACCGGGATTTACCAAACATGTAAACAAACCTGTACCACACTAGCTGGCTTTCAAATACACAAACCCACCAGGTTAGCAACTGCAAATATTCTCGAACTGTGCAAGTGAGCCTTCTGTCTTGGGACTCAGGATGTCTAGAATGAGAAAAATACATTTTGAAGTATGTGATAGCCCATTAACTGCAAACAGTCTCTTTAAGTATGGGCTAAAGGAGAAATGTAAATCCCACCATGTGCAGTCATGTGGCAAGAAAGGCTTTAATGCATTAACCTTGTCTCTCCTGCACAGAAGAGACTTGGAAGGTTTAAGGTTAGCCAATAAATGGGTCAAGGCAAGAAGATGTGGCATTAAATCTGGCACAGGAACAGCTCCTTGTACATTACATAATGTCTGTTTCCCCAACTCTACTGGGACATAGGTAACATTAAACAAATTCTTAAGCTAGATCTGTAACAGTCAAATCCTGCTGCACCTCCAGTATTTATTCTCATAGTCATCTGGCACCAAAGCAACCACTAATGTTGTTGTTGCTTCTGCTGCACTGCCTTTTAGCACAAGGTATCTTTATTTTGTGATCCAACACGAAACCAATGTATGTGCAACTACATACGCTGCGGAAATGGTTTTAAAACATTGGTGCAGATAGGTTTAGCTTCTTAAAGGGGGATGTCAGCTACCTGATGCACCTAGGAAAGGAAAACTTTAGAGACAGTGAAGGAAGGGATGATGGCCATTTATTTATTTATCTCTCTCTCTCTCTCTCTCTGAGAACCCTGTATGTAATTAAGTAGGCCAAGGGGTCATTGACTGAGCAGCCAGCCCCAACAATAATTTGCCCTCAAACCCAATTAAAATCAAAACAAGAGACAAACTGCCTCAATTGTGGTACAAAACATGAACAGGATGGGGGACCCATTAAAAATGGGGTGGTGATAGTTAAGGCAACTGTGTTGGAAATTGCAGTTTTTAAGTACATAGCATCCAAAATCCACAAACCAGGGATACCTTTACGGCGCCAACCCAAACGCACAAAATACATGTTGCAAGCTTTCGAAGCTCCACCAGCTTCTTCATCAGGCAAAGCTTGCAACATGTATTTTATGCGTTTAGGTTGGCCCCATGAAGGATATGAGGGCCAGCATGGTGTAGTGGTTCCAGTCTTTGACTAGGACACTTGAGAGACCTGGCTTGGGCATGGAAACCCACTAGATGACCTTGGGCAAGTCACACTCTCTCAGCCTCAAGAGGATGGCAATGGCAACACCCCCCCCCCCCCCCCGCAGAAACTTGGCAAGAAAATTGCATTAATAGGGTCACCTTAGAGCGCCATCAAGGCACAGTGGTCTGAGCCCTGGATTAGGATACTGGGCAACCAGGGTTCAAATCCTGGCTCAGCCATGGAAACCTACTGGATGACTTTGGGCAAGTCACACAATCTCATCCTCACAGGATGGCAATGGCAAACCCCATTCTGAAGAAACCTGCCAAGAAAAAACTACAACAGGGTCACAATAAGTTGGAAACGACTTGAAGGCCCACAACAACAACAACAACAACAACAAC
>JAIPUX010001232.1:76705763-76719358 GCA_020142125.1 Phrynosoma platyrhinos | reverse complement strand
TGCGTCTTATATGCCAGAGTGTCTTATATGCCGAAAAATACGGTAATAGTTTGAGTCTTAGGCTATGACTCTGGTGACCAGAGTTTGATTCCTCATTTGGTTATGAAACCCACTGGGTGACCTTGGACAAGGCATATGCTCTCAGCCTCAGAGGAAGGCAATGGCAAACCTCTTCCAAACAAATCCCGCCAAGAAACACCATGATAGGTTCACTTTATGGTCACCATAAGTCAGAAACAACTTGAAGACACACAATAACAACAATAATAGAATTGGTAAGATTTATACAAGGTTTGCCATTGCCTTCCTTTCAGGCTGAGAGAGTGTGACTCACCCAAGGTAATCCAATGGGTTTCCATTGCTGAGTGGGTCTTTTAATATCCTGGTCTCCCAGGATTAAACACTAGTTCAATATGCTAACATCTACATCATGCTGTCACCCCAGTGTTTTTATGTGGTTTTTTTAGTAAAATTCTTAAAAACTGACTTTTGTTATGGTTAGCCATAACCTTTGGCCCAAATTAATGTTAAAACACAGGGAACACTAATGTATGTTGAACCTCTGTGTCATGCTTTGCATTGTTGCCTGGAATGTAAAATTTTAGTAGAACTCTGAATGGCACATAAACTGGCTGCACATTCTGTGCCACTAAGGATGGGTCACAGAACATGTGCAATTGAATACTATGCATATATATATATCAGTTAACCCTATACATTACCTTAGTTACTAGTAGTTACACATAGGATTGTGACCCCTGTGGGGAAGGAGATGTTGTATTTACATTGATACATTAGACATATTATCTTCAGTGTGCCAGTTTTCAGTACCAGAACAAAATTATTGGTAGTGCTGCAGCCACCAATAAAACTGGACTTGCTGAATATAAGTGGTGACATTTAGTCAAAGCTACATATATATGAAAGGGTATCGTAAAGTAATAATTATCACTTGGAAGTTATTATGGTATATTGATGAAATTTTGTCAGTGTCATCATTGGTCCCCAAGTGTATGATGTTGAAAAAATCAGTTCATTATGTCCTGTATTTTTGTTACAGGTTCCACCAGAAGTGACTAAAGTGTAAGATGGAGAAGACTGAGGCTTGCAGCATGATAAAGTGCCCACATTTGAAGGGTAATAGTGCCCAGCAAATTCATGATGAGATGGTGGTAGTTTATGGAAACAGTTGCTCATCTTATGACACTATTGTGAGGTGGAAAAGGAATTTCCAAACTGATCACATGTCCTTCACATATGAGCCAAGACCTGGAAGACCATTGTTGACAGACAATGCAGCCACAGTGAAAAAAGTGGTGTTTAATCCTGGAGGACAAATGAGCAACCATCCAAATGATCATGAATGAAACTGGTCTCAGTTATGGTAGGGTATGGAAAATTATTCATTATGAATGTCTAAGGTGTCTGCACACTGGGTTCCATGTTTGCTAACCCCTTTCCAGAAACAAACACGGTGTGAACTTTCAAAACAGATGTGACGCTGTTGGAAGAGAATGGAGAGGATTTTTTTTTTGGTTGTCTGGTAACCATGGATGAATCTTGGATCTGTTAGTATGATCCAGACACCAAAACCATGTGCATGGAGTGGAAACATGCCGATTCCTTTCCCACCCCAAAAGGCAAAGGTGCAAAAGTCAGTAGGGAAGGTCATGTTCTCAGTTTTTTGGGACTGTCATGGAGTCATTCTCACAGATTACCTTACAAAGGGACAAACCATCACTGTCCCATAGTACAGCAGTCTTCTGGATGAGTTGCGAGATGCTCTGAAAAAGAAACACATCAGTATGCTTTCCAGAGGCATTCGTCTCCTACCTGACAATGCACCAGCTCACTCATCTCATGTTACAGTTAACAAAGTAACAGCATGTGGCTTTGAGATCTTGCAGCATCCACCTTATTCTCCTGACCTCACACCACGCAACTCTTTCTTGTTCCAAAAAATGAAAAATCCGTTGCAGGGTCGTCAATTTGACAACACAGATGACGCCATTCATGAAGTGGAAGAGTGGTTTAAGGCGCAATCTGCAGACTCCTACAATAACGGTATTCAGAGGGCCAAGAAATGCTGAGAAAAATGTGTAACTCTGCATGGTGACTATAGAGAAAGGTGATAATTAAAACTTTTACAATACCCCTATCTCTGAAATCAAGGCTAACTCAGAGCTGTGGCTTCCTTGATTGACTCAATCAACTTGTAGTGAGGTCATAAGACTGTTATCAGTGGCTTTGGCTTCCAGGAAGACACAACTAAAATATTTTTTTTCTTATGAGCATTCTGAATAATATGGCTATCCAACCTATGACTATTTATTGGCAGTTTAATCAGTTCATTCCAGTTCTGATGAAATTAGAATTTATGACCTTGGTAATAGACAAGGTCTAAAACACACAGTGCAGAAATCATCCAGTTTGAGACTGCTTTAATGGCCCTGGTTCAATGCTAGGGAAGTCTGGAAACTGTAGTTTTGTGAGACATTTAGGCTTCTCTGTCAGAGAGCTCTGGTGCCACAATAAACTACCGTTCCCAGTATTCTCTAGGACTGAGGCAGGGCCGTTAAAACACTCTCAAACTGGATTCTTTCTATAGTGTGATTTGGACCCTAATAAGGCAAACAATTCTATAATTGGCTAGCATCTTAAAGCTGTACTTTCATGCACACTCATGTGGACATAGGTTCCTCTCAGTAAATTAGGATTTAATTCTCAGTAGTCATGTGTAGGGCTGGAGTGCAAAGTTATTTCATATAGTATTTGCTTTTTTGTGTTCACAACATGATCCTTCCATAGTTTTCTTAAAGTGTCTCACAAATGATGGTCATCTTGTAGACAGCTACTATATGATTTGTGCGCCCCCACAAAGGATTTATTATGGTAAAAGAGAATGGTTAAAAGAGAAAGTTTCTGATTCATAACTTACTTTAGCAATGAATTCACTATAGCAAAGTTCCCACAGCAGTAATGTGTCACTCTGGAAACCCATGATATTGATATGAGAGCTCCCCATTTTAACTACTGTTTACCTGGTGGTTATTCTAGCCCACTTTGTCTCTATCTTGAGCCATGTAGAATTATGTGTTGAATGGTGTGGCCTCTGGCCCTGCTCCTGAGACTGTGTGGTGCTGCTACATATGAGTCCATTGTAAACAACTGACTAAAGGAAAGCTTATTTATTTCTTTGTGTAAGCATTATAGGATTGACCTGTGACCTTCTGCTACTTTTCCTGGAAGATAAGAAGGCATACTCCCCACCATTGCATGGGCCAAACCCAAGCATATTGACAGCTGAATATTATTGCAATACTGAATGTTAAAGTTTAGTTTAGGAGATGCAAGAGACGCTGCATAATACATAATATCTGTCCTCCAACATCTCACTGCTATTCCCTAGCAGATGTCTTACTCAATCTGTAGGAGAGTCAGGCCTGAGGCTTTCCCTGTGTCATGATCATCCTTCATCATGAAGATTTCCAGACCCTGTGGATGGGCTACAAGTCCAAGTTCAAGAATATAACCCTGAAGATATGATCTATCCATGATTCTCCTTCATGCACATTCTTCTTCTGATTTTTGGATGCACATCAGTGGCTTTGGCCTCCTGAAAGGCACAGATCTGATGTGGAAATTTCTCCTGCTGGAATCTTTATTTAAATGTTCTGGGGCAGTGTGGTATTTAGACATGAGGAAGTTGGATCTGTGTTGCACTGGTAAAGCCAGGGTTTATTCCAGGCTCTAGAATAACTGCATGAAAAGAATGCTTCTGGTGATAGCAGTAATTCCCTGTCAGAGCCTTCAGGCTGAAAACCTGTGAGGGCTTTTGACATATGGTTGGCAGCAATGCGAATCCATAACATATGGTGTCAGCAGTGGAATCTGTTACACCCACATTATTTAAAATTAGATCCTTCAAAACCTTAAAATGTCTCTTTGTGTGCTTAAGTAGAAACATGATCATAGCTCAGTGTACATGATGTTTGCAACAGACTTTTAAAAAAAATTAACTTATCACTGGAAATGTGCCCTATGGCTTACAGGAATGCATAAGCAGTGGAGAAGGGGAATCACATATTTCAGTATTACAGGTTGCGTTTGTAAAAGAGCACAGAGGAATGCAGAGAAACAGCAGTGTGTGAACTTATTGCCAGTAACAAATTGTGAATGCAGAGGCAACCAATAACATCTGAAGCCAAACTTGTCAGAATTTATTATTTTTGAAAGATGCAGTACCTAGATTGGTTAAATTAGTAGGAACATTCATGATGCTTTCACAGAGATAGCCAGCTAGGAGACACATGGGAATAGCCTAATCTCCTATTATCTTCCCTAACCATATGTTTCTAATATATACATTAAAGTAAACACTGCACCAGTGCCCATTTACCAGACTAACAACCAGACTAACCATTGGATATTTATTTCTAAGTAATATCTCATGTAAAAGATTCTATATAAAATGCATAAAAAATGAGGAGGAAACATATGCTGTGATCACATTCTTAAGTATCTCTTTTGTAATGACCCAGCTTTATTAAGTAAGAATGACAGATAAAAGGAAAGCTCTGGAAACCTTGATTAAAAAAACCTGAGGTAGCTGAAAATTGTGGAGTTACTTTCATTCTAGTGGTGATTTGAAGTGTTCTATACTAAATAGGTTGAATAGTTCCATCTTCTTCATATATGTATACATTCTGGCTTATGCAATCAGCTCTGCATAATGTCTCCTTGTAATGTCTCCTTGCAGACTACTGTAATTCTTATAGATTGTTTCTGCCATTCATAAACCTATGTACATTTAACAGTCAAGGCAACAATATTTATTATTAGTCATCCAGTAACCTTTGTTTTCTGGGTAACATACAATTTAAGCAAATCAAAAGAAATGTAAAACAGAAAAATTCATATTGTGCAAGAAATATACAAAGCACAAATAGGAGCCATTGCAAAGGAGAAATAAAGCACAAATAGGAGTGAAACAAAGCACAAATAGGAGCCATTGCAAAGGAGAAATAAATACCAGCCACAATGCTATGGACCAAACACAGAAGAATAAAACAGCTTTGTATGTTCAGCGGATGCATCCACAACATAAAAAACAGCATGCCGTTGACTCCATATAGATCATAATAAAAAGGGCTGGGCAAACATTTGAATTGCTTTCTGAGAGTTTTCAGGTCAAAAGGACATCTACTTCAGGGGTAGGCAACCTTTCCCCTTTAAGGGCCGAGGGACTTCAGCTCCCAGAATCCCAGGAGCTATTGGCCAACATGGGACTATTGGCCAACATGGCTGAGGCTTCTGGGAGCTGAAGTCCCTCGGCCCTTAAAGGGGAAAGGTTGCCTACCCCTGATCTACTTTGTAATTTCACTGACTATTCTTAGTAACTTTTATTTTCTCTTAGCAGGGACCAAAGGATGCTCTTATCTGGAAGTTTTTCTGTGGAATCATTGCGTCTATTTGTATGGCATTGTATCAGTGGCTCCTAGTCAAGAGAGCTGTATATTACTTCCAGTATGCCTCTCGGTAGCAGTTGCTAGGGAACACAGAGGATATGATTATCCTTCTTTCCTGCTTCTGGGCTTCCTACAAGTATATTTTAGGGTGGCTGCTGTGGGAACAAAATGCTAGACTAAGGTCCAAAGCATACTGCAGTAGTAATCCAGTTTGAGACCACTTTAACTGCCCTGGCTCAATGTTACGGAATTCTAGGAACTGTAGTTTTCTGAGACATTGAGCCTTCTCTGTCAGAGAGCTCTGGTGCCACAATAAACTATAATTCCCAGGATTCCCTAGCACTGAGCCAGGCAGTTAAAGCAGCCTCAAACTAGATTATTTCTGCAGTGTGTTTTGGATGTAAATAAGCTTTTAGCTTGGCTTATCTTTGGCTCTGATCAAGAAATGGGGATTGTGTAGCTCATGGGTGACGTATAGCTTGACAATCCATGGGCTGCTTCTGGAGTGGAAAAAAAAAACACTTAAAAAGTTCCTGGCTGCCTCTATGAGCAGTAATTGTTATTGAACTACAACATTCCCACATTTTGTTGGCCCCTCCAAACCACCTCAAATTGTGGTTGATGAAATGGGTGATTTTCCTATATTATCCTGTGAGGTACTTTAGTGATCCAATATGGTATTAGTGGTTAAAGTTTTGGATTGGGGCTAGAGAGATCAAGCTTCTAGTTCCCACTGAAGACAGAGCTCTTTTGCTACTCCACCTGAGGCAGCAAAATATCTTGGGCCATGCATGGTATGAAAAGGCACCGTAGTTGGATGCAAAAGTTCCTTCTTAGTGGTTGCTCCAAAACTTTTGGTTTTCAGTCTCTCTTCCCGGGGAGGCCCATTTATAACCTTCATTGTTGAACCTCCAGCAACGTGTTCTTCTTTTTTAGGGATTACTTGCTTTTCAGCTGCTTGCTCTTGATTGGTTTCTAGTTTTAATTGGTTCTATATGTTACATATAGAATGGAAAAAGCTAAAAGCATATGGAAAAAGCTAAAAGCATATACTGTACACACTTACTTGGGGGAAGTCACACTGAACCCATTAAAAAATTTTTCTGACTACTTATATATTTAATTATACTGTACGAGACAGTGGTTAGACTGTTAGACTGGAATTAGATATTATGATTCTAGTCTTCATTAAGCCATCAAATACAGTTGGTGGCCTTGGGCCAGTGCCTTTCTTTCAGTCCGAGCTACTTATTGGGGTTGGGATGGGGGTAAAGTGGAGAGGAAGAAAGTCATATACTCTGTCTTGAGCTCATTGGAGTAAAGGTGGGATATTAAGTGTAATTAATTAAATGAGTTAGACTATGATACAATAACTGTCCATGCTTCAGACTAAAGTGGAAATGTAAATTTAGTTCTCTCTGGTGCAAATGCACAGTCTATATTATATACATTACATTATACATTTATAGATTATACATCACTGTTTTTTTTAAGGGAACAACTTTCCCTTAGGTGACCTTTGTTGTGGAAGCATTAAGTTGTTAAAGTATTCTCAGAGTGCAACTAAAACGCTAAGGAATTAATTTTAAAACTGAAATGTAGGAGTGATTTTATGAAAGTGAAACAACTGAGAAGGAGGGAAGTGATTATAGTTCTAATCAATTCATCCAACTCAAGTCTGGAGGAAAAAAATCTAACAAGATAATTGTTATTGCTCATAAATGGATTTGCGTGGGAGGCTCATATTCACAGCTTAGTTTTAAGAAATCATTTTTCTCATCTCTCATTCTTGCTTTTCTTAAGTCACAAAATTTTAAAAAATCCTACATTAACAAAGAACCACTAGCATTACTAATGATAATCACAAGCAGATACATGCACATTATGGATCCATCCAACACCTCCTCCGAATCAATGAGGTCCTTTATCTTCTGTAAAGATAATGAGGTCCTTTATATACTTGTAAAACATATAAAATAAAGTTAATAGAATAGCAGAGTTGGAAGCAACCCTAAACTCATTTAATCCAAAGTCCCTTTCTAAGATATGTGAGAAGCATTCCTGATAGTCTTCTATCTAATTTTTTCATGAGAAACAAGGACTGTTGATTTCTGTTCTGTTAGGTAGATTTAGGTCCAAAACACACTGCAGAAATAATCTAATATGGTATGTTATAAGTACACTAAACTTTAACCTAGTATAAACTGTTTCTAATTTTTAAAACTCTACTATCTTTTAAAGGAAGCCTTATGTGAGCAAACAAAGGTGCCACATTCAGATAATTGATCCATCGATGTTTTGTCTGTTTTGACTGCAAAGCAGCTTCCAGAAGATTCAAGCAGCTTCCAACAAGATTTTCTCTTTAAGCAGAAATGTCAAGGAATGAATTTGGCTCCTTAGGATGTTATAATTTTTGTACTTATAAAGTGGCCCACAAGAATCAGGGTAGGAAAGAAAAGGAAAATTAAATGCCAAGAGGTACAAGCTAAGGAAATTAGATTTCTTGAAGCAATCTTTTTCTTCAAGATCAATCTTGAACAACTTGTCAGCTCCATGTGAACTTAAAGTGTATGAGAGGGAGAAGAGCAGTTGGGTAAGGCCCAAGGCCAAGACTTGTGGTAATCAGGCAGAAACAATTTGTTTAAAAAGCTGTAGGGTTTTAAAAGTGGCATGCTAATCCCTAATTTGAGCCTAGTATCTTGCTAAAATGTTACTTTTAAATGCTTTTTTATGATTTTACAAAAACACACATTAAATAATAAGAGAGCCAGAGTGGTGCAGTGGGCTGAGTGTTGGAATAGGACTCCAGGACACCAGGAGCCCTTTCACACTACACACTTCTAGTGCTATGAATCCACTTTAATTGGCATGGCTGCATCTTGTGAAATTCTCAATTTGCCGTTTAGGGATTGGAATTTAGAGTTCTCAGCCAAAGTGATCTGGAAGTTCAACAAACTATAAAGTCTTGAATTCCATAGGTACTGGCAGTTACAACAAAAACATAGTGCTATATTTGGGTAGTGTGAAAAGTACCCAGGTTTCAATCCCCACTCCTCCATGGGAATCCATTGGGTGACTTTGACAAGTCAGACTCTATCAGCATTAAAGAAAGAGAAACATCCCCTGAATGAATCTTGCCAAGGAAATTGTGTAATAGTTTTCCCATATTTCAGAGTTGATTTGAAGCCATATAGCAACAACAAACACATAAAAATAGGAAAATGGCTCCTTATCTCTCTAAATAAACATAAGAAGTAAATAAATGTCATTTATTACACAAAAAGAAACAAAGACACCATTGGCTTTATGTTATTTTGCAAACATAACTTTGTTATGCCATCATTAGCCTAAAAAAGAACATATTCAGAAATATCATTACTTATAACATGTTATTTCCAAACTCTGTCATCAGCACTTACAGCAAAAATGCACTGCAATTCCAACTCCTTGATACACAACGCCCATCTGGGAATAATATTCTATCCAGCTGGAATGTGTACAGTCCCCTTGAATTTAGACTTGTGTGCGTAAAATTAGATGTCATTATAGCACTTTACTTCTTCACCTCTGGTTGTCTGGATCACTGGGATGTAATCATTATGCAATCCAGTTGATGCCATAAGAGGGAAACTCAAAGATGTAGCCCTAATTACCTGTAAGTGATGTTTACTAGTACCTACATAACTGATATAATATTTGAATGGGACCAGAGGGGAAAGTATTATGTCCCAAACTTAACTGTGGCTTCCCATGTACTAAAATGAACTTCAAAGAAGTCTCCACAAATGGTGAAAATATGCTGTTGACACATGGCTGTAATTTTACATAAATTGTTTGCCTCATGGGGAGCTGTGTTCAAAGCAGAAACCAAATCACATTTAAAAATAAAAATCCATGAATAGGATTTTAACTACCCTGTCATCAGTGCCCTGCATACTAAGGCATTTGCTGGGATCTTGCCACTTGTTCCCCACCTTTGTGTCCACTACCATCGGGGTTCCCAACAGTACTGCAGTTGCAGTACTCAGCTTAACCCTTGGCCTATGAGCACTGGTTTACCCAGTAGTTATGGTGATCCTTTAAAAGTGGATTAAAAATCAAATGCTTTTTGCCAGTTGCTTCCACAATACAGTGTGGGGAAAGTTCAGCCTGTGGCCTGTATGTAGTTCCAAAGCCCCATGGCAATTTCCCCAAATGCTATTCACCCCTGTTTTTTAAAAATCCCACTGATTTTGGAGTGTGTTTTCTGAACCCACACTGGCCAAAATAATCCCAAATAGAAAATGTGGTGGTTTCTACCTCCAAACCCAATTGCCCCAACCAGAAAAAATGAAAACATCGCCTGAACACTGGCAAAATGATGGCCAGAATAGATGCAACATCACTTGTAGATCTCCCCAGTGTAGCCCTTGAAATCTGTGTATGAAAATGTTCCCTGTCCCCTGCAAAAATGCCACCCACTCTTTGGGAGAAAGAGGGAGAAAATATGATAGTCCCTAGGCACTAAACAGAGCTGCACAATCTGTTTTAATACTGGCACTGACTAAGCCTGTCCACTCATGAGATGGATGAAAACACAAACATTAGGTCAAAGTTGGTTGCTAACTACTCTTGATTTACTACTAGCTGACCCAACAGTGGCATCACTAGGAGGGTGCTGGGTGTGGACTGCACCAGCTGACACCCTAAGGGGCATTGGCACCACTTCTCCTCAAACACCTAGCTTTTGGCAGAAACAGGCTGTGGCATTCATCTGCTTCCCTTTAAAATACTTTCAGAGATGGTGGAAATGGGGTTGAAGCTCAGTGGAAGGAGATAGGAGAGGCCCTAGAATTTTTTAAAATCAAAATTTCAAATGTCAAATTTGTAATTAAACCCCCCCCAACTTTTGATTTTTTAAAAAATAATCTTTTAAATTTTTCTTTAAAAAAAATAACATTTTAACCAAAATCTTCATTAAATATATGTTAATACATTTAGGTTGTGTGAATGATGTTGTAATCTGAAGGTATAATTTTAAATTTTGCTAGTTGTTTATGCCACAAATATTAGCATTACATTCAGTGGTATATGGGAATTATCATTTATGAGAAACAGTGCAAAAAAGCATTACTAAGGATTCTGTATGGTGTGAAATGGGACAAAGTCAATTGTGGGGGTGACACCATGAGTTACCGCACCGAGTGACACTAACCCTAGGGATGACACTGGACCCAAGAGGAATGAGGTTGTGTGTGTAATCTGATCAGTTCTGGGAGGGACTGTTCAATGCCTCCCTACCCTACCCTACCCTGATATCTTGACATATCTGGTTTGTAGCAGCCAGAGGCAAAAAAGAACTGGTGTGTGACCTTGCTGTGATAAGTAACAGGGTTGCAATAGTAGAATGAACTACTAGACCCAATTAACAAAAATAGACTGTAGTTTGTAAAATGATTAAAACAGGACCACTGGCCTGTAACACACTATTTGTATGTAATTTCAGAGATACTTATAGGATTCTAACTTTTCATCATACCAGCAGTGTTTGTGATAGTAAGCAGCAAATTGTTTCACCCAAATTTGTTGTCACATGAAACTGGCTCCATGTGATATTTCAACCACAATACTACCTGTGCTTGTACAGTTACATTGGGGACTAAAAACTACCAGAACTACATGCTGGCTGAGGGATTCTGAGAGTTGGAGTCCCCCAAAGGTTTCCAAGCTCTTAACAGTACTTAGCTTTAGCACAGCATTTCAGAATAGCCAAAGCTCATTGAGAAATATTTACAACAGACCTGAAAAAGACACAGATATTGTTATCTCCTTACTACAGACTGTGTGTGGGTGTCTATGTGTGCGCTGAAATTGAGATAATGAGGTAGTGACTTTAAAACTGAGGCAAGATTATTACTAGAAACTCTTGTAATCTGACTTTTAGGATACAACCCTTTGCACATCTGTGTGTGTGTGTTGTGTGCCTTCAAGTCATTTCTGACTTATGGTGACCCTAAGGTGACCCTATCATGGGGTTTTCTTGGAAAGATTTGTTAGAGGAGATTTGCATTGCCTTATCCCGAGTCTTAGAGCATGTGACTTGCCAAGGTCACCCAGTGGGTTTCATGGCCAAGTGGGAATTGAACCCACTTGGAGTTTTAGTCCATTGCTCTAACCATGCTGGCTGTCTTGGGAGTAAGTTCCATTGATCCTAATGCAATTTACTTTTGAGTAGATGTGCATAGGATACCATGTCACAGAATTTACATTTTGTGTGCTGAGAAGGTGTGTTTGTACATATATGAGCTAACGAAAACTGAAGGATAAATCAGGTTAACAGGAGATCATGGAAATATAAATCCTTCTTTGATTAATCACCAGAACATACCAGAAAACAATATGCTGGGAAAAAATAAATGATAGACTGTAATCTAGGAGAAGGAATGGTAGAGCTTAATCCTGGGGAAGAAATGATAGTGTTTAATCCAGGGGAAGCTTGGATAGTGATTTTGAAAGTGGTATGCTATGGAAACTATTACAATGTTGTGGAAGAAAAAAAATAGTTTAATAAAACCCATAGGGTGCTAAAATGGAATAGACTGGGGCCTGGAGAAGGTGTTCTTTTTAAAAGCCATCCATCCAAGTAATCAAAAAATATTAAGAGAACCCCGAGCTGGCAGAGTATCTCCTGTTGAGCAAAGCTCTCTCTCTCTCTGTGTGTGTGTGTGTTCATGCAAATAGGCTTTTAGTGTCTTTCAGATATATGTTACCACATTCTTTGTCTAGGAGCAGAATAATATTAAGAACAAATGTGTCATCACCTTCTTACTAATGCAATGTTCTTTCATAGCTTTGTTCTGTTGGCTGAAAAAGCAAAAAGCCACAGCTATTAGTCACAAAATGTTCAGTGCTAATTCAAAGGGGAAAATAATGTTCTCACATTACAGGTCATCATGTTATCAGAGCCTTATTGTTGCACTGGTCTGTCCCAAAGTAATGAGCCATATCTGTATATAAATGTTCATAGCTGTTAGTCCATTGTAATGCAGCACTGGGAGTAGAACCCTATTAATTTGAATATTTTTTTTTAATAAAAGAAATTCTGTAGGGAATAAGGACTGACTTATATATTAGGCATGCTATTTCATGGTGTTTTAAAAAATTGCTCTACCTTTAAAGATACAAATTCTTCCAACGTAGATGTCTCATTTCTTTCTCATGAAGTCTAAAGCCAATAATATGAGGCAAAGAAAAAAATTCATAGCTTTATTCTATTGGCTGTGATATATTATGAAACTAGTTCATTGGATGATGCCTTTCTAGAACAGATGACCACACACTCAGAAGGAGAGATGTAGTATTTGCTGGAAGTCAAACTCAGCCAAGGTCTAGTAAATTTCTCACTTGTCTAGAAAACAATTTCATTGTCCAAAAGGTGGAAGAAGCAATAAGAGGATCCACTATTTTAGATCTGATCCTAACCAACAGGGATGACCTGGTAAATGGAGTGCAAATGGTGGGATCCTTAGGTGGGAGTGATCATGTTCTCCTGGAGTTTCTTATACAGTGGAAAGGAGAAGCTAGGTATAGTTAAACACTCATTGTAGACTTTAGGAGATTGCAATAAACTTAGCGAAACACTGGGAGTGATTCCATGGTCAGGAATACTAAAGGAGAAGGAAGTTCAGGATGGATGGGAGCTTCTCAGAAGGGAGATACTGAAGGCACAATCTCATACTTTTCCAATCACAAGGAAAAATGGGAGGTGTCTCAAGAAACTGGGTTGGATGACAAAAGAACTTTCAACTGAACTAAATTTTAAAAGGGAGATGTATAAGAAATGAAAAGGGGGCAAAATCACTAAAAAGGAATTCAAACAAATAGGTAGCACATGTAGGGGTAAAGTCAGGAAAGCCAAAGCACAGAATGAGCTCAGGCTTGCTAAAGGGGTTAAGAACAACAAAAAGGGCTTTTTTGTGTATGTCCATAGCACAAGAAAGAAGAAGGAAATTGTAGGGCCACTAGGGGACAGAGAAAAGGCAGAATTACTCAACATCTTCTTTGCCTCAGTCTTCTTACAAAAGGAAAAGGGTGCTCAATCTGATGAAAATGGAGCAGAGGACACAATAGGAGAAATGCAGCACAGAA
>JAIPUX010001232.1:76693189-76705663 GCA_020142125.1 Phrynosoma platyrhinos | reverse complement strand
TAGTAATTGGTTGACTGACCGAACCCAGAGGGTGCTCAGCAATGGCTCATCTTCATCCGGGAGAGAAGTGACCAGTGGGGTGCCACAGGGTTCTCTTCTGGGCCCAGTGCTATTCAACATCTTTATTGATGACTTGGATGAAAGAATACAGGGCATGCTTACCAAATTTGCAGATCACACCAAATCAGGAGGAATAGCTAATACTCGAGAAGACACAATGAAAATTCAAAATGACCTTAATAGATTAGAAAGCTGGGCCAAAGCTAACAATGGGGCTTTGCAGACACGCTTAGAGGGGTGGCACAGAGCTATCCCTGGGAGTTGCGGATCACGGCCGTGGCAACTGCACACTGCTGCCCCGATCCTCCTTTTTGCCACTCCCAAAAGAGCACCAAAATGCTGCACTGAGTGCCAGCGCCGTGGCTCTTCTGCGCCAATTTGGCACAGTGTGTCTACATGCTGTGCGAGGAGGGCGTCCTGATGCCATGTGCCATGTGGACAGGCGCTCGGCATCAGGACGGTGTCAGGGTGAGGTTAGGGTGGCCGGCGTGTTGCTGCCCTGCCCCAACTTAACTCCCGGGCTGGCCCTTTAGGCCAGTCTATAAAGGCCCAAAATGAATTTCAACATGGAGAAATGTAAGGTACTGCACTTAGGACAAAAAAATTGAAATGCATAGATATAAGATGGGGAACACCTGGCTTGGCAAGATGTGTGAAAGGGATCTAAACGTCCTAGTGGACCACAAGTTGAACATGAGTTAACAGTGTGATGTCGCAGCTGAAAAGGCCAATGCAATTTTAGGCTGCATTAATAGAAATATAGTCTCTAGATCAAGGGAAGTAATAGTGCTACTGTATTCTGCTTTGGTCAGGCCCCACCTGGAATACTGTGTCCAGTTCTGGGCACCACAATTCAAAAAGATATCGAAAAACTGGAGCGTGTCCAGAGGAGGGCGAATAAAATGGTGAAGGGTCTGGAAACCATACCCTATGAGAAACAACTTAGAGAACTTGATATGTTGAGCCTGGAGGCAGTTAAGAGGTGATATGATAGTCCTGTTTAAATATTTGAAGGGATGTCATATTGAGGAGGGAGCTAGCTTGTTTTCTGCTGCTCCAGAGAACAGGACCCGGAACAGCAGATGCAAGCTAGAGGAAAAGAAATTCCACCTCAACATTAGGAGGAACATCCTGACAGTGAGAGCTGTTTGACAGTGGAACACACTCCCTTGGAGTGTGGTGGACTCTCCTTCTTTAGAGGTCTTTAAACAGAGGCTGGATGGCAATCTGTTTGGGATGCTTTGATTTTGAGTTCCTTCATGGCAGGGGGTTGGACTGGATGACCCTTGTGGTCCCTTCCAACTCTATGGATGTTATCACACGGGGAGTCGCAGGGAGAAAGTGGGAATAAACGGGCATGAGCGTAAGTCTTTAATTTACGGGATTTGTCCCTATCTGCCTTGTCTGATAACTAAATTCGAATTTAAAAGGGGGTTAATTTGAACACAAACCTGATCTTTTCATTTTTGGGATTTTTGAGGATTTGAAAAGATCAGGTTTTTGTTCGAATTAACCCCCTTTTAAATTCGATTTTAGTTATTGGACGAGGTGGAATGGGACAAATCCCGTAAATTAAAGTCTTCCACTCGTCCGGTTTATTTCCACTTTCTCCCCACAACTCCCCGTGTGATAACATCCTATGATTCTATTATTCATTGATTGGCAACTAGGTATCCTCTGCAAACCCCATAATCTTTGTAAATTTGACCTCTTTGGTGAAGATGATGGCAGCTGAAGTTTGTACCAACACAGACATCTGGAGGGCAACAGAATGCTTAGATCTGTCTAGAAAATATGAACCAGGGAACAGAAAGGGACATGGAACTGTGCAGTTCATAAATTAATAGGGACAATATGCAGAGAAATTAACACTTTTCAAAACAAAATAACCAGACCATCTTCTTATTTTTGGTCAGAGCCTCTTCCTTTTCACTTTCACATTTGGGTAGATAGCACTGTGGCACCCTTGTAAATGTTCTTGGTGCTCTTGTTTTTATGCCAAAGGCTTATCTTCCTTGCTATCTTTCTGTTTCCATTTGAGAGGGAGGATTTATGCTGTTGAAATATCTGGGTTGTTTTATTTTTTGTTTTTGTAAAAGCCCTGGTTTTAGGTTGAAATCCTACCTCACTGAAGTCAATAAAGCATATTTCTGAGCAACTGTACTTTTACAGTTTGGAAGTTTTTATATATGTGTGCATGTGAAATAATATAGTCCAACCTTATGCCTTCTAATTAATAAAAAATCTTCCTCAATACAAATTACGTTTTCTCCCAAGTAAACCAGCATACTATATATGCCATAAATTGCAATAGTATATATTTTACTGCAAATAAGCTTTCAGGAAGGTAGAGGTTACTTCTGAACATACTTCTACTGTTACTGAAAAAGGCCTCCTTGGGTCCCACCATTCTGAATAATTATTGGCCAGTCTCTAATAGTCCATTCTTGGGCAAGGTTCTGAAAAGATTGGGCCTCCCAGCTCCCAGATTATCTAGATCCATTTCAATCTGGCTTCAGACCTGGCTGTGGAATGGAGACAGCTTTGGTCACCTAGGTGGATGACCTTGGAAGGGAACTGGACAGGAGGAGTGTGTCCCTTTTGGTTCTGCTGGACCTCTTGGCAGCTTTCGATATCAACACCCATAGTATCCTTTTGAACTGCCTCTTTGGGATGGGATTTGGAGGCAATGTTAGGCACTGGTTCCAGACTTTCCTGGAGGGGCAAACTCAGAATGTGGTGTTGGGGGACTCTTGTTCGAATCCTTGGGTGCTGGCCTGTGGGGTTCCTCAGGGTTCTCTTTTGTTCCCCATGTTATTTACATGAAACTGCTGGAAGAGATCATTTTGAGTTTGGGGGTGTGATTCCATAAGTATGCTGATGACACCCTAATCTATCTCTCCTTTCCATCTGATTCCAAGGAAGCTGTCTCTGTATTGAACCAATGTCTGCTATCAGTGATGGACTGGATGAGGGCAAACAAATTGAAACTTAATTCAGACAAGACAGAGGTGCTCCTGATTGTAAGACAGATAAGGGAGTAGGGACTTTGCCAGCACTGGATGGAGTTACACTTCCCCTGAAATTTCAGGCTCGCAGCTTGGGTGTGTTCCTGGACTCAACTCTGAGCCTGAATGCCCTGGTTTTAGCAGTGGTTAGGAGTGCATTTACACAGTTAAAACTAATGTGCCAGCTGCACTTGTTTCTTGAGATGTCAGATCTGGCTACAGTGACACATGCCCTGATTACATCCCATTTGGATTACTGTAATACACTCTATGTGGGGCTGCCTTTGGAAACTTCCACAGGTTCAAAACACTGCAGCTAGAATCCTAACCAGGGCCAGTTATAGGCAGCATATCACACTCTTTTTGAAACAGCTTCACTGGCTACCGGTTCATTTCTGGGCACAGTTCAAAGTGCTGGTCTTGACCTATAAAGTCCTACATGGTTTAGGTTCAGACTATTTAAGAGACCGCATCTCCCCATATTAACCTGCTAGAGTTCTAAGATCTGCTAAGAAGGCGGCTTTCTCTCAGTCCCACCATCATCCGAAGCTCACTTGGTGAGAACATGAGAGAGAGCCTTCTCGGTGGCTGCTCCCACCCTCTGGAACCCCTTTCCGAGGAAGGCTAGACTGGCCCCTCCCTGCTTGCCTGTTGCCAACAAGTAAAAATGTTTTTATTTAGTCAGGCTTTTAAACATAATAATCATGACAGGGTGGTTTTATATGGGGTGTGTGTTTTAGTTATGTTTTAACTTTTTGTATATTTTAATGCTAATTTTATACTGTTTTAATTAGATGGTTTTAACTGTTTTTAAATTCTTACCAGTTTTTAAAATGTTTTATCTTGTGAGACACCTTGGGTCCTATTCTGGGAGAAGGGCAGCATAAAAATGAAATAAATAAATAAAATATATTGTATAGTAAACTAGGCCCTTGGTATCCACTGGGTTGTTCTTTGGTTTTCCCATTATTGTTATAAGATGGCAAGATCTGAATGAAATGGAGATGTGGAAAATCTTAGAAACAGGTATAAAATGTAGCTATAGGCATAATGGATTGAAAAAGAATTCTCCTTTGTTAATTGTCCTTCTAACCATGTACCTTTGGAATAACAGGAAAAAATTAAAATACAATATGGGCTGTGATAAATGAGAAGCAGGCTAGAAATAAAGCAAATTTCCTCATCTCTGACAAGAGCTTCGAGAAGAGTTGCCTTTTAGACTACATCTATCAGAATCCAGGGTGGTTTTGCTGGATTGGTGGATTCTGAGAAGCAACGTCCAGTGGTAATATTACTAAACTAGCCCTGAACAGGTTTTCTTTGCTTCTCTACCCATCTTAATTCTTAAATCTTATAGCATCAAAAAACTGGGTGATATGAACTGCCCTCTTGGTACCCTCCTGTTTTACAGCAGCAAAAAATTCTAGGACTACAGTAAACTGCTTGCTAGTTTGTTCATGCATCCAGGTGTTTATACTGATCTGTCCCCTGCTGAGAGAGGGATATGACTACACTCTAAATGCATAGAAAATAAGAGAGTGCTTTGGAGGTCAAGGAGAAGAGAAGGAGAGTGTTAACTTGCTGTCATCTACTGTGGGGATTCTCTTGCAATGTATTTTTTGAATCCTTTGCCTCTTTCCTTCTAGTTTCCAGTTTATAGAGTAGCCTGGGATGTGTGTAATGTCTTATCTCACAGCCAGCTGTTCTTGCCCCATTCTCTTAATGAACATAAACCCTAAAGGCCAATGCTGAAGGAGTTACTGAAATGCAAGAGCAAATAAGAGTGCAAGAGAGTAACTTCATGCCCATTCTTTCTGCATGTGAGAAGTAGGATGTCCTTAGATTTGAACCCAAACAGGAAGAGTAAGGGCCTAAGCAGACTGCCAGAAATAGTGCACATTAAATTGAGGCACTGCCCTGGCTTAGTGCTAGGGAATCATGGGAACTGTAATTTATTGTGGCACCAGAGCTCTCTGACAGAGAAGGCTCAATGTCTCAGAAAAAGATACCATTCTCATGATTCCCTAGCACTGAGCCAGGGCAGTGCCTCAATTTAATGTGCACTATTTCTGGCAGTCTGCAAAGGCCCTACGTTTAGTCAAGAAGCCCAGGAAAGACAAAAGTCTTTACAGGGCCAGGTGTATAAAGGCCCCAGAGAGAGAGAGAGAGAGAGAGAAAAGGGAGAGAGAGAGAGAGGTGAAAAATACACACTCTCCAGCTGTCTTGCTTTGATAGAGACATTCCCAATTAATTCTCAGATATCCATCTTTTCTAGCTGCTTCTAAGATGTCCCAGTTTCTCTTTCCTCCTCCCACTTTCCCCCTTTGCCTTGAGGTTGTTTCCATAGCCCAACTCAATTCAAAGTGCAAAAGTAGTTTCCACTCAATTAGCTGGGGGGCTGATGGTAAACAGCCTCTCCTAACTTGTCTGGCCTTCCTCATTTGTCATTTTCACCACACTCTGATATTGCTTGACCACATGTCCTGGTTTCATGTTGGAGAGTATGAAAATGTCTTAAATTAAGGTAAATTAGTATTTTTGCCAATCAGTCTTCATCTACTACTATTCCTACAATTGTTCATTTAGAGACAGACAGTTTGGGAAATAAGAAAAATCAGAGAGAGTTGAGACATTTCAAACAAGATACAGAAGTCTTGATCAAAATGAGGACAAGCTACTCTTCTCCCTATAGGAATTAGAATCATAGTTTCATAAGAAAAACATATCAAAAATAGAACAGCAATGCTGTATGAAAAGGGCAACCCATTATTATAAAGGGGTAAGGCTTGATGTGAGGAATGGAGGGGAAATATCTGCATGCTGCCAGTAAATTGTGTCACGAATATACAGAGGAAGCAAAAATGTACTGAAAAAATGAGATTGCTCCAATTGCTAGTGGTGGAACAGCAGCAAACACAGGAGATTATTTTAAAGATGTATAATCACCGGAAATCTGAACTTTATAAACCTGTGAAAATTCACTAATGAATTGAGTTACAGGCAGAGAGTGATAGTTTACCATGGCTGAAAACACTAAAGAACCAGGATCCAGAACATGTCAATTTCCTGATAATTGTGACATATGTGATGTATATAGTATTTTTCCAGAAATCTGGACATTTTTAGTTAAACATATATGGTAAGTTTCTTTAAATATATTTACAGATAAAATACTCTTAGTATTGTTTCATTAGGAAAACTTTTTTTACAATTTTTGAGATGTTCTTAGGGCCACCTTAAGATGGAAATGACTTGAAGGCACACAACAAGAATGCCAAGCCATTCTGTAACCACCCCATGCCTCCAGAACATCCAGAATACACTACCAAATCTATTGTTTACAGCTAAGTCTTCTGATGCAACTGCATCTGCTCTGATTGACACGACAGACACTTAAAATTCTTAGATTTACAACAGACATTTCTCAGACAAACAACAACAACAAAACTACCTAAAGAAATGAACAAACAAGCAAGATTAATTCTAATTTACTACAAGACAGACCAAAACCACAAAATGATGGAACACCCCTAGTTGTCACCTACAGTCCCCAGCTGAGACCATTCAGATACATCATCAACAAACTGCAACCAATTCTGGAGAACAGCACAGCCCTCTTACAAGCTCTGGGAGGCAGGCCTACAGAAAGTCTCCACATCTTAAACAACTACTCACTTACAACAGGATGGTAATACAGAAACACAGATAATAATACAGAGAGCCTGTCACAAATCCAGTGTGTATACCCTACACCCCTGTTGTGCTGAATATGGGCTTCATATTTTCCTATTTTGATATCTAGAGTTAAGTGTGTTTTTAAGAGGTCACAACGACATTTGAAACACCACAAAATTTCACATGGGAAAGGCATGCTGGCCCGAAGACACATGCAAGATAGTACAAAATAAAGATTAAATGGGTTTGCTGATTACTTCATCATCCACCAGGATTTCTTCATATTACAGGGGCCAATAAAATCACCCATAACATCATAGGTACATTCACTTGCTCTTCCTCCAATGTGATACATGCTATTCTATGCCAGCAACACCCCTCTATACTCTACGTTGAACAAGCAGGAAAATCTCTCCGTAAGAAGAATAATGTACACAAATCTGACATTAGAAATAGCAATACCCAAAAGCCAGTTATAGAACATTTCAACCTTCCTGGACATTCAGTAAGGGATTTACAAGTGGTGATCCTTGAAGAAAGAAATTACAAAGGAAGAATAGAAACACAAACAGCTGAATTGAATTTTATTTACAAATTCCATTTTTTTTAGCAGATATATGAATAAAGACAATGACTTTATGACACACTATATATATTAATACAAGATTCTTCACTACTGCATATATAACAAAAGAAAACTTCTCAGAGAGAGTTTTGAACCCAAGGAAACTGACTTTTGGTAAGCAGATTTATTAATTTCACACTAACTGGCAACTGTAAATCTGTGGGAAATCTGTAATGTGTGAAGGTGGCCTACACTTAATGCACAATGTCTTCTGTTTTATCTCCCAGACAATGGTACAAAAAGACTTGGCATCAAATGGAAGACTTGGGACAGCTAAAATTTATTCTGAGCTTATTCTGAACTCCAGTTCACCCTGGAATGGATGCCAAATTTCTAATTTATCTACAAGGATTTATTGAACCATCACTCCAACTGAAAGGGGAGGGCAACTGTGTTGGGGACTTGAAACAGTAGCTTTTAGGCCATTAGAATGAAGACAACAGAATTCTAAAGGAATCAATAACATGCTCTTACTCACCTATCCAAAATGAGTCCCTGGCTCCCTACTTTTATAAAAGAAATTGGGAAGGAATGCTCAGCAATTAATTTCCTTTTTCTTTTAGTGGCTCTCCTGCCACCTTTCACACCATTTTTTCACAGGATCCTATGTGCTATAAATAGCACAGTGAAGATATGTCACAATTTTTTTAGAGAGGAGATATAGGTGAGGACTATCTGCTTCTATATAATTCTTAGGATGAGAGTGACATAAAATTCCACATTTTTAAATCTAACTATCCAAAATATGTGCAGGGCAATTTTTACAGTGTTACTTCACTGAAAACATTACTGAAAGTAATATGTGCATTGTCTCTGTCCTAACTCTTTATCTTGCATCAACAAGTAAGATGTTTTGTTTTCTTTAATATATATTTTGTAGGATTTCCGTTTGTTGTTGTTCTTTAGCAATCTTCTTTACCAAATGTAAACAGTCTGTGAAGATAGCTCTTCCTTCCCTCCCCCTATTGTTTTTTGGTCGTAGCTATTACAAATTTGCCTTCACTAAGGAATAATTACCATTTTGTCTCCATTCCTTGCAATGTAAAGATTTACAGAGAAGATGAAAACAATATCAAGTTGACTATAGTCTATATTCTAAAGCAAATAGTACTGATACTTTCTGGAATGTCCACTGTACAAAATGGATGATCAGGGCAACTATTTCTCTACTGTAGTCACAAACTGACCAAGGTGTATGTCTGTACCCAGCACCATCAGAACCAGATCTGTCTTCCTCTCCATCTCTGTTACATTCCTCCACAGTGCCAAAAACCATGCTCTGAAAGGGTTCCCAGCTTTTGGATCAGGGTTTTAGGGGTACAATGGCTGCAAGAGGGAGGGAGAATCATCAGTTCTGACTGAAGTAGTTGGAATGAATGGAAAGGGTTCTTTACCATCACAGTGCAATTCCATCTATAATAGAGAAGCTAAATGGGAATACAAGGAATAGCTAAATAAGCACCAAAGTAGACTCTGGTTAAGCAGGTGGTAATTTTATACTTCTAGGAACGCATTTCCCAGATGTTTAGTACTGTGTATGGATACAACCAGATGTTTGTTCTGTTCTACACTTGGCCTATTTCATAAATGAGGGTATCATAGAGCCAGCATAATGTAATGGTTAAAGCAGTGGTGTCACTAGGGTTGACGTCATCAAGTGTAGTAACTTATGGTGTCACCCCCCCATTGATTTCCTTCCATACCACATCATACAGAATCCTTAGTAATGTTTTTGATACTAATGTTACTCATAAATCATAATTCCATAATGCTAATACTAGCAATATTCAAATGGTAATACTAGCAACATTAAAATTATACTTTTAAATTACAATATCATATACACAGTGTAAATGTAAGTACTTGTACATAGTTTCATCCAGTTAAAATGAACATTTGGTAAGATGTGATGTTTTTACCACTTAAAACAAGGGTCCACTGTAATTAAAAAATACTTTTTTAAAAAAAAATAAAAGAAAAGTTACATTTAAAAGTTTTTTTAAACCCTGGGGCTTTTCCTTTCTCATCCCACTCACCACAATCCCCTGATACTCTAAACCACAATCCCCTGGTTTAGAGTATTGGACTAGGATTTCCAAACATCAAAGTTTTAATGCCCACTGAGCCATGGAAACCCATTGGGTGGCCTTGAACAAGTCACACTCTGTCAGCTTAGAGAATGGCAATTAGAAACCTCATCTGAATAAATTTTACCAAGAAAATCCTGTTGTAGCATTGCTATAAGTCAGAGTCAACTTGAAGGCACATAACAAAAGCATATCATGGATGCAAGGCTGAATGCTGCTTGTCGTTGCATGACCATTTTTACTACTGAGAATGTATTCAACAAACTATAATATCAACAACAACATATCTAAGTAGAACTTTAGAGGCAGTATGACTTAATAGAATGTTTATTGGAGACAGAGATTGAAGAAAGGTTGTTGCTTTCATATGTTTTCTGGGGGGATAGTCGTAGAAAGTGGATGCTGAACTTCTTAACATTGCTGAGTTTAGAGTTTTAGAAATACCAGTAATTAAAATGAATTATTATGTCCCATTGTCCACATCTCAGGGCTTGGCCTCTCTGCGCTGGTCCTCAGTGGAAGGGGATGAATCTCAGAGTGAGAGTACTTCCTTAAAAAGTGACAGCATATATATTTTCCTCTTTCGTTAGACTTGGTGTTTCCAATTAAGTGGAAAACTTTTCTGAACCCCAATTTCCATCCTTCCTCTCCCCATTTTTTCTAGCCCCCCACCTTCAGATTTTCACCTGCCCCCATCTTCAGACTTCACATTTGGGTAAGATTATAGGCAGACACTTATTGCTGCACTTGCAATGAATCCTTTAGCTGAAATTAGTCCATTCATTCTTACTAACCTTTAACAAACAAGGTATTTGAATGATAATGAATGGTAAGGATGTGAGGGGTTAGAAAGAAGAGAAGAGAGATGGTGATAAGTGATAATCTCAACTGAGCAAGATTGAAATGTGTTCCAATGCTTTGAAACAACCTTTCCTAACCTGAATATTTCCAGATGAATTGGACTCCCACCATTTCTAGACAGCAATCAGATTATGAATTTATCCATGGGGGGAGGGGAATCCAGGTTGGAGTAAGGCAACAAATAACAAATAACAAAACAACAACAACAACAACACATTTCAATATGTGTGTTTATGTGCCTTCAAGTTCCCTGTTGACTTATGGCAACCCCATAAATTTACATCAATAACAAAATGTGCCCTAGAGATCAATGTGACAGTCTTCATGCTATTCTTTGTCAATTCCTTGGTCCATTTACATAACAAATTAATGAATTATAGATTTAACCAAATAAATATATTTTATTATCAGTGCTGGTGGCAATGAATTAATTTCGCAATTTCTAAGAATTTAACATTATCTAATTAAATTTCATACCTAACTCTGCTCTGTTTTTCTTACATACTGATAAGCTTTTTTAAAAAACAAACAATCTTCTGGTTTAAGCAGCATTCATACTTTATATCTCAATACATTTTTAGTTTCCTCCCCATGAGATTCGCTCTTAATTAAAAAGCTCAAAACAAAACAGTCTTTCACTGGTTCACATTGCTCCTTCCTGAGAGTGTTTTTGCATTCTCTCTCTCTGTTGTGTGTGTGTGTGTGTGTGTGTGCATGTTTCATCCTGGGAGATTATAGCATTTACTTTTAATTCAACTGCTCCCCAATGGGATATAGTTGCATGGGGGGTTGCTACTGGGTATTATCGGACATAATTCACCACTGGGCAAATGCAACCCAGCTTTATCCTGGGTCCTAGCAAGCTACACTTTTGGAAAAGTGGCCTCTGAAGCACTGCTGGGATCCAGGATGCAGTCGGGTTGCATTTGCTCGGAGACAGTGGTGACGAATTATGTCCAATAATACCCAGCAGCAATCCACAATGAAACTGTATCCTGTTGGGGAGCAGTTGCATTAAAAGTAAGTGCAATAATCTCCTTAGTATTGATTGTTCCAAGCGTTTTTATTCTAAAAGCTGCCAGTGTTCATTCACATTTCAGAAGTGAAAAGACAAAGGTATATTTTTCTGACTTCACGCACCTGCACTGATGTGACAGTGGCAGCTTTTTGCAGCTAACGAAGTCCTTGTCCTTTTATGTAGTGTAAATTGAACTAGTTCTGTGAAAATGTCACATAGTTTGATGTATTTATCATAGCATTCTTTAATTTGTACATTTTCTTTTTTAAAATCACAACAATTCAAGCATTTTCTTTTAAAAATCAGCCAACACTGCAGTTGAGTTTGCAGCATCTTCTTTGTTGTTGTTAATTGCTCTTGAATCACAACAACCTGTGGATGCGATACCTCCAAGACCCCCTATCCTCCACTGCTCTGTTCAGTTCAGGCTAGCTTGAACAGGCTATTCAGGCTAAGTCTCATGCCCTCTTTGATTGTGTCTATCCATATGACACATTGTCAACTTCTCCTTCTACTGCCCTCAACTTTTCCTAACATTATTATATTTTCTAGTGGTTCATGCCATCTCATTATGTGGCCAAAGTACAACAGCCTCAGTGTAGTCATATTGGCTTCCAGGGAGTGTTCGGGCATGATCTATTCTAGGATCCATTTGTTTGTCTTTTTCACCATCCATGGTATTCTCAATACTCTTCTCCAGCATCATATCTCAAATGGGATTATTTTCTTTCTGTCAGCTTTCTTCATTGTCCAGCACTTACATCCGTACATAGTGACGGGGAATACGATGGCCTGGACAATTCTCACTTTAGTATTCAGAGTTATATCCTTGAGAAGAAAGTCTTTTGATCTTGTATGTTGTTGTGTGCCTTCAAGTAATTACAGCCTATGGCATATACACTTCATTGTTCAGCTGCTTTGCTCTTCTTTTGAACTTGTTTCCTTATTTTAAGTAGCATCAACACAGGAAGCTGGGAATGATGGATCTGAATCTATCATTCTGGAGGGGAGGGACTAATAAAAAAAAATAGTTCTCAAGCCTGGCAGCTCAAAGGGGGAATGCTGTGCTTGAGCAGCCTGGGTTGCTGAGAGGCAGAGGAAGGCTGAGTTGCTAAAGGGGGGTTGCAGACTGCAAGAAAT